>CM040965.1:48813001-49224514 GCA_022985045.1 Macadamia tetraphylla
TGAACCTAAATCGGGAGAATCAGAGGTGAGGGAGATACAAGCGATAGAAATGGGCGGGGCAAGAATCTTATGCGGCTGTAATGAGGAAGGCGATGCCAGATGTGGCAGACCTTCCAAATCCCATTCGAGCAAGTCCCTTGACCAAGGTAGTCATACCTCAAGAGGACTATGAAGAGAAACTTCAAACGTTTCAGTTTGCTCTGATCGGAAGGGTTAACTTCAAATGCGTTTCCATGAATGATATTCAACGCGACTCGTCGTCAGGCTCATGGAACTTGAAGGGGAAGGTGAAACTCGCTCCTCTAGGGAAGGGCTTCATTCTCTTTCGCTTTGAGAGGGAGGGGGACATGGCATCAGTATGGAGACGAGGTTCAATGAAGGTAGGAAGTCAGTTGATCCGATTTCAGTGATGGAGGTCGGAGTTCAGCATTCATGATAACCACACTCAAATGAAGTTAGTTTGGGTTCGGTTCCCTGAACTCCCCATGGAGTATTGGCACGAAAGAGTTCTCTTTACTATGGCCAAAGCCGCAGGGAGGCCGGTGCCTCTAGATAGGAGAACCTTGAACGGTACCATGGGCAGTTATGCTAGGATCCTAGTGGAGGTTGATTTAGTTGGTTCCAGAGTTGAGGAAATCCAAGTTGAGCGGAAGCATCCTGGAAAGGATATTACGTTTTGGTTCAAATAGAGGTTATCTTATGAAGATGAGTTCTCTCGATGCACCCTCTACAAAAAGCTGGGGCATGTTGCTGATCAATGTAGAAGGAAGAGGAAGAACAAAGAAGACGTGGCTAAAGCTAAGTTTGCCGGAGTAGACCAACATAACGACTTCACCGGAGTTGGGAGAGAAGGTACGATAGCGCATGGAAGCCCCAGCCGAGCAAGAGTCCTATTATGGTAGGAGATTTTCTCGCTCCCACGATTATAGAAACTGCCAATAGCGACATGAACTGCCATGTAGAGGGAGATATCATGATTGATTTAGACCAGGAATATAATAAGAATTATGAGAATATTCCATCAAAGAATTGAGGATAACTAATTCAAACAGTGCCCAGCACTAAATGGACCATGAACCGGTCATGGTGGATAACCCATTGGGCGAGGGAGACTACGGGTCAGATCACAATATGGTGGCATCTCAAGGGGACTCCATGGAATCGGAAGGAGTCGATCAGGGAGAGGAGGTCCCAATCTACCAAAAAGATGACGCTGGCACTATGAATGAATCACTGCCTACTCTGAACTTCGACCCGTCCTTGTCCATTATCAAGGTGCTGGCTGTGGAGGACGTGACAAAGGGGTAGAGGTGGATGAGGCCAAGCAGAAGAGGTGACAGAGCATTTAGTGACTGGGCTAGCACCTACTCAGCTGGTGGGAGGCAGAGTTGTTGTTAAACCATCCGGAGGTGACTGAAATAGATATTGCCCTGTGAAGGGCAGAGGAGACGGCTAGAAGAAAGGGAAACACCACAATGGAGAGGGAGCAGATGGGCAAATCGCTCAGCCTTCACCCAAAAGTGATCTCATGAAGTCATTCTTCTGGAATATCAGAGGAATGAAGAAGGCGGCTAGAAAGAACGCCTGAAAGAAAAAGACCCTGACATTCTGTGCATCTTGCAGCCTATGATTGCTATAAGTGATCTTCCAATTTTATTTTTTAATAAATTGGGTTTCTGCAGTGACTTCATTCATAACAATGTTACACCGTAACCTCCCATTGGCCCAAAAAATAATATTCTCACCTTATTGGCAAAAAAAAAAAGACTCACTTTTCCTATTAGTCCAAAAAACTATCTCCCACCCCATTGGCCCAAATTTTCATTTTTTCTTCCCATTGGCTTAAAAGAACCACTTTTTCCTACCATTGGCTAAGGGAATTCTCTTTCTCTCCCCATTGGTTCAAGAATTCTATAAATAGCCCCCTCCCTTTAGTTTTTCACAACACAATACCTCAACATCCAAGCCTCTAAGTGAGCATCCTAAGAAGAGAAGCTCTGCCCTCTCTCCTCTCCTTTCCCCCCTTGAGGTTTTCCAGGCTTCGGAGAGATCTTCATAAGATCCGAAGTGTTCTTCGGGCCATCGGGACTCTTCAATCCATTGCTTTCTTTGAGAGAGATTTTTAGGAAAAGTTTCCTCCAAGCCCTCCCATAGCCTATCCCCAACGGAAGCTCTATCCGAGTGCCACTTCAGCCTAGCCCTCTAATAGCCTATCCCCAGCGGAAGCTCTGTCCGATTGCCACCTTAGCCTAGCCCTCCCATAGCCTATCCACAGTAGAAGCTCTATCTGAGTGCCACCTCAGCTAAACCCAAAAGTAGCTCATCCCTAGTGGAAGCTTTGCTAGAATACCACCTCAGCCTAAGCCCAGAAATAGCTTTCCCTAGCCGAATCTATGTCTGAATTCAAAATCGAAAGTAATCGTTCCTAGCCGAAACTCTGCCCGAATATTATCACAGTCAGCATCTCGAGAAAGGAAGTTGGAGGTCAAGACCATCTTCCCCTGAGCTGGGAGAATCCACAAGGAAGTTCATACTAGCATCAAACAGGGGTTCCACCCCTCTTGATCCAAAACAGGGGACAAGCTCAGATATAATTTCTCAACAGAATTAGCACAATGTAGATTTTATATAGACCTTGTTTTAGTGTACATAGTTATTTAAATTCAATAAATGTACATATGTGTGATAACTTAGCCATGCATGCGGAATAAGAATAATTATAGAAAATATTCGTTCCTAAGCATCTAGTAGGAAGACCGGTTGAATCGGGTAGATTGGGTGCCTAACACCTTCCCAATTCTACAATCTGACACTTACCAGAAATCTCTGGACTAGACCAACTTTTGGGCCCTCTTCTTAGGAATTGGGCCCATCCTGGGTCCTAGGCCCATAATCCTAGGTGGCGACTCTAAATCTTTTACATGATCCTGATCCCCGTATTGGACTATCTTCAAATCCCCGTCTCGAAAGATGAACTTTACACTCTTACAAAATAGGGCTCCATGTATCTCCAAGAGGCAATACGATGGTGCGGGGCTCGAAGGGTAAGCAAACACGACACACCCCTCCCTTATGAAAAAGAAAGAGAGGAGAGAGCATGGAAGGGATGCAAGCCCTTCTTTCCTCCCCCACAAAGGGAGGAACGCATATGCACATCTCTTCTGGCCGCTACCCTCACAGTGGTGACTCCACTAGGGATAAATGTAAAGCTTCCGATACTAGATGCTACCATTAAATGCAAGAACATTTTCCACCACATCTGTTTGAAAACATGTTTGTCTTTGTACTTGCTAACCACATCATGCATCGTGCTTGAAGTAAAATCATTTGGTGAGGGACTCCCTGTCATGCCCGCACCCCTGGGGAGGTCAGTGCATGTCATAAAGAGTACTCTGAGAGCAAATGGTAGCCGCTTTCGATACAAAGGTGTGGGGTATTGTTAAACGGTGAGAAAATTCATAATTATGCCAGCACCCTCAGGGAGGTCCGTGCACTTTATGACATTTTGAGATCGGATAATGATATTCTCGTATTACATTTTTGCACACAATCACTCACAGTTCCACCACCCCATGGCTAATTACTTAACCTCGTGTGTAGTCACGAGTAATGGATAAGGAAGTCACCCCCTTGATCTCATGCCCACGGGTATATTAAAAAGATCACGTACCTTGCATATATAGATCCTGTCAAGGAAGCCTTATCGGCCCTATTGCATCCAGTGCATGCTTGCATCATGTAGGAAATAGATGGAGAACGCTAGGAACGCCACAAGCTGATATGTAGAATTTGTTTGCGGTCTTGAAAAAGAATTTTCCTATGATATATTCTAGTCATAAAGGAATGTCTCCTAAGTGGGTTTCGGATAAAAGGTGTCCTTCCTCCTTAAAATTGAAATATGGATGATTTGGCATACGCGACCCAGGCTGATTTCTGTCAAAGTCCCCGAAATGCCAAATTATCTAAAAGACCCGAGGAAACTAGGAGGAAGGTCACCTAATGGGATAAGATTAATGAAAGCATGACTTTATTGGCAAAGAATGTATTAATAGGAATATTTTGGTCAAGCCATTTGTGTGAACCTCCCACTTATGGCATTGAGTAGACTAGGCGCATCAACCCCTATCCACTCCCATGCGTGACGCAGCCATTACCAGAGGCAGCCATACGCAGCAGTGAGCCAGCCATGTGCACCCTACTAGTTAGCGTACCCCCACTACCGGTCTCTCGCATGCACCCATGCATGCCCTGTGCACCCCTGCCCAGCCTTATGTGCCACTGTCAATGGCCGGGATTTGAGTCCCACTGACCCGATGTGTGAAGAGATTTTCTCTTCAACTGCTTGCACATTTTACACTGTGCCTCTAGCATACCCTACACCGTAACCTCCGATTGGCCCAAAAAAGAATATTGTCACCTTATTGGCAAAAAAAAAAAAACTCACTTTTCCTATTAGTCCCCAAAACTATCTCCCACCCCATTAGCCCAAATTTTCATTTTTTCTTCCCATTGGCTTAAAAGAACCACTTTTTCCTACCATTGGCCAAGAGAATTCCCTTTCTCTCCCCATTGGTTCAAGAATTCTATAAATACCCCCCTCCCTTTAGTTTTTCACAACACAATACCACAACATCCAAGCCTCTAAGTGAGCATCCTAGGAAGAGAAGCTCTGCCCTCTCTCCTCCCCTTTCCCCCCTTGAGGTTTTCAGGTCTTTGGAGAGATCTTCATAAGATCCGAAGTGTTCTTCGGGCCATCGGGACTCTTTAATCCGTTGCTTTCTTTGAGTGAGATTTTTAGGAAAAGTTTCCTCCAAGCCCTCCCATAGCCTATCCCCAATGGAAGCTCTATCCGAGTGCCACCTCAGCCTAGCCCTCTAATAGCCTATCCCCAGCGGAAGCTCTGTCCGATTGCCACCTTAGCCTAGCCCTCCCATAGCCTATCCACAGCAGAAGCTCTATCCGAGGGCCACCTCAGCTAAACCCAAAAGTAGCTCATCCCTAGTGGAAGCTTTGCTAGAATACCACCTCAGCCTAAGCCCAGAAATAGCTTTCCCTAGCTGAATCTCTGTCTGAATTCAAAATCGAAAGTAACCGTTCCTAGCCAGAACTCTGCCCGAATATTATCACAGTCAGCATCTCTCGAGAAAGGAAGTTGGAGGTCAAGACCATCTTCCCCTAAGCTGGGAGAATCCACAAGGAAGTTCATACTAGCATCAAACAGGGGTTCCACCCCTCTTGATCCAAAACAGGGGTCAAGCACAGGTATAATTTCTCAACAGAATTAGCACAATGTAGATTTTATATAAACCTTGTTTTAGTGTACATAGTTATTTAAATTCAATCAATGTACATATGTGTGATAACTTAGCCATGCATGCGGAATAAGAATAATTGTGGAAAATATTCGTTCCTAAGCATCTAGTAGGAAGACCGGTTGAACCGGGTAGATTTGGTGCCTAACACCTTCCCAATTCTACAACCTGACACTTACCCTAAATCTCTGGACCAAACCAACTTTTGGGCCCTTTTCTTAGGAATTGGGCCTACCCCTGGGTCCTAGGCCCATAATCCTTGGTGGTGACTCTAAACCCTTTTGCATGATCCTGATCCTCGTATTGGACCATCTTCAAATCCTCGTCTCGAAAGATGAACTTTACACTCTTACGAAATAGGCCTCCACGTATCTCCGAGAGGCAATACGATGGTGCGGGGCCTGAAGGGTAAGCAAACATGACAACCCCTCCCTTATGAAAGAGAAAGAGAGGAGAGAGGATGGAATGGATGCAAGCCCTTCTTTCCTCCCCCACAAAGGGAGGAACGCATACGCACATCTCTTCTAGCTGCTACCCTCACAGTGGTGACTCCATTGGGGATAAATGTCAAGCTTCCGATACTAGATGCTACCATTAAATGCAAGAACATTTTCCACCACATCTGTTTGAAAATATGTTTGTATTTGTACTTGCTAACCACATCATGCATCGTGCTCGAAGTGAAATCATTTGGCGTGGGACTCCCTGTCATGCCCGCACCCCCGAGGAGGTCAGTGCATGTCATAAAGAGTACTCTGAGAGCAAATGGTAGCCGCTTCGTGTACAAAGGTGTGGGGTATTGTTAAATGGTGAGGATATTCATAATTATGCCAGCACCCTCAGGGAGGTCCGTGCACTTTATAACATTTTGAGATCGGATAATGATATTCTCGTATTACATTTTTGCACACAATCACTCACAATTCCACCACCCCGTGGCCAGTTGCTTAACCTCATGTGTAATCACGAGTAATGGGCAAGGAAGTCACCCTCTTGATCTCGTATCCACGGGTTTATCAAAAAGATCACGTACCTTACGTATATAGATCCTATCAAGGAAGCCTTATCGGTTCTATTGCATCTAGTGCATGCTTGCATCATGTAGGAAATAGATGGAGAACGCTAGGAACGCCACAAGCTGATCTGTAGAATTTGTTTACGGTCTTGAAAAGGAATTTTCCTATGATATATTCTAGTCATAAAGGAATGTCTTCTAAGTGGGTTTCGGATAAAAGGTTTCCTTCCTCCTTAAAATTGAAATATGAATGATTTGGCATACGCGACCTAGGCTGATTTCTGTCAAAGTCCCCGAAATACCAAATTATCTAAAAGACCCGAGGAAACTAGGAGGAAGGTCACCTAGTGGGATAAGACTAAGGAAAGCATGACTTTATTGGCAAAGAATGTATTAATAGGAATATTCTGGTCAAGACATTTGTGTGTACCTCCCACTTATGGCATTGAGTAGACTAGGGTGCATCAACCCTATCCACTCTCTACCATTAAGTGGACTAACTTTAGATAAATAATTGGTTGTTAATCTAGTGAATGTGTGGACAAAGGGGTTGAGAATCTAAGAATCCTAAAACTAGCCATTTTTGGTTCAGGCACAATTTCACACCTTAAGTTTTCTTCACGGTCCATTTAGACACGTCAGGGTAACCGATTGACTCAATTAAGTCCAGTATCACCTCCATCATTTCTTTGAGATTGTCTATCGCCAAGTGATTACAACCCAGTCTACATGGATCCACAATATCCTAAATCACCCAGGAAAGCATGGGTCCACCCCGTAGAGACCTTGTAGATGGAAATAGTTGAGGTCAAGAGAGGGATAGCACAGATACTGCATGCACTCCAGAACCCTCCCAGGATTGAACCAGCACAAGCTAAAGGAGAGTTGGATTAAAACATACCTATGGGTTATCGTGGGAATTCTTCCCAAGTTGACTCAGGAGAACTAGAGTAAGTTAGGCCAACCGGTTAGAGAGGAGTTTCACCTATTCATCCAAATGGTCAATGGGGGGCCTATTCTGGGGTCCCTCCTCCCAGGGTAGTGATTGAAGATGAGGAAGAAGAGTTTGTAGCTCATGTCTGAATGGAACCTCCAGAGATGGAGAGAGAAAAAAAAGTTAGGGAGCAATTGGAGAAATTGAAAAATATGCTTCGAACGGGAAAGAGTTCAAAAAGCCAAGCAGTGGATTTTGATGAAATGAATTTCTTTTTTGGAGCAAGGATTCTTGAGAAGTTCAAATTGCAGACCGACAGGTTTGATGGGTCAGGGGACCCCAAGGCTCATCTCAAAGTCTTCATCAGCATTGCCAAGTCATGACAACTTACGGATAACCAGATGGGATAAGCATTGATGTTAATCCTATCAGAACCAGCACTAAGGTAGCTGACCTAGTTGGAGTCTTCCCAAACCTAAAATTAGACAACAGTGGTGAAAGCCTTCACCAAGAAATACTCTTACAACACCGTAGTGGATGTGAAACGTTGGGAGCTTGAGATGTTGAGACAACAATCTAGAGAAGGATTCACTGCCTTCTTAATGAGGTTTAGGGATAAGGCCGCTAAGATGCCAGAGCAGCCTTCAGAAGTAGAGCAAGTAGAAATATTGATTGAAAACTTGTCAAAGCCTTATTATGATGTCCTTTACTATCAACATCTATAAAATTTTGATGCCTTCATAGCCACCGGTACACGTGTGGAAAATAGAATCCTAAGGGAGGCCCAGTATCAAGGATCCTCCCAAGATGCAGGCAAGAACACTAGAGTTGGACGGGGAAAAGTCCCGAAACCAATATGGTAGGTGCAGTTTAACAATTAGTCTCACCTGTCACCTCTTCACAACTATTCGTGATACAAGCAGATGCACCCTCCCAGAAGGCTCCTCGTCTAAGAAGGCAGTTTACTAATTTGGGAATGTCCTTGACAGTAGTGTATGAAAAATTAAAGAAACAAGGATTGCTAGGGACAATGGCTCCGAGGGCAATTAGCAACCCTCCCCCAGCTTGGTATAGAGATCATGAATATTGTGCTTATCACGCTCAGAAGGGGCACAACACTGAAAGATGCATAGGTCTCCAACATGCAATCCAAGACTTGGTAGACAATGGGACCATTGAAGTCAAGGAGAAGCAATCTTCTAATGTCAATACTAGTCCTCTCCCGGATCATGGAACCGTCAACATATTGGCAACAATGAGTGACTAGAAAAATTGGGATCCTAAGCTCTATGATCCAACCTATTTTATTAGGGATGACAGGAAATACCAAGAGGAGAGGCATGTTGAATGGCAAGAGAACTTCCATCTTGTGCAAAGGTTTTCCTTTCCTCCAGAACTGGTAGAACACATCCGCGGATTCGTTAAGGATGCTTTTTAAAAGGAGTGCGACTCCTTTCGAAGGGTTGTTTACATGTATCAGATGGATAAGAATTTTTTTCATCCCATACTTTATGACCGTTTGAACAACCTAGATGAAGAAGCAACAAAGAGTGATCCTACTTAACTCATTGAACCCCGGGCTTGGAAGAATCACTTGAAAGCCCACGCCTACAGGAGATCCATGAGTAAAAAACCAAGGCTTACGAGAAAGCCATCCATCATTCCTCATTAATGGAAGAATCCACCGCAGCACATCTCCAACCTCCATTATATTACCAACCTCCACCTCCACCATATCATTAACCTTCCCCACACCATCAAGGGGAAGGAACCTCATCATCTTATCACCCCCAATCTTCATACCCTACCTGTCATATCACATCACCTTCATACAACCCCACCTCATATCCGTCATCACCCTCATACCAATCCCATTCTCAAGGATCGGTATATAACCCAAAGGAATGATGGATGGATGGGTACAATTGGAACGATATGCTTGTACTACCAGACTCCCCAAAGATGACCTCATCAACAGGATTAGTGAATGCTTTAGGAGAAGGTGAGGAACATGATCCCACTTCTTTGAATCAGCCCACTATACCTACAGAGGATAATCCAGAGATGATTGAAGAAGTCACAGATGACCTCCTCAGAGCAGTGATAGCATTGTCAGTGGGAGAGCAAATCAAAGAGCATACCTCCCTAGTCAATATAGGGAGTGACATAGAGGATGATGACAAGGAAGAGAGCAAAGATGAGAAGGATGGAGAGGACTCTGATTCTCAAGGTGATGATGAGTGCCCAGATTGGGATGACTACTAGGGGCCTTGGCACAATGATGATGATGATGAATCAGGGTACTACTCACCCAGGGATCTGGGAGGATATTCTGTATATGCAATTGGCGAAGAAGACCCAATGATTGATCCCACAGATGCTATTCAGCCAGCACTCACAATTCACATAGAAGGGGAAGAACGGGCATCAGATTCAGAGGATAGTGAAGGCTATGAGATCACTGTTGAAGGTGAATCAAATCTTATAGCAGAACACATGGCATATGTTTATAATCATTTGGTTGAGATAAAACTTGAGGCTGATGGAATTAACCAAATGTTAGGTGAAGTGGCCATTAGTCAACAATGCTACACCGAGTAGTTGATAATCCTTGAGAAAACAGGGAGACATTTCACATTTACAGAAATGATAGATACAACAGTTGCATGGCTTTCCAATGCAGTCAAGAAGGTACGAGCCAGAGCTGTGGAAATTTATGGAGGACCTTGACCTCCTACCCCAAGTAGTGAAGAGGAATCTGAGCAAAAAGACCCTATGGTAGGGATAATTATCATAACAAATAGTGATGATGAAGATTTCTATCCCAGAGAGATCATTGTAAAGAAACCTTTCAGTGTGATGGAAACCCGAAGTAGAAGAGACTACAAGGGCAAGGCCTTAGCCGTAGAAGAGTCAAGAACTAGTGAGGTATGAACCAGTGGCTTGAAGAAAGAACCAAAAAATCCAGTCTTGGCTTAGCTCAAGAAGTCCCAAGCTAATATCTAGATTTGGCGATTGGTGATGGCCTCCCCCACACACCACGAAGCAGTTTTGAAGTCTCTCACAAATGTGCAAGTGCCAATCAAGATAGATCTTATACACCTCTCGCACATAGTAGGGGTAACATATGCGGTACAATCATTGGTATTCTCAGACTCTGAACTCCCCAAAGGATCCTAGCACAATAAAGCTCTACACATAATGACAGAATGTTTGGATAAGGTGGTTCCCCAGGTTCTAATTGACAATAGGTCCGCTTTGAATGTTCTACACCTAAGATCGGCAAAGAGTATTGGCATCAACCTAGAAGAGATGAGGTCGTCAACCCAAACCATACGGGCATATGACAACACTAAGAGAAAAATCCTTGGCATCCTCACTATCGTTGTAGTAATTGGCCCGGTGAAGTTTGATATTGATTTTTAGATCATTGATATACCGGCATCTTTCAACATGCTCTTGGAAAGGCCTTGGCTACATCATGCGAAGGCAGTATCCTCTAGTCTCCATCAGAAAATGAAATTCATTCATGATGGGAAGGTGATTATAGTAGCCGGAGATCTCGAAGTGGTGAACACCTTAGCCAACATTGAGAATGGAAAAGAGCAAGACCAGGAAGTTCAACTTAATGGTATTGAAATAGAAGAAACTTGCGTAGCACTCACCAAGGAAATGCCAGATGAAAAGATTCTGGCAAACTATGAAGCTATATGGAGTCCTCCGGTGAATCAAATGATGAGGAACATGCATTACTTTCCAGGGATGGGATTAGGAAAGTATCATCAGGGTGTTTCAAAATTACCTACTCCGATGGTTAGCAAAGGAAAGAGTGGTCTTGGGTACATTCCTCAAACTCCCGGACCAAGGAGCAAGAATGGCAGCAAAGGGTAGAAGGTACTAAAGATGACTAGGAAAATATTTACCTCATACTACCCTACTCTCAATGGGTACTTCATAAGGGAAGGAGAAGATTTTACCTTTTGCGGAAATGTTAAACCATGGTTTGATGAAACCGCTACACAGATGTAAGCCAGATTTGAAGTATTCTTTCAAGATGGGTTCGACTGGGTAACCCATGAAGTAGAACAATAGCAAATGCTAACCAAAGAAAATGACCAAGATAATTGCATCATTGGAATAGTGGAAGTAGCACTGATTGAAGATGGGTTCTTCTCTATCAACCCCACAACAATTATCCGGTCAAAGGAATTGCCAAGTCCCCAAGTACTCTTAAAGAGGGAATGGGAAAAGAAGATAAGACTCATCTGGAGTCTACAACTTTCTACAGATCTAAAAGGTCACATCTGTTCCTTTCTAAAAAAGCCACGAGCTCAGGAGTTACATGAGCTCAAGCCCAGGCCTTTCAGAGAAAGAAGCATTTATGCGAAGCAAAGAAGAGCACAAAGAATGATGGTTTGCATGTACTGTGCCCGAATCAACTCCAATGGGAAGGTCCATGATGGTGGTCAAATATGTGACCAAGGCACTAAGATGGCACCCCTCAAGAGGCTGGAAAAGATGGACTTCATAGAAAGGGGATTGAGCAGTCTCCACCTATCTTCACCTCTCAGAAAGTTCAGCTTCTGAGAGCACGAGGTTGATCAGCTGATATTTGTGAAGAAATAGGTGCCTATCCAGAAGAATCAATGCACCATTGAAGAAATAGAGGTAACCTTCCTAGAAGAAGAAGGAGGTCTGTTACCACATCTGCTCATCCACCGAGCCGTCGACCCAGTCCTAAACTGGACAAGCATTGGAGAAGACTTCAAGTTTACTCATGTTGTTGAATCAATCAAACTGGATACCACTAATGAAAGCATTAAACCAATCATCGAGTCTGTAGTCGAGTCTATTGTGAGTCCACTATTTATGATTTTATGTCAGCCTCCCCTCTTGAAGAGAGTTCAGAGTCCGTGTATGTCGAGTCTGTTACTCCTTCTTTCACGAAAATTTTTTTATTCTGAGTATGACTTGCCTCCTTTTTCTGATGATGATCTTAATAAATACCAAGAGTTTATAAAACAATGCAAACCAAAGAAATCCTAACCCATCTGTGAGGATACTCGGGTTATTAATTTAGGAATCGACCAATACCTTCAAGAGGTAAAAATTGGCACCACCCTAGACAATGAAGAAGCAAAATAGATGATCAGTCTTCTGAAGGAATTCTCTGAAGTCTTTGCATGGTCATATGAGGATATGCCCGGTATAGACCCCGACATTGTGCAACATCGCTTGCCGACCTACCCTGGGCCAAAGCCGATCAAATAGAAGCTCGGAAGGATGCATTCAGAATGGAGTGAGAAAATCAGAGAAGAAGTAGTAAAGCAATGGAATGAGGGGTTCTTGGAAGTTGTAAAATACCCCAAATGGTTGCCCAACATTGTACTTGTGCCAAAGAAGGATGGCAAGGTACAAATGTGCGTTGACTTTCGAGATATTAACAAGGTAAGCCTTAAGGATGACTTCCCATTACCTCACATCGATGTATTGGTGGACAACATAGTGGGGCATGCCTTGTTATCATTTATGGATGGATTCTCGAGATACAACCAAGTGAGCATGCACCCAGAGGATCATGAGAAGACAACATTCACCACTCCATAGGGAACCTATTGTTACAAGGTGATGCCTTTTGGGCTAAAGAACGCTGAGGTAACTTATCAGAGAGCCGCAACAGCCATATTACATGGCATGATGAACAAGGATGTGGAAGTCTATATGGATGACATAATAGTGAAGTCAAAGGATCGGCAGGGGCACATTCCAGTCTTAAGGTGATTCTTTAAAAGAATCAAGAAGTATCAGTTGAAGTTGAACCCTCAGAAGTGTGTATTTGGGGTAACAACAAGAAAATTGTTAGGATTCTTGGTGAGTGAAAGAGGCATTAAAGTTGAACCTATCAAGGTCAAGGCAATTCAAGAAATTCCCACGCCTCGCACTAAAAAGCAGATACGAGGATTTCTGGGTCACATTCAGTATATCAGCAAATTCATAGCTCAGTTGACTATAATCTGCGAACCAATCTTCAAGTTACTAAAGAAGGATCAGCCCACAGAATGGAATAATCAATGCCAATAAGCTTTTAATAAGATCAAAGGATACCTCATAAACCCACCAGTATTAACACCACCAGTGGAAGGTGAACCACTTCTATTATACTTATCAGTAGGAGAATATTCCATGGGCTTATTGCTAGCACAAAAAGAGACAGAAAAGAGCACAGAGCATGCCATATATTACCTCAAAAAGAAGTTCTTAGAATATGAGATGAAGTACACATCTTTAGAAAAAACATGTGCCGCACTGATTTGGGCAACAAAAAGGCTGCGACACTACATGGTAGCTTATCTAGTATGTTTGATCTCAAGGATGGATCCAATCAAGTACCTCTTTGAGAAACCAGCTCTAATAAGAAGGATGGCCAGGTGGCTGCTCCTGCTATCAGAATTTGACATCACCTATGTTACTCAAAAATCTATCAAGGGATAAGTCATAGCTGATCATTTGGCTGTCCACCCCACAGAAGATGGAACAGCCTTGGATGATTCCTTTCCCGATGAAGAAATCACAACAATAGAAGAAGAAGACATAGCTAATGAATGGCAATTGTTCTTTGATGGAGCAGCTAATCAAAAGGGGTGTGGTACGGGACTATTGCTTGTCACTCTTGACGGTCTTTATTTGCCTTCATCATTCTACCTTGATTTCCCCTGTACTAAAAACATTACTGAATATGAAGCTTGTGCCTTGGGACTTGAAACTACTTTGACCATCGGGGTGAAAAGGATCAAGATGTATGGAGATTCATCCATTGTCAATTGTCAGACGTAAGGGAAATGGAAGACCAGAGATGAAAAGCTGAAGCCGTACCAAGAACATCTGGAAGAGGTGATTGGACACTTTGAGAAGATCTCGTTTGCATACTTCCAGAGAGATAACAATAAGTTTGTTGATGCCCTCGTTACTTTGACATTCATGGTAGAATGCAACCCTATGGCCAGGGTTTGACCATTCTTAGTAGAACAAAGAAGCAGGCCCATTTACCACAATTTGGTGAACTCTCTCACCATAGATGGTCGGTCTTGGTTTGCTAATATTGTGGATTTCATCAGAGAAAGAAAATACCTAGTTGAATCTATAAAAAGAGAAAAGAAATTTCTGAAAAGATATGTCACCCAGTTTATCCTTCAAGAAGACTTATTGTACAAGAGGTCCTATGATGGAATACAATTGTTATATGAGGATGAAGAACAAGCTACAACCATCATGGAGGAAATTCATCAAGGCCTCTGTGGACCCATATGAATGCCAAGATGCTTGCTAAGAAGATTCTTAGGCTGGGATACCATTAGAATACATTAGAAGCAGATTGTATGACTTTTGTCAAGAAATGTCACAAATGTCAGATATTTTCTAATATCATACATATCCTACCAATAGAGTTGTACTCACTTAGTTCTCCTTGGCCATTCTCTACTTGAGGCATTGACATAATTGGGAAGATCAACCCTAAGGCATCCAACAGTCACGAGTTCATCTTAGTAGCCATCGATTACTTTATCAAGTGGGTAGAAGTCAGTCATATGCAGTCCTTACATCTTCTAAGGTGGCAAAATTCATCCAAGAAAACATCATTAGTCGATATGGAGTACCTCAAGAGTTAATATTGGATCAGGGATCCCATTTTTGGGGTAAAATTAACAAAATTTGCACCAAATTCGGTATCAAAAGACATCGCTCTACCACTTACATACCACAGACCAATGGGGTAGTAGAAGCAGCCAACAAAAACATCAAAGTCATCATGCAGAAAATGGCTGAAACACATAAGGATTGGGAAGATAAGTTATACCTAGCCCTGTGGGCATATCGGACTTCTGTGCAATCCTCGATTGGGGTAACTCCTTTCTCTTCTGGTGTATGGGGTTGAAGCAGTGCTGTCCGTGGATATTCTAGTGCCATCCTTAAGAGTGCTTTTGGATAGTTAGCTACCTAAAGAATAATGGGTAAAGGCCAGACATGACGAGCTCAACTTCCTCGATGAAAGACATACAAAAGCCATGGATAATCTGAAGAAATATCAACTGAGAATGGCAAGGGCCTTTAAAAAAAATGTGAAGTTCCGTCACATAAAAGAGGGGGAACTTATTCTTCAAGAGCAAAGAGCCCCAATTCATGACCCAAGAGGAAAATTCAAGCCCAACTGGAGTGGCCTGTTCACTGTCAAAGAAATTCTACCAGGCAAAGCTATAAAATTCATAAATCGCAACGATGAAAAAATACCCGGACTGGTCAACATGGATCAACTCAAGAGGTATTATGTCTAATAGGATGAATCACCTGAACTACATCAGACCTAATTCCTCTCAAGGGATAAGTAGGCAACTGGACATGTGCAAGTGCGGTCTCAATAAGATCAAGGTAATAAATTGGTTCCTAAATTAATAATCAAGGTATCTAAAAGATCATCATAGCTTGTGTCCCCTAAGAATCTCCATTTGGGATGCAAGGCCATTGGACATCCATAATCCATCTATGGTCCTCTAGATTCGTATCTAGAATTCCATCTCCCGAAAGTCGCCACTTGGCACCAGTATGTCAAGGCCAATTCATTCTCCATCCTTGATTAGTAAAAAAAAAAGTGTGTTTGATACAACAGTGGTGAAGGTTTGGTTTTGTCATTAGCTAATGAGTGATACTTGGTAAATCATTATCTTTCCCTTTGTTTGTGATGGTTGCAGGAAAAGTCATGGACTCATTAAATGAGACGTTAAGAAAATGGACCTTGGACATAAACATGTGGGCCCTAAGACTACTAGAATCCATGAATATGTTGATGCTTGGTCGGATTGGGTGCATAAAGCTACATCACCATGTACTCTAACAAGTGCCTCAACACTGGGATACCAATCTTCATGTGTTTCAGTTTGGATTAGTAGAGACCTATCCAACTCTCGAGGAATTTTGAGTTTATATGTTATCTCCACCTAAGAGTAAGTTGATTCAACCATCTTTGAAGAAAGATCACTTAGAAGAGATTCAGGACTTTTTTGAATGAGAAAAGGAGAAAATGAAGCAATTCATCAGATATGAAATATTATTATTCTGAAGGTGGCCAGGATCTTCAGTCAATACCTACCACTGAGGTGAATCCATCAGCAAAGGTCACAGGATGCTTATCTACTATGCATGATAGCACACTATGTTCTCCAAACTCTCGGACGTGGTGCACCAACTGTCCTAATAGAAGTGACAAAGCATTTGAATAAAGGAAGAGATATCATTCCCATAGTCCTTGCAAAGACATTCAAAGAACTTGATGGCATGGGCCATAGCCATAGGTTCGGACTTGATCATTATCATGGAAGTCCCGCCATTTTTCAACTATGGCTACTTGATAAGTTGAAGCTAAACAAGCCATTAAAAGAATGCCGACTCGGAGCTCTTTGCTACCAAGAAAGGAGAGAAGCCCTGAAGTTCAAGCTCATTGTTGATTGGAAAGAGTACCTACAAGAAGAACTATAAAGGATATTGCATAGAGATGCCCAGGGAAGCCACAAGAAGATTTTCTGATGACTGGATACAATTACATTAGGTTTATGGGATTGACTCATACGTCTTTTTACTTGACCACTTACATCAGTCGACAGTATGGACTAAAAGCAGGTGACCCCGAGGAGTTGGTGAACTTCTACCCACCCCAAGAATTGTCTCATTATATTGTTACCTATCTATCTCATTTATGGTAGGAAAGTTATATTCTTGTAATTCACTTAGTAGTAAAAAGAGAAAATACTTGGATTTTCGTGTTATCTTGATTGTTCTATTGAAGTCTTGAGTTGTGGAATTAATTTTTCCTAAACATTCCCATACCATAAATAATAGGAAATTTTCTTTGTGCCAAAGATAGGTTTCCATCCATAAAATGCTAAAATAAAAAAAGTGAACAAATAGGGGGAGGGAAAAGAAAAAGAAAGAATATACATGTGTTTGTGCTTGCAAGAACTACATAAATAGATCCCTAAGGGTCGAAATCCTTATCTGAACCATACTCTAAGTCACCCTCATGGAATGATGAGGAGCTCGGGGATGCCAAGTATTCTCTAGTCTCTGGGTCAAATCTTGAATCAATGCATGTTGTTGGGCATTCTCCTGCTGGTAGGAGTTGACTTGGCTCTCCAAGGCGATAATCCTTCCATCCTAAGAAATATAGGAGAGGATCAAGAAGAAGAGTAATGAAAGAAGAAGGGAAAAAATAAAAAAGAGACAGAAAATACGTTGGTGATCATCGCCTCACAGAAGCCATGATGCATCCTCTTGATCTCATATTAGACCTCCGGAGAACACGAGAAAGAGCGTATCAGTCAAAGGCGGTCGAAAGTCAATTAAGGAATGGCTAGATACTTACATAGTCATAAGGAATAGGCAGCCCATGGGAAGCATCTACATCTGTTCTCCACTCCAGAAGATGAGGGAGGTTGGATTGGCTGCATTGGGGCAGCACCAACCTGGGAAGCCATGGAAGGGGATGGTGGCTATCCTAAGAGACCCACCCACACTAGTAGAGGGTCCGGTTTGCTATAGACCAGCAGCACTGACGTGTGACTGAACTTTGAAAAGATCCACACATCGTGTTCTCCCCTGAAAGAACACAGTTAAGACCAAGGTAAAAAGAAATTGGAGCATGAAGGAAATGCTAAATAAAGGGTAATATACCATTGGACCATTAGGGTTAAGAGGGGTGCATATTGTCTCCTCCTTAAGGAAGGTTTTATAATCCCTATCTTGGTCAAGGAATGAATCATCCCATATTCCATTGGCCAGCCACTCAACCTGGTCTGTAGGAATGCACTCTGGACAATACATGGTGGGAGGAGAGAGACAAGGAGAGAGATGTGCTTCGAAATCAAACCACTAGGGTATGACTCTCTCTCCCACGTACCAAGTGTGGCCCCTTATGCCCCTGAATAGGACTCGGTTCTCAAATAAGTACCTAGCTAAAGCGACTTCATCAAGGTTTGGGAATGTAAGAGGCTGGAACGACCTCCAAGTGACCTGCGAATCCAAAAAGAAGTACGTACAACACAAAACAGAAGGAAATTTAATGACAAATGTGCCATATCTCTATAAGGCTATTTAGAAGAGACGAGCAGTGGTCCCTGGAGGATGGCTCCATCCCCTAAGTACCCGACTGTTTTCCCATCTTATGACTATAGGAAAGGGCAATGCTCAAGGGTCCTTCAGCCTTGGGGCTATAATCTCCAGATGCTCAAAGCACCAAGGCTGATTTAAAAGATCAAAGTGAGGAAATGCAACCAAATGAAAGGAAATGAGTACAAGAATTACAGAGAATGTAGCCCTCTCCCTTAAGACCTCGGTCTCCATATGATAACAGGTCTAGGGTCCGTAAAAGGTATGCATAGGCGGCCCCACCCCAATCCCAAGAGTCTATCTCCCGAAGTTTCTGGAAGAAGGGTACCAGGCAAATATGCAGCCCTCCTCTGAGATCACAGAAAATACACTGACCCACAGTAAACAATAGGCAAAAGCGGGTCACTTGTGCAATGTTGCCAGGGTTTACCCCCAGGCTAGTGCTCCACCAATGTGCACTAATCTCACCAAGGCGGATATGTGTCTAATCATCGTAATGTCAACGCCTATCAAGTCTGTAAGCTCCCTAGCCATCGAAGTCTTAGGAATGGTCAAGGGTCTCCCCCCAAATGGTATACCTGTCAAGGCATAGAAGCACAAGGGCATGATGGTGATCTCGCTAACAAGAAGATAAAAGGAGTGGGCACTCAGCCACCATCGCTCCATCAGGGCCCCTACCAATGCCAGAACTAATTTCGTAGTCTCTATGAAAGCAAATCGACTCAGGAAAAATGAGTCAACCATCTCCTTTACTCTACGAGGAGGAATCTTGTACCATGCCTGAACCATGTTTAGATGACCATATAGGGCCAAGGTTGGTGGTACTCCCCCTTCATGCTAATAAAAAAGATAACAAGAAAAATGATAAATGAAAATAAAATAAAACAAAAACAAAAAAATGAATGAGAAAACAATGAATGAAATGTAAAGAGTTACCCAAGAGCCCTATACTGAGTTACAAATATGATTCCGAGTGTTATGGAGAGTCTATCCGGAGTACTAATCTACACGGCCCTCATCCCTTTGAGAAGAATTGCTACAACCATCTGGCTGGACTTCTCCACAAGTCTTTCACTTTCTTCTTTCAGCCATATTTTTCAAAATCATAAAACCCAATTTGCATAAAATCCCAAAAAGATATCAAATTCTCTAAAGGACTCCTTCCTCAAAAACTATGAAGATCTTCAAGAGAAAGATGAAAAACTTCAAGGAAAACCTAAAGATGTTCGAAAAAATTTGAAGAAACCTGAAAAAAGACAAAAAGTTTGGATCCTCGAGAAGATTCCAAAACCCAAACTCACTCACTCACAAATCGTTCCTAACTCAAAAAAGTTAGAATGAGGAATAAACAAATGGGGGGGGACCATTTTATGGGTAAGAAATTCATTTTCCCAGAAAATAAATTGAGATCCCAATTCCAAGGTACAAATCTAATACCAAGTTTAAAATTATTTTTGTGGCAGGTGGAAATTATATCACATGGAAATGGAAAATAAAAACCAAAGGGAAGGTAAAATTCAAGTTCATGTGGTAGGTGAAAAATATATCACTTGGACGTGGAAGGTAAAAATCAAAGGGAGAGTAAAATTCAAATTCATATAGTAGGTGAAAATTATATCACAAGGAAAAGAGGAAGATAAAAGTCAAAATTTTATTGGTAGGTAAAGAATTTCTCATAGTTAAATATCAAAGTATAAAGCAAATCAAAAGCGAAAAGCAAGATTCCAAATCAAAAGCAAAGAGCAAGATTCCAAATCATAAAGCCAAAAATCAAGAATCAAGGGAAAGTCAAGAAAAAAAACAATTGCATTTACTCGGCCCCAGATGGCCCAATATCATTGAACTGGCCCCAGGTGGCTCAATTGCATTTACCTGGCCCCAGGTGGCCAATTGCATTTATCCAGCACCAGGTGGCCCAATTTCATTGAACCGGCCCCAGGTAGCCCAATTTCATTGAATTGGCCCCAGGTGGCGCAATTTCATTGAACTGGGCCTAGGTAACCCAATTACATATACATGGCCCTAGGTGGCCCAATTTCATTGAACCGGCCCCAGGTAGCCCAATTGCGTTTACCCAGCCCCAGGTGGCCCAATCTCTTTGAATCGGCTCCAAGTGGTTCAATCTATTGATGAATTCCCTTAGCTGGCGCATGGAAGCTCAATCAAGGAAAATTCAGTAATCCAAATAGTTTTCTTTTACAAGATTGAAAGAGTAGCGAATTTCCTTCTTATAGTTGATGGTCCCAGATAGCCCAGATTGGGTCAAAAGACCCATCCTGGAGACCAAATTCCCCAGACTTGCACATAAAAGCCCAGTATAGAAAAGATAAAGACCAAGTACTAACGTCATTTGCAAGATTGGAAGAGCAACGAATTTCTTTCCTACAAATTACCAGTCCAGGTAAGTCTCAAACTTTAAAGTAGTTAAAAGATATTACATGTTGCATTTTTAAACTTCGTCATTAATGAGCAAAATGATGGCAATACATGCTCTGGATGACAAAATGTGGTCGTTCTTTTCTTTGCCCTTCGATCGTTGGCACATGCCTTAGCCAAAGAGGGGCATTTTGTAGACACCCAATTTTATCACCCCCTCTGGTTATGATGAAATTAGGATCTTGGATGTGGCTTCTTACTTCCGATCAACAGAGATGATGATTGATTAAGGAAACCCGAAAATATCCCCCACCTAAAAACCCCAAAAATCCCACTAGAGAAAAGAGGGTCTAATTTTGAATTTTTATATATAAAGGAATCTGGTCAAAATGACCATACGGATGGATAGTACTCAAAAATACAATTTCAACGATATATGGTACGTCAAAATGGGACAGTTGGATATCCAAAAATCTTCCCTAGAAAATTATATTTTTTCGCACGCATGTCACACAAACCAACCTGCGCACAACAGTAGGCCAGCCCACATACTCACACAAGCCAGTCCACACACAGTCATAGGCCAACCCACGTGTGCATGCAGACCAGCCCTCGTAAGCATGTAGGCCAACCCGTATATAGTTGGCAAGCCAGCCAGCGCACAATCGCAAGCCAGCCCGCATGCACTTTGCTAGCCAGTGTACCCCCACTACCTGTCTCCCGCATGCACCCATACATGCCTCTTGCACCCCTACCCAGCCTTGTGTGCTGCTATCAATGGCCGGGATTTGAGTTCCACTAACCCGATGGGTGAAGAGATTTTCTCTTCATCCACTTGCACATTTTACACCGTCCCGCTAGTATACCCTACGCCATAACCTCCCATTCGCCCAAAAAAGAATATTCTCACCTCATTTGCCAAAAAAAGACTGACTTTTCTAATTAATCCAAAATACTATCTCCAACCCTATTGGCCCAAATTTTCATTTTTTTCACATTGGCTTAAAAGAACCACTTTTTCCTACCATTGGCCAAGGGAATTCCCTTTCTCTCCCCATTGGTTCAAGAATTATATAAATACCACCTCCCTTTGGCTATTCACAACACAACACCATAACATCCAAGCCTCCAAGTGAGCATCCTAGGAAGAGAAGCTCTGCCCTCTCTCCTCCCCTTTCCCTCTTAAGGTTTTTCAAGTCTTCGGAGAGATCTTCAAAAGATCCGAAGTGTTCTTCGGATGTTCGAAGTGTTCTTCGAGCCTTCAGGACTCTTCAATCCTTTGCTTTCTTTAAATGAAATTTTTAGGAAAAGTTTTCTCCTAGACCTCCTGTAGCCTATCCCTAGCGGAAGCTCTATCCGAGGGCCACAACCCTCCCATAGCCTATCCCTAGCGAAAGCTCTGTCTGAGTGCCACCTCATCCTAAATCCAAAAGTAGCTCATCCCTAGCGGAAGCTCTGTCAGAATACCACCTCAGCCTAAGCCCAGAAATAGATTTCCCTAGCCAAAGCTTTATCCGAATAAAAAACTGAAAGTAACCTTTCCTAGTCGAAACTCTGCTCGAATATTATCACAGTCCGCATTCCTTGAGAAAGGAAGTTGGAGGTTGAGACCATCTTCCCCTAAGCTAGGAGAATCCACAAGGAAGTTCGTACTAGCATCAACCAAATAGAGGTCAAGCTCATGTATAATTTCTCAACAGAATTAGCACAATGTAGATTTTATATAGACCTTGTTTTAGTGTATATAGTTATTTAAATTCAGTCAATGTACATATGTTTGATAACTTAGCCATACATGCAGAATAGGAATAATTGTGGAAAATGTTCATTCTTAAGCATCTAGTAGGAAGACCGGTTGAATGGGGTATATTGGGTGCCTGACACCTTCCCAATTCTACAACCTGACACTTACCCTAAATCTCTGAACTATACCAACTTTTGGGCCCTCTTCTTAGGAATTGGGCCCACCCTCGGGTCCTAGGCCCATAATCCTAGGTGGCGACTCCAAATTCTTTTGCATGATCCCAATCCCCATATTAGACTATCATCAAATCCCCATCTCGAAAGACAAACTTTACACTCTTGAGAAATAGGCCTCTATGTATCTCTGAGTGGCATTATGGTAGTGCGGGGCCCGCAAGGTAAACACACACGACACAGCCCTCCCTCATAAAAGAGAAAGAGAGGAGAGAGGACAGAATGAATGCAAGCCCTTCTTTCCTCCCCATAAAGGGTGGAAAGCATATGCACATCTTCTTCGGCCGCTACCCTCACACAGGGTTAGCCTCCTAGAGTGGTTATTCCACAAGACCCTCCCGTGGGGTCAGGTGTTGGGGTACAATCAGGAGGAACACCACCTGGGATTACACCTTAAGATCAACCAGGAGGTACCTCATTGGTTCCACCATTTGGAACTCTTCCATTTATGATGCCTCCACCTTACCCAAACTATCCGACTTATCCACCTTATCACCCACCTGCCACTAGTACGACAATGGTGGTTAAATCCTTTAAGAAGTACATGCCCTCTATCTTCACCAAGGTGGGTAGTGACTCATTGGAGCCGGCTTGATGGTTCCAAGAATTAGAGAAGATATTTGATATTATAGACTGCACAGAGGCACAGAAGCTTATCTGTGCGGGGTTGCAACTTAAAAAAGAAGTTGATTCATGGTGGAAAGCTTCTAAGCCTATATTGATAGCAACTCACCTAGAGCCTACATAGGAGCAATTCAAGGAATTGTTCTTGTCAAATTACTATCCTAGAAGCTTTAGAGACCACAAGGAGGCGGAGTTTATGGCATTAACTTAAGGAAGCAAAACTGTTCTGGATTATCAGCAATAGTTTGAGGGCTTGTTCTATTTTTCCCCTCGTCATATGAAGACATCTGAAGAAAAATCCAAAAAAATTTTGAAGGGGTTCAAGATATCCATTAGTATAGTGCTAGAGGCATTGGACTTAACTGATTATGCACAAATTGTGCAAAAAGCCAAGGCAATGGAGGACAAACAGAAGGGAGAGCCACCCCTTACACTAGGATTGTGGAAGAGGGCAAACCCATATGCCTATTCGGGTGGCTTGAGCAAGAGCTTCCATAGGTCATACAATTATAGCCCCTCTTACAGATTGCCCTACAGGCCATCGGCTTATTCTTCTCGACCAGCCAGTGGATCGGACACTACATCTTTCTGCTCAAACACTAGTACAGTGCCTATAGCTCTGAGGCCCCGTCGTGCTCTAGTTGTACCAGGAACAGTGCAGCAAGCTCCCACTTTGGTTTAGGCATCATAGAACCGATGCATTAATTGTCACTCGTACGGGCATTTCGCCAAGGATTTTTGGTACCCATCAACTGCACCACCAAATCGACCCCCTGCCTATAGACTTGCATTGACTCAGGGGAACCAACCTCAGGGAAGGATATATACCTTATCAGCTGAGGAGGATGAGGCTAGCTCTGAAGTAGTAGTAGGTACACTTTAATTAAAATATTTTATGATAAAATTTAAGTAACCTGTTATACTTATATGCAATGCAATGCTAGGTGTCTTATCTATATCAGGTATACCAGCATATGTCTTATTTGACTCCAGAGCATCACACTTATTTATATCTAAGAGATTTGCTAGGAAGCTTGATGTGCCATCTAAGACTTTAGAATGCAAGTTAGTTGTCAGCACGCCTACAGGCACGGTGGAACAGTTGAAAGAAGTTTGTGGGCCATGTTCAATTGAAATTAATGGAAAGAAGCTGGATGCCCGGCTCATTAAATTCAACATGTAGAATGTTGACATCATTCTGGGCATGGATTGGTTGTCGACTCCTCAAGAAAATGATGTGTGCTGAGGAATAAGTTAAAGTGATGGATGATGAAAGAGAAGAGCTTGTATATCAAGCGAAAAGGGCAAAGCGACCTGGAAAGACTATTATCTCTGCTTTACAGGTGGTAAAACTATTAGAGAGTGGATGTCAGGGCTATCTAGCATTAGTATTAGATGTAGATGCGAAGGTTTTACTGTTGGAGGAATTGGAGGTAGTCAAGGAATTCTCTGATGTCTTTTTAGATGATCTAACCCAGCTGCCGCCTAACAGAGAGCTAGAGTTTGCATTGATTTAATTCCTAAAGCTACCCCAGTGTCCAAGGCTCCATATAGAATGGCACCAGCCGAGTTAAAGGAGCTGCAGACACATTTGTAAGATTTATTAAAAAATGGATTTATACACCTAAATGTCTCTCCTTGGGGTGCACCAGTCTTGTTTGTTAAGAAGAACGAAGGTATGTGCATCAACTATTATGAACTGAACAAGTTAACCATTAAGAACCGACATCCGTTGCAGCTCATTGATGATCTATTTGATCAACTGCAAGGTGCTAAGGTATTTTCAAAGATCGATTTCAGATCGAGTTATTATTAGCTAAAGATAACATGCAATGACATACCAAAGATGGCTTTTAGAACCTGATATGCTCATTATGAGTTCCTAGTATTGTCTTTTGGGTTAACCAATGCATCGGTTGCTTTCATGGATTTAATGAACTGGGTATTTCCTATGTCCTCGATAAGTGGATCATCATTTTTATTGACGACATCTTAACTTACTCGAGGTTTGAAGAAGAGTATGCAAGACACCTAAGAATGGGACTACAAAGACTAAGAGAACAGCAATTATATGCTAAGTTCAGTAAATGTGATTTTTGGCTCAAGTAAGTTAGATTCCTAGGACACGTGGTGTTTAAGAATGGGATCTAAGTGGACCCTGACAAAGTGAAGGCTATAGTAGAGTGGGAGGCACCCAAGAATGTAATAGAAATTATAAGCTTCTTAGGCTCAGCAGGC
Organism: Macadamia tetraphylla; assembly: GCA_022985045.1. NCBI lineage: Eukaryota > Viridiplantae > Streptophyta > Magnoliopsida > Proteales > Proteaceae > Macadamia > Macadamia tetraphylla. The sequence continues at coordinate 48,838,632 of CM040965.1, forward strand.
TACTACCAACACTTCATTGAAAACTTTTCTCAGATTTCGACACAGATAACTAAGTTGGCCAGGAAGGGTATAAATTTTGAATGGTCAAAAAATGTGAAAATAGTTTCAAAGAATTGAAGAAGTGGTTAGTGTCGGCTCCTAGATTGACCATTCCAAATGGTAAGGGTGGGATGACAATCTATACTGATGCATCCAAGATAGGGTTGGGTTTGTTCTCATGCAACATGGTAAGGTAGTAGCATATACCTCTAGGCAACTTAAGGATTAGGAGAAGAACTACCCCACTCATAATTTAGAACTGGCAGCAATCATTTTTACTTTGAAGATCTGGCGTCATTATCTGTATGGGGAGAAGTGCGAGATATACAGTGATCACAAAAGCCTTAAGTACTTCACCCAAAGAGATTTGAATATGTGACAGAGAAGATGGCTATGAAGGACTATAATTGTGACATTCAGTATCACTTGGGCAAAGCTAATGTGGTGGCTGACGCTCTAAGTTAGAAGGCTTAGATTGTATCTCTTTCATGCTTAGTTGTTAGTCCACAGCTTATAAAAGAGGCGATACTGATGGATAAAATCCTTCTATATGAAGGAGCAACCTTGGAGCTCAAACATCTACCAGATGATGTTAAGTAATTAATCATATCCCTAATAGCCCTACAAGTACATTCATTCATCAGGCAAAAGGTGATAATGAAGCAATCTTTAGATCCTGAGCTACAAAGGATCAGACTGAAAATTCAGGATCAGACAATGAATGACCCTGACTTCACAATAGCCACTGACGGGGTAGTACTATTTCAAGACAGATTGTGTGTGCCTAATGACATGAAAATATAGGATAAGATAGTGAAGGAGGCACATAGTTTAGAATACTCACTCAATCTTGGAAGCACAAAGATTTACAAAGACCTTAAACAAAGCTATTGGTGGCCAGCAATGAAGCCTACTATAGCCTTGTATATGGCACAGTGTCTCGTGCATCAGAAAGTCAAGCCAGAACGGAATCGACCATATGGCACTCTTCAATCATTCCCCATACCGGAGTGGAAATGGGACAAGATCACCATGGATTTTATCATGGGGTTACTCCGTACACCCAAGGGGATGGATGCAATCTGGGTGGTAGTTGACAAGCTTACCAAGAGTGTTCATTTCATTCTAATCAGGACCAATTATTCCATGGAAAAGTTAGCATAACTTTATATGGATAACATAGTCCATTTACATAGAGTGCCAGTGAGTATTGTGTCAGATAGAGACCCGAGGTTCACATCTAGATTCTGGAACTCCAGTCTGCCTTGGGAACGCAAGTGAATCTGAGCATTGCCTTCCACCCACAGACCGATAGACAATTAGAACGAACCATACAAATACTGAAAGACATGCTCAAGGCCTGTACGATGAAGATAGTGGTAGTTGAGATGAGTACATACCTCTTATGGAGTTTGCCTATAACAATAGCTATCAAGCCACAATTGGGATGGCTCTATATGAGGCATTGTATGGCAAGAAGTGCAGAACGCCCTTATATTGGGATGAAGTAGGTGAGCGCCAGATGCTTAGACCAAAAATAATACAGATGACATGTGACAAGGTCGATGTCATTTGAAACAGGATTAAGGCAGCCCAATCATGCCAAAAGAGCAATGCAGACAACTGCAGAAAGGGCAAGCTAAGTCCAAGATATATTGGCCAATTTGAAATCTTGGCATAAGTTAGCTCCATAGCATATATGTTGGCTCTTCCACCTTCCCTCAGCAATGTTCACAATGTATTCCATGTTTCTATGCTAAAGCGGTACATCTATGATCCATCACACGTGCTGCCACGGAATCAAAATATCTAGAAACTGATATAAACTACGAAGAATAGCCAGCTGAAATTCTAAACCGCAAGATAAAGACCCTTTGCAATCGGTCCATCGCTTTTGTGAAGGCTCGATGGGCAAATCATTCACTAGAGGAAGCATCCCAGAGAAAGAAGATGACATCCAAGCAAAATACCCTAATCTTTTCGGACAACCAGGTATGCTATAATTTCAAGGATGAAATTTTTAAAAAGGAAATAAATGTGATACCCTACTTTCTAAACCCGGTCTAATTACCCGGTTGGTTTGATTTGGTCCTGCAGAACCTTAACCTGAATGATCTGAGTTGGGTACCCTATGGAACATGATGGCAAGAGTGAATCTAAACTCGAGTTAGCCAAACAAGTTTGATTCGGTGCCTAGTGAAGTCCGCGTGCCTAAGCTATGCACTTGTATGTATCACAGGGCTATGTACGCACATTAAAGGTATGTAGCCGTATTTATTTCGGGTATGCATTTTGGTCATATACCGGGAGTGAAATACCTATCGGGAATCAAGTCCCATCAACATCCCAATTGTTTGGCTAAGTTTTGGCCGACTGGTGGGTGGTCATAGGTGGGTCAGACCCACTAGTGTGACCTACCAGTTTGATCATTAGATATTTTGACACGGGTATAAATAGAATTTATCACATTTTCCTTTCCCTCATTTATTGCTTTAGACGGTGGATGAGAATAGTAAAGAAGAGAGAGAAAAGAAAGAAAGAGAAGGGAAGAAGATGCTCGTTGTTTGACGCTGGGGTTAAATCTTTTGAATTCGACACCGGAAAAATGATCCTTGTCTTAGGATCTACGATTTGAGGTGAGTAAAGGCTATATTTCATAAACCCTCAAGAAACCCTAAGTAAAACCCTATGATTCAGGTAGAAATCCTTTAGATCTTGTTAATCCCACTTGAAAATATGAATCTAAGGTTTAATGAAAGACTACATATTGTTTTTGAAGATTTTAGAGGAAGAAATCGTAAGATTTGAGAAGCCTTTAGTGATTTCTTGAGCTAGAGAAGAGATTTGAGGTTTTGAAGGTGTTCTTAAGTAAAGAGATAAAATCAAATCTTAAAACTTTGAATCGATCCTAGATCTAGGTTAGAATCACAATATGGTACCTTAGATGTGTGAAAAATGCAGTCGAATTGACCCATTGTGGTTTCCCCAAGGTGGGATAAAGAATGGAGGTGAATAGAAAATTCTGGTTGGTGGGTGCCCTGAAAGTGGTTAGACCCACCAATCCAGAGCCCTCCTATCCTGGTTGGACTTTTGGCTCGATCGATGATTAATACATCATAGGTTACATTGATGTACTACACCGCATGACCAAACACACGCACATTTAATTACCAATACATAGTTCGTTCTCACAACGATGCCTAACTATGTGGCGAAACACTCCTATTGGCACCTAATTGGGGCCCACTATATATGAAATAGAAAAATCTCAAACACAGGGAAGTTTGGGCCTTGAAACCCAAACCGGAGGGTAAACCGACGAGCAAGGTTAGGCTGGGCCCATCGGTCGGTGGCTCGCAGGTCACGACCGTGGCAACTTAAAAAGGGTTTTAAAACCCTTATTCTTCTATTTTCTCAGTTCTTCTCTCCAAATCTGAGCAAGGACTATTTGAGGAACCTATCCAATGCTTCAACCCACGATTCCGGTCAACGATTTGGTGTTTAAACTCTTCTTCATCTTCTCAAATCCTCAAGTTCTCTTTCTCCATTTTCTCTTTGAGAACCATGTTTTTGGTGCTCTTTCATTATAGAAATCTTAGAATCTCATCATATACCTCATATCTTCCGTGGAATGTTTGTTTCTTGACAATGTGATAGTTTATTTGTGATTTCCATTGCTTATTGGCCTTGCTTGACTGATTTATAGAGAGAGGACCCAAATTTTTTCCCTAATTTCTCTGTTTTAGGGTTTTCTTCTCATTTCTCTTCTTTCTTGCAAATTGATTGTTCAAATGATATTCTTCACTCTCAATGCACACACACATTATTAGAGAAGTTATTTCCATTCGTGTGTGCCTAGGTTTCCTTTCTTCCCTCATTTCCTCCCTTTTCTTATGAATGATGGATACAACCATGTCCACCTCTATCAATTAGTAGTAGATTTGTCTTAAAATAATTCTTTTGCTAGAATACACCAATTTTTCCACTATGATTGACTCAATTTCACCCATGTAAAAACCATTACTTTCCCCAATTTATTGTTTTGGGGTTTACATACATTTTTCTTCAAATTAACGAAACTATTTGCTATCATTGTGCTCATTGCTACCTATTCATTGCATTTAGGTCTTGAGAAAATCCTCACACTCATCTACTTCATCTCCATTTATTTGATAGGTGTCCTTGACTTGTTTATCATTACATATGTTCCTTTACTTCCTTCAAATTTCACCACTTAACATCATTGCATTTTGATATTGGCAATTGCACTTTAGAGTTTCATCATTCATGTCACTTCTGTTAGTGCTCCATTCACCTCCCCTTTTTACACTATTGCTTATCACATTCTTTTCATACCTTTTTTTTTTTATTTACCCTTACACTTCTCCTTGGTGCTTTCAGGATGTCTCCCTGAAAAGGTAAGGAGGTGGCTTCTTCTTCCAAGAGGAGGAAGACAACCACTTCCCGAGGAAGAAACTTAGCCCTAGGTTCCTCTTCATCACAGGCCCGACCCATAAGGGAAGCTTCTATTAAACCTACGGATTTTGATGAGGGATTATTTTATAGTCTTGAGGCGGCTGTGGCATGGTTGATCTTCTCCAGGAAGTCAGTTATGATGGAGAAGACAGTGGCGATAGAGGATTTTGGTGCTTTCCAGATGTTGGACAAGTTCACTACCCTGGGTTGGCAATCCATGCTTGACCCTGACCGACCCTATTATGAAGACCTTGCCCGATACTTCTACTGTAATTTGGAGGTCTCCTTTGAGGACGAGTAATACTCCCTCACTAGCATGGTGAAGGGAGTGCACATCATATTGACCGTGGAATTATTGGTGGGGATTCTGGGTATATCTACTGAGGGTACCCATTTCTACAGTGCCCCAAGGATCAAGGCCGTGGGCTTAGATTTGAGTCCAAAGATGCAGGAGGATATATATGAGACTATCTGTGGCAGTAAGGTGCATCCCTCGTCTAAGATATCCTACACTGTCGATGCCCGGGTATTTGCACGCTTGGCCCAGTTCAACCTGCTCCCCAGAGCGGGTCACAGGGACCAGGTCAACTTCATAGCAGCCTACATAGCCTATTGCATTTTTATGGCCATGGATGAGGGTGCCTTGCATCTATGCCTCCGCTACATTATGCTGAAGATTATGGAGTATCATACAGTGCATCCCAATGATTCAGGATTCTCCTATGGTAGGTTGCTTACCAAGGTCTTCGAGTACTTCCATATGTACTTGAGAGGTGAGGAAGGAATGTTTCCCTTAGATAAGTTCACCAGGGAGAACCTACGTAGGATGGGCCTGTAGAGTCACATGGGTACAACTTAGGAGGCAAGAGGGCAAGGAGCAGAGGGTATGGCCGGAGAGGATGATAGTGAGGAGAATGAGGACTACATCCCTCATCCTGATGAGGAGGACATACATGATGAGGAGATCCTCGAGGAGGAGCCTTTAGAGACCAGGGCTGCAGATCCGCACTTCAGAGCTCCACTATCATTAGGTGGGGCATTTGACTTTCATAGTATGATGGATACTATGAGTGCCTTAAAAGATGAGCAAGATCGAATTTTAAGACATTTGGACAAGAGTGCCACTAGGGTGAGGGCACTCCAGGACAGGTAGGCTGAGATTCTAGAGAGAGTAGAGGAGAGTACGGCCTGTGAGTTGGGGATGCAGCATAGGCTTGGGAGACTGGAGGCTATCTTCCACACCCTAACGGAGGACCTGGATAAGGTCTCCAATGGAATTTCTACTGGTTTCAACCGGGTGAAGAGGGAGGTCACCTTGACTAACGATAGGCTCAACTTTTATGACCGACACTTTCGCTGCACCTCAAGGCCTAGAGTTGGGGAGACATTCACAGTGGATGACGATGGCTAATGGAGTGGTGGACCCCCACCCCCTATTCTTGTGTGGCCTTTCTTGACTTGATTTGGAGAACTCTTCTATTTTCTTTCTTTTCTATCCTTTCTGTTTGGTGATAATGATTCTATGGTGGTTTGAGTACTTTTATATTTCCCTATGGTTTGAGTCTGATCATGTGTTGAGAATGGTGTTGGGTTCTTTTGGACAATTTGATTTATTTTGTTTATCCCTTTGTATGGTTTGGTGGTGACTATGTCAGTCATCACATTTTGTTCATTATGTTTATGTGTATTGTTATCAGATGGTGACTTTGTAAAATTTTTGGTAATCTATTATAGCACCGTTATACTGCCAAATTTTTATCAAATTTTGCATCCATTGGTTTATGGAACTAGCCATTTGGCTCTTTATTACTCTAAATAAGCTCTATTCTCATGCATGCAATGGAATGTAAGAATTTACAATTTTTTTATCTTATTACCAGTTTTAATTCTTTAAAGTTTTTATATTTATCCAACCTCGAGTCCTATTATAGGAATCCATAGGGATCTATCTTGTATACTGTGAGGGGGTAGAGCATCGCACTCTGATACCACTGTTGTACACCCCATTCTTATAGAACTGGACGGGTGACCGAGTTAACTTCTGTTAACCCAAAACTTACCAGGATCATCTGATGCAGTAACCACAACACAATATTCACACAACTAAAGAAGATAAATTCTGTATTTTAGGGAAGTCTTACATGTATATACATGTAAATATCTAATACTCTTGATACCCAAATTGTATTACATAATACATTTACATGTGGGCCCGTAGGCATGATATATACACAAGAAATACAATTTAAACATTCAAAGCACAAAAGGGATAACATCAAAAAATAATAAAAAAGAATCTCGAGATGGTATCAATATTGCTATCCCACAATAAAACTCTCGCATAAGCACTCGGCCCCGTGCCTAAGATCTTCGGGGACCCACTAGTCCTTAGCTAGAAACTCCACAGTGGGTCCTGGCTCTGGCTCTTCAACTGGATAACCTGCAAAATCATCTTAAAATGGTGTGCATGTGGGATGAGCTCAGTAGTCCAGTAATTGAAAAGAAAGACCGAACAATCATTTGCAATACAAATGTACCTATATGTATGTAAGTCCATTTTTATTAATCCTAAATCACCTAAGAAATATTTCTAAGTCATAGGTTATGTGCTACTTACAACTACAGTGAATGTATGCCCTGCATACGAGTCGCGAACTCCATCTCGTAATACGCCCATAGAGTTGTGGGAGAAGGCCAACCATGGGTACAAGAAAAGTAAATTGCTATTGTTCAACGACGTTAAAGTAAATTGGGCATTGCCCTGTATTAAAGTAAAATGGGTCTTGCTCTGCATTAAAGTCAAAGTAATACGATTGGCTCTCTAATTATATCACCAAAGTTGTCGACTGTCTTAGTGACCAGTTGGGTGTACTTCTTGTGATACCTTACTTTCTAAACCCAGTCTAATTACCCGATTTGTTTGGTTTGATCTTGTAAGACCAGAATTCGAGTGATCTGAGTCGGGTACCTTATGGAACATGATGGCAAGGGTGACTCTAAACTCTGGTTGACCAGATGAGTTGGTGTTGGTTCCTAGTGAGGTCCACATGCCTAAGCCATGCATTGCACTTGCCACAAGGCCATGTACGCACAATAAAGCTACGTAGTCGTATTTTATGTTGAGTATACATTTTGGTCAATTATCGCTAGTGAAATACCTATCGGGGGCCGAGCCCCATCGAAATCTCAATGATTCAATTAAGTTTTGGCAGACTAGTGGGTAGTAATAGGTGGGTCAAACCCACCAGTGTGACCTACCACTTTGGTTATTAGATATTTTGACCCAAGTATAAATAGCATTTATTACTTTTATTTTCTCTCATTTATTGTGTTTTCAAGGTGGGTGAGAAAAGTAAAGAAAAGTGAGAAACGAAGGAAAGAGAAGGGAAGAAGAAGGAAGAAATGGGGAAGGAGATGCTCATTGTGCGTTGCCGGGGTTAGATCCTTTAAATCCGACACTAGAAACGTGATCCTCACCTTGGGATCTATGATTTGAGGTGAGTGAAAGCTATATTTCTCAAACCTCAAGAAACCCTAAGTGAAACCCTTCGATTTGGGTGGGAATCTTTTGAATCTTGTTAATCCCACTTGAGATAATGAATCTAAAGTTTAATAAAGGATCTACATATTGTTCTTGAAGGTTTTAGAGGAAGAAATTGTGAGGTTTGAGAAGCATTTGTTGATCTCTTGAGCTGGAAAAGATTTGGGGTTTTTGAAGTGTTCTTGAGCAAAGAGGTAAAACCTAAGCTTAAAACTTTGAATCAATCCTAGATCTATGTTGGAATCATAATATAGGACCTTAGATTTATAAAAAACGTGATCGATTCTACCCTTGGTGGTTTTTCCAAGGTGGGATGAAGAATAGAAGTGAACAGTAAAATCCCAGTTCTGAGTGGTGTGTGCCTAGAAATGGTCAGATCCACCAATCTGGAGCCTGCCTGTCCTGGATGGACTATTGGCTTGACCAACAAGTAAGACCGGTGGGCACCTGGCCCGCCACTCCTAGGCCACTGGTCCTTACAGGGCCCCTAAGTCGAGGGACGGGCAAGGATCGGTGGGTGTCTCGCCCATCGGTTGACCTACCAATTTGACCCTTCGAGTTCTGATTAGGCCCAAATTTTTCAGGCAACCTCTTATGGTGATTCTAAATGCATTGAAATCATCATACCTTGTTGGTTATGAGCCTAAAGTAGAGATGTGCTAAATTCAATTCTTTTATGACAGGTTTTACTAGAAACTCACGTAATCGCATGCCGGATCTTCCTCGTACCAAGGGTGATCATTGTACACAACTAGGTGAGTAGGAAGAGGACATTAACTTTATTTTTAGAGTGTCTTTGCATCATTCTATTATTGTTGTAGACTATCCATGTCATCATTTCATTATTCTACGTAGCCTAGTCATTCACAAATGCTATTTACATGCATTGACGTGTGCGTTATGAAATTCATTTATGATTTGATATGCTGATATCTTTAATTGTTAAATACTTATTCTTGTTTTGATTTATGGGATGGATGACTTTAAATTATTGAATATGATGCATTGTTAGACTAGATGCAGTAGTCGGCTTGGAAACGAATACATTGGTGACCCGTGGAGTGGGACGCGGTGGCACTATGCAATCATACTATCTCATATAGAAGCATGTGGTTAGGAATGATATATCCCTGTGCTACGACCCTTCCCAACAGGGGTTTAGGTGTTGGGTATATCATTGTGGGAAGCCTGAGGTTATGTACTAATGGTAGCGGTTAGAAATACACCCAATCGATCACTCGGACGGTTGGTAACTTTAGTGATACAATCAAAGGGCCAATCATACTACTTTTAATTTAATGCCGGCAAGGCCCGTTTTACTTTAATGTCACTAAGAAAGAATAATTTACTTTAATTTCGTTGAGAAATAATAATTTACTTTAATGTTGTTGAGAAACAATAATTTATTTTTTTGGTACCCATGGCTGACCTTCTCCAACAACCCTATAGGTATATCGTGGGATGGAGTTCACTACTCTTACCCAGAGCATACGCGCACTGTGGTTATGAGTAGCACATAACCTATAACTTAGATGTGTTGCTTGGTGATCTAGGTTATAAAAATGGACTTGTATACATATAGGTGCATTTGTATTGCGAATGATTATTTGGTCTTTCTTTTCACTTACTGGGCTAGTGAGCTCATCTCATGTGCACACCATTCTTAGATGATCTTGCAAGTTATTTAGCTAAAGGCTTAGAGCCAGGACCCACTGTTGAGTTTCCAACTGAGGACTGGTGGGTCCCAGAAGATCTTAGGCATAGGGCTGAGTGCCTGTGCAGGAATTGTGTTGCGGGACAACAACTTTGATACCATCACAGAATTCTTTTTGATTATTTTGTGATGTTACCCCTTTTGTGCTCTGGATGTTTAAATTGTAATTCTTGTGTATATACCACACTTACGGGCCCACACGTAAATGCATTATGTAATACAATTTGGGTATCAAGAGTATTGGGGTATTTACAGGTATGTACATATAAGACTTCTACTGAAATAGAGAAATTGCTTTCTTTAATTATGGGTATGTTGTGTAGTGGTTACTGTGTCAGATGATCCTAGCAGGTTTTGGGTTAACAGGTGTTAACTCGGTCACCGGTCCAGTTCTGTGTGAACGGGGTGTGACACTTCTAACTGCCACCGTTGGTACACAACCTTGGGATTCCCCCCAATCATTCCTAACCGCATGCTTTTATATGAGATAGTACGACTGTATAGTGCCACTATGTCCCATTCCACGGGCCACCAATGTATTCGTTTCCAAGCCAACTACAGCATCTAGTGCCACTGGCATCATATTCAATAATTTAAAATCATACATCTCATAACTCATAGAAAGAATAAGCATTTAACAATTAAAGATTTCAACATCGCCAACCATAAATGAATTTTATAATGCACAAGATAATACATGAAAATGGCATTGTGGATGACTAGTTTACACACAGTAATAAAGTGATGATATGGGTAGTCTACAACAATAATGGAATGATGCAAAAACACTCCAAAAATAAAATCAATATCCTCTTCCCACTTACCTAAATATGTACAATGTTCACCCTTGGTACGAGGAAGATCCAGTATGAGATGACATGTATTTCTAGTAAAACCTATCATCAAAAGGTTGAGTTTAGCATATCTCTACTTTAGACTCATAACCAACAAGGTACGCTGATCCCAACGTGTTTAAAATCACTATAGAAGGTTGCCCAACAAATTTGGGCCCAATCAGAACCCGATGGGTTAGACTAGGAGGTCAATCAACGGGCCAGGTACCCATCGGTCCTTGCCTATCTCTCGACTCAGGGGCTCTGCATGGATCGGCAGGCCAGGAGCGGCAGGTCAGGTGCCCACCGGCCTTAGTCACCACTTGACCTAGGGGGCTCTGCTTGGACCGGTGGGCCACGAGCAGAGGGCCAGATGCCCATGAGTCCTTACTTGCTAATCGAGCCAGAAGCCCAACTAGGATAGGCGGGCTCCGGATTGGTGGGTCCAACCACTTCTAGGGCCCCCACCAATCAGAACCAAGATTCTTTTGTTCACCTCGATTCTTCAACCCTCCTTAGGGAAACCACAAGGGGTCAATTCGACTGTATTTTCGATACATTTAAGGTCACATATTGTGATTCTAGCTTAGATCTAGGATCAATTCAAAGTTTTAAGCTTGGATTTTACCTCTTTGCTCAAGAACACCTTCAAAACCCCAAATCTCTTCTTAGCTCAAGAAATCACCAAATGCTTCTCAAATCTTATGATTTCTTCCTCTAAAACCTTCAAAAACAACATGTAGGTCTTTCATTATACCTTAGATTCATATTCCCAAGTGGGATTAATAAGATCTAAAGGATTTCTACCTGGATGATAGGGTTTCACTTAGGGTTTACGAAATAAAACCTTTACTCACCTCAAATCGTAGATCTCAAGATGAGGATCACTTTCCGGTGTCGGATTCAAAAGATTTAACCCCGACATTGCACAATGAGCATCTCCTTCCCTTTTTCTTCCTTCTCCTTCCCTTCTCTGTCTTTCTCTTCTCTCTCTTCTCTACCATTCTCACCCACCGTCCAAAGCAATAAATGAGGGAAAAGAAAAGATAATAAATGCTAGTTATACCTAGATCAAAATATCGAATGACCAGACTGGTAGGTCACAATGGTGGGTCCGACCCACCTATGACCATCCATCAGTCGGCCAAAACTTAGCCACACAATTGGGATTTCGACGGGACTTAGCTCCCGATAAGTATTTCACTCCCGGTATATGACCAAAATGCATACCCAACATAAATATGGCTACATACCTTTATTATGCATACATAGCCCTGTGATACATACAAATACATGGCTTAGGCACGCGGACTTCACTAGGCACCGAATCAAACTCGTCTGGCCAACCCAAATTTAGAGTCACCCTTGCCATCATGTTCCATAGGGTACCCGACTTAGCTCATTTGGGTTCAGGTCTTGCAAAAACAAACCAAACCAACCGGGTAATTAGACCAGGTTTAAAAAGTAGGGTATCATATTACGCCTATAAGCAAATGTTCCATATGGGCATGTAAAAGTGCTCTAATGTTGATTTTCTAAAACAATTGGTATCTGGTTATAGTCAGAATATCCATCAAGAAAACAATAATATTCATGTCTAGCTAACTTCTTTAATATCTACTCAGTGAATGGCAATGGGAAGTGGTCCTTCCAAGTTGCCGCATTAAGTTTTCTACAGTCTATGTACATTGTCCACCCTAATTGGACATGAGTTGCAATCAGTTCGTTATTGGCATTGGGAACTATAGTAACACTAGACTTCTTAGGCACTACATGAACTGGGCTTACCCATTGGCTATTAGAAATAGGATAAATTATTCCATGATCCAAGCTCTTTAAAATCTCTTTCTTAATGGCTTCCAGCATCACTATGTTAGCTCTTCTTTGGGGTTCCATAGATGGTTTGGAATCCTCCATAAGATGTATATGATGTTGCACAATAGAAGAGCTTATACCCTTGATATCAGCCATGGTCCAACCTAGAACTTCCTTATTATCTTTTAACACTTTAAGTAATTCCTCTTTCTAACTAGAAGTCAAATCTGAAGAAATTATTACTAGAAGAGTCTGGTTAAGCCCCATGAAAGCATATCTCAAATTAGATGGATACTCCTTAAGATCTCAACTATAGAAGGTTTGGGAATGGAATTAGAAAAGGGTCCTAAGGGTTCCACATGTGTGTAAAGACTTAAGACTTCAGAAAAGAAAGTTTCACTATCATCTTCCAACTCATCTATACACTCTTGGAATTCTGAATCAAAATCAATATCAAAGTTTGTAATTAATCATCAAAAAAATCTAAAAAATCCTCAAGCATATTGATCTTTTCTTCCATATGTGGTTGCTTGCTTATCCTAAGCATGTTAAACTCAATAGTTTGGTTGCCAAAAGATAACCTTAGAAAACCATTCCAACAATTAATTAATGCATTACTGGTAGTCAGGAATGGTCTTCCTAGAATTATGGGGATCTCATCATTTTTTGAGAAGGACTTCGTATCTAACACAATGAAATCAACAGGAAAAATAAATTCTCCCACCTTCAGTAAGACATCCTCAACAATCCCTTTAGGAATCTTAACAGACCTATCTGCCAACTAAAGAGTAGTTCTAGTGGTTGTCAATTCTCCCAATCCTAGTTGTTTATACACATGGTAATGCAAAAGATTTACACTTGTACTAAGGTCAAGTAAGGCATGCTCAATGTAGGTGTTGCCTATGACACAAGCTATGATAGGGCTCCCTGGATCCTTATACTTGACGACTATAGGTTGAGTAATTATGAAACTAATGTTACCTATCAAGAACGCCTTTTTAGGCACACTAGTGATTCGTTTGTAAGTACAAAAATCTTTTAAGACCTTTGCATAGGCGGGGATCTAGGATATGACTTCCAAAAGAGGAATGCTCACTTTTACCTTTTTGAAGACTTCTAAAATTTTATTTATGGAAGTAGTCTTCTTTTTGTTTACTAAACGATTAGGAAAGGGTATAGAAGGAACATAAGGACTGTTAGGGATTTATCCTTTTTTAGAAAAATCATTTTTAAGTACATTAGACGAATTGGAACAAGAGGCACACTTGTGTCCTCAACAGAAGGAGAGCTAACAGGAGTAATAGATGAGGAAGATTTAGCAACACTCTGTTGGTACTCTCGGCCACTCCTAAGGACATAAATAACATGACATTGGTTGGAGGGCCCTTGTGGGGTCTAACCTTGCACTACATTTAATGATACATTAGTTGGTGCTTGTGAACTAACAGGTTGATGCCTAGGGTTAGGCTCTGGTTGAGTAGGCAAAGTTCCTTTCTCCCTCTCACGCAAAATTGAGACAACTTGAAAGAGTTCTTTTGTAAGATTTTGATGGCTTGTCATAAGGAGGGCCATATTCTTTTTCAAATCACATACTCTACTTACCTCTCCAGTGTTGGTTAACCCAGGGGGTTGCCGATAAGATGATAGGAGAGGGGGCCTAGGAAAATTAGCCTGAGGTCCTACATTTGCCCTATGAAAAGTATTTGGGACAAAATCCTGTTGTGCAAAGGGAGGTCTTTAAGGACTATATTGACCTTGATTATGGAAATTGGAAGGCCCTACTTGATTGTTCTGGTTCCAGAAGAAATTTGGGTGATTTCTCTATCCTGGATTGTAAGTGTTACTATATGAATTATTCTGATATAAGTCATTCACACTTTCATTGGAAGTCGCCCCAGAGGTGTTGAGGCATTCTTCTATGACATTTTCAGGGGATTGGCACTAAGCACACATCTTAACCAAATTGATTGATGATGGCTTTCTAGGAACAATAGCCTTAATCCTTTTGATAAGGCTATCTAAGTGGGCTTCCTTGGATACTAACCCATCCACAAAATATTCTTTTCCTCCTATGGTTCTTTCACTCTCTTGGGTTGATTCCCACTCACGGGTTTTGTCAGCTAAGTCAAGTAAGAATTCCCATGCCTTTCCTTCATCTGTAAAGGATGTGAATCCCTTAGGGCACATAGACTCTATCATTTGTTTAGTCGGATAATCAATATCCTCATAAATTATTTGACATAAATGCCCATAAATCTAGACCATGGTGAGGGCGTTCTTGGAGTAGATCCTTAAATCGCTTCATAAGTTTAGAAAAGGACTCACTAGGCTTTTGCCTAAAGTGAAGGATATCACTTCCAAGCTTATTAGTCTTGTGAGTTGGGAAAAACTTCTTGAGGAAGGCAACTGTGAATTTCTCCTATGTGGTTATGGAATTTGTGGGTAACACATACAACCACTTCTTAGCTTGGTCGTTTAATGCAGAAGTGATGAACCTAAGCTTAACAGCAGCATTAGAAAGCTGTTGGATCTTAATTTGAACACATACCTCTTCAAATTCCCTTAGAAATAGGTATGTATCCTCAGAGGTTAGCCCATGGAAGTGGGGTAACATAGTGATGTACTGAGATTTGAGCTCAAAGTTATTGGCCTGTGCTTGTGATAGAACTATGTAGGAAAGTTGAGCTGCTCTAGCAGGGTAGAACTTATCTTTCAGAGATTTAGGTGGAGGGTTTTGCTGTTGGTCCCCCATATTGAAAGATTTTAAAGAGAGTGTACGTATAGGGTCACTATTTGTTGGATCTCTTCTTTCTAACCGATTCTCAGTATTACGTAGCCACCTAGCACTCATATAACAGAACACTATCCACAACTAGAATAAGACTATAACAAAAGAATGGAAAATATTTAATTTTTTTTGGCTTATTGCGAGCTTATCGATAGGGATCCAGGGTTGCTCAATTCAATTTTTGAGGTACTGCTATAGGGGCAAAACCTGTCTTTATCATACTATGAGGCTTGGCAACCTCCACTTTTTTTTGTAACAGGGTAATTTATTAAGAAGGGAAGAATATCCAAAAAGAAGAGAAAAAAAGAAAATTACATGACGCCATTATCCCAACTTGTTGCTCCACCTTCGCATTGCCATCAGAGAAAGTAGCGAGCATCCTAGCCAAATCTAAATCGTGCATATTTGCACCATCATTCACAAGCTCGCTACAATGCGATTAGGAAATTCCATCGAAGTCTCTGGACAGCGATTTAGAGGCCTTTTTAGCTAAAAAATCTGCAATGGGGTTTGCTTCCCTAAAGCAGTGAGTTATTTTCCAAGAAATGGATTCCAAATAATGAAGGAAAAAAAACCATTTTTGGAGAGCAAACCAGGGGATCTGCCTTCGTTGAATCGCAGACACCACAGACGCCGAGTCTGATTCTATCCACACATGTGTCGCATTATGAGTCTGTGCCATTGCAATTCCTTCCAATACCGCTTCAAACTCAGCCTCGTAAGTCTTCTTAATACCCGAAAATACTAAAGAATCACAAACCGGCCTTCACTGCTGCATCACACCACTCGCCCATTTTACCGAGGGTTGCCCAAGGAACTACCATCCACATTGATCTTTATCCAGCCGGGCCGGTCGACACCAGTGCACCTCAAGGGTGGAGAAGAACGAGGAGAAATCGATAAACCCAGTTTCTGCAGATAACACATCTGAAACGCCTTAACCTCTTTGCGTGAACGCCATGGCATAGAATCACTCGTCGATGGATTCAAAATAAAATTAGCCTGCCTTGCCTTAGCCTCATGCCTTCTTTGATTTCTCTCCCACCATAGATGATAAGAAATTAGCAGAAATCCCATCTTCCATGGCTTTTTAACGTTGAGGCCAGTAGCTCTTCTCTTC
The DNA here is from genome assembly GCA_022985045.1 of Macadamia tetraphylla. Classification (NCBI taxonomy): domain Eukaryota; kingdom Viridiplantae; phylum Streptophyta; class Magnoliopsida; order Proteales; family Proteaceae; genus Macadamia; species Macadamia tetraphylla. Next base: position 48,854,958 of record CM040965.1, read on the forward strand.
CACCATAGAAGGAAGTTAGCAATCGACACCTGATTTTTCCACTGAATCCCAAAACAATTTAAAAATTTTTTCCATATAGAAATAGATAATGGGCAGTGGAGAAAAATATGATCAATATTTTCTTCGGCCATCCCACAGAGATAACAGCAAGAGGCCAAGTAGACACCTTTGCTTCTAATGTTCTCGTCTGTAGGAAGCTTACAGTGAACCAACCTCCATCCAAAAGTAGAATATCTAGGGGGTAAGTCCTTTTGCCAAATTAATGAGACCCAGGGCACCTTAGGCGACTCCTTTCTGATGACCTCCCAAGCTGACGCCGTAGAAAAATTCCCCATAGGCGTTAAAGACCAAACACTTACATCTTCCATTTGCACACTGGGAATTTTAATCTTTTTTATCTGATTAAAAATCTGCTTAAGCAAAGGAGCATTTACCTCTGGAAGATGCCATTGTCCCTCTCTAATAAATCTCCCATCTAGAGGTAAGTGATTAGAGAGCTGGAATTATCTAAGTTGATCTCCTCCATTATAGATCTCTGACCCCACCATTTATCCTTCCAAAAATTAGCAAGAAGACCATTACCAATAATCCATCTTTCCTTGTCGTCCACAAAACTCCACATTTTTTTAATTCCTGAGGCAATAGAGGAGGGACGACAGTCTTTAAGAGTTCTTCCATCTTTCTTGACAAACCTAGCTCGAGAAAAGCGCAGAGAGATTTCTCCTTTCTCATTCTCCAAACAAGCTTGCAAAGCATGGCCTTGTTAGAATCTCTAAGCCTTCTTATTCCGACCCCTTCCTCCTTTGGCTTGCACAAGTTGTCCCACTTTAGTGATTGACCGCACGTGTCAATCTCCCTCCAAATAAAATTCCTCATCCATCTCTCCATCGAGAGATGAGGATGTAGGCCACCAGAACTCGAAAAACTATGGGTAGGCATTCCAGAGATACGTTAACCAGTTCCACCCTCCCGCCATTGACAAGAGCTTGCCTTTCCAACCTGCCAGTCTACTCTTAATCTTGTCCATGATCGGAAACAAGGCCTCCTTCTTTATTCTTCCCTTGAAAATTTCTACTCCCAGATATTTGGTAGGGAAATTACACACCGGGATGCCCAGAATGTCAGAGATGCACTGCTTCCTGGCAAGAGGAATTTTCCCCAGAAAGAGTTTGCTTTTTTCTAAACTCATACATTGGCCTGAAAATTCCTGATATTTAAGCAAAAAATCCTTTAAATTCCTGACATACCTCATAGTGGCATTGGAGAAGATAAAAATATCATCTGCAAAGAGGATATGACTAGGGGTAGGGACGCCTCTTGGACCCTGAAGCGGCTTCAATTTATTCATGTGAATCAAGGACTTAATCCCTCTGGACAAAACCTCTTCCGCAATAATAAATAGTAAAGGAGAAATAGGGTCCCCTTGTCTTAAGCCTCTCTCAACATCAAAGTACCCTCAAGGCCTCCATTGACCATAATTGATATCTTAGTCGATATCAACATCTGATGCAGCCATGAAACCCATTTCTCAGAGAATCCAAACTTACGAAGCACGAGAAATAGGAAATGCCACGAAATAGTGTCATAAGCTTTTTTAATATCAATTTTAAGGCCAAGACCACCCCCTCTTGTAGAAGCAAACATCATATTAGCAAGCTCTGATGCGAGACTAATGTTCGAATGAATTAATTTCCCTTTTGAAAAGCCCTTGTTCTTCGAAATCGACGAGGAAGGAACTTTTCAAGTCTCAAAGCCATCACTTTTGATATGATCTTGCAAAAAAAATTCCCCATGCATAAGGGGCGGAATTTGTCCAAAGAGGAAGCACCTTCCACTTTAGGAATCAGCACCAAAAAATTATTGTTAATCCCTCTAGGCATATGACTAGAGCTAAAGAAATGGCGAGTTGCAGAACATACCTCCCTTTCAACAATATTCCAAGATCTCCTAAAAAACTCCTCAGAATCCATCCGGTCCCGGAGAGCTGTCCGTTCGAGCTCCCATATTGCCTTCTTTATCTCTTCATCACCCGGGATAGAATCCAAGAAAAAAATATCATTTTGTTGAAGAACCGTGGGAATGGAGTCAAGAAGGTCCACATGATCAATAGTAGGGGTGGCTTTGTGAAAATCCTCATAAAATTGCACTATGTAGTCTCCCAGCTGTTCACGACCTTCCACAATGGTCCCATCTTGTTTCTTGAGGCATCTAATGGTATTTCTAATTCTTCTCATTTTTGCGACAAATGGAAGAATTTAGAATTCTGTCCCCTCGCTTCATCCATCGATCTTAGCCTTTTCCTAAAGCTTTTCATGCAAATCCAAGGCTTTAATCAAAGAAGTTTTTGCATCGCTTCCCTAGCAAAAGAGTGGTCATCTAACCCGTTGGCTTCAATGTCTAATGCACTCTTTAAGTTTTTTTGCATCTTCAAGAGCTCTATCAATGTTTGGAAAGGAGGTCTTAGCCCAGATTTTCAAAACTTCTTTTAATTTTTCAACTTGAGCATGAGTACGAAAATAGGATTCCGAAATCCACTCACTCCAAGATGAGTTAACCACGCTTCAAAATCTGTATGGTCTATCCAAAATTTGTGAAATCGAAAAGGGCATTAGGCGGGCTCGAGCAGGGCTGAAGTGACCATAATAGGGCGTGATCGAGGCAATTCGATCAAGGACTGTTGGGCACAATCCTGAAATCGAGATATCCATTCGTCATTACAGAAACTTCTATCCAACACTGCGTGAACATTACCTCTGAGGCGGTTGTTGGACCAAGTAAACTTCAGTCCAGAAGAAGGCACTTGAGCCATTACACAAGCATCAACCATGGCTCCAAATTCAGCTGCCGACCCCATACTGAAGTTGCCCGGCCCTCTCTTCTCATGAGATTGCAAGGTTGCATTAAAATCACCCATAATTACCCATGGAGTAGGGGACTGAGGAGAATCAGCCAACAACTTCATCCACAAAGTTCTTCTTTCAGCTCTAAAGCTACTTGCATGAACGAAAGATACTTGAGCCGTAATTGAGTCCCATGTAATAGAAACCGAAATATGCTGCTCGGACTCAGCAATAATTGTAGGAATATTTAAATTCCTCTTCCAAACTACCCATAAATTTGGGGCCTTTCCGACCCGAGAATTATGAATAAAATTGCAACAGAAACCCAATCTATTAAAAAATAAATTAGGGAAATTAGTTACCTCGATCATTGGCTCCGCAATGCAAAGAATATCAGGATCCTTTTCTTTCACAAGAACACGTAAGGCGTTCTTACCAGAGGCCTTCTTCATACCCCTGATATTCCAGAATAGCAGCTTCATTATGTCACTTTTTGGTATAGGTCTGATGAGCCGACTTGGATGTCTGCTCCTTTTCTATAACTTTGCCTTTCCTTCGCCGCCTCCTCTGCAGTAAAGCATTATCAATAGCAGCAACCTCTGGATGGTGAACAAAAGCACGTCCTCCCTCCAGCTGGGTGGGAGGAAGTCCCTTTACAATATGCTCAGCCACCACCCCTTCCTCACCTCTACCGCCTCTACCACCTTTGGTTGATCCTCGACCAGCATGACCTCCATTGTAATTAATATTACGTCGAGGCCTTAAGTTCCAAGCTGCAAAAGATTCCTCCAAATTGTTTCCAACCCTTGGATTAGCATCATCCTTTCGCTGCTCGCTTTCCTCAGAGTCAGATTCCCCGTCGGATACCGTATTGATATGGTCCGACCCATATTCACCCTCACCCAATGGATTATCCACCATATTTGGCTTCAGATTATCCCTGCAGTGATTATTGATAGAATTGATCCTCCCAAATTTCGTGAAAGTGTATTTCCATCATTAGAAATACTATCTTTGTATAAGTCAACCACCGATTTCCCTCCACAAGGCAATTAATTTCCCATTCATGTTTCCATAACCGTAGGGAGAAATATTCTCCTATCAACTGGGACTCCTCACACATGGGCTGGCCGCTTTTTCGATGGAACCTTCTCTCCCAACTCCTGCGAAGTTACCTTGGACATGAACATCTGCAAGAGAAATGCCATTATTCTGGTTAACGGGCTTTCTTTCGTCCTTCTTATCGCGACATTGGTTGGCCATATGGCCCAATTTTTTGCATAAGGTGCATCTTGAGAGATCGTCCTCATACAGCACCATTGCTTTGAACCAGCGATGTCGTCCAGGTTTCATTCGTTCCACTTGGATCTCCTCCACCCTGGTTCCGACCAAATCGACCTCAACGAGGACTCTGGCGTAGTTGCCCATTGTGCCATTCAATGTTTTGCGATCCAATGCTACAGGCCTCCCTGCGGCTTTGGCCATTGTCAGAAGGATTTTTCATGCCAATACTCCATCAAGTTCGTGGAAGCGAACCGACTAGTTTAGTTTGGGTGTGATTATCATGGATGCTAAATTCGGCCTCCACCTCAAATCTAATCACCGACTCCCAACTTTAATGGGTCCTCGCTCCATACCGATGACATATCCCCTCCCTCTCAAACCGAAGAGGATGAAACCCTTCCCTAGAGGAGCAAGATTAATCTTCCCCTTCAAGTTCCATACCTTTGCGAATCACGACGAATATCATCCATGGAGATGAACCTGAAATTTACCCTTCCGATCGGGAAAAGAGAACGTTTGAAGTTTCTCTTCATAGGCCTCTTGTGGTACCACCACCTTAGTCAGAGGCCAAACGGATAGGCTCTGGAAGATTATCCACATCGCAACCCTTCTTTGACACAAGACATAGGATCGACGCGACCTTAGACATCTCCTCCGGTCGTTGGTCCCCATTGCTGCACCCTCCTTCGGCCGATCTCCTTAGGCTCTAATTCTCTATGATCCTCCATGAAGCATAGTCATGGTTGGAAGCAAGGCTCCAAATCAGTGATTAACATTTGTTTACTTCTATCCGTGGCGGCCTCGTGGCAAAAATTCGCCCGCTTCCAATCTCCTCTTCTCTCTCATCGCTCAAAAACTGGAACAAGTAAGGTTCCTAATTGGTGAAAAGATTCGCAACGGAGACAACCGGTGTTGAAGTCGAAAGCCCAGCTGATTCGGTTCCTTAAACGAGACTGGGTATTAAGTAACCCCTTCACTGGATCAAGTTGGGATTTATTTTCTTTCTGTCCTTTGAGTCTGATACAAAAAGAGAATACACAAGCAGATCCGATTGAGATAGCTCGGATCTTCGGACTCTGGATCTGCAGCAGATCTGCTCAGATCTGCTCCCTCACCCTTCGTTCTCTCACTGGAACCTCGTTCTCGGTTTCGAGACACAAGCTCACTGAACCACGGTATGGTTTCCACGGTTGTTCAAAATCTGCTAAGCCTTGAACGATGGTGAATGCAGCTTCGCAAGCGAATCGGATCCTTGTCTCACTCATTGACAGCGGCTTGGAGCTTCTCCTCCGCTAACCACTGAACGACGGATGACGCGGTTGAACGACGACAAACAACTGCTGAACGACGGCTTAGACGGCTTGTCTCACTCGCTGAACCTAGGTGTTCGGAGAGGTGCCCAGACCTGCTCGGATCTGCTCAGATTAGGTCTCCCATGGTAATTGGTCCTCTCTCTCTCTCTCTTCCTAGACTTGGTCTTCAATGCATGGCTAGCTCCATCTAATACAACTATTATTGTAAGTTGTTCTTCTCAGGAATTCAATAAAAGAAAAGGAAAAAGAAAACAAAGCAAAAAAGCACTCCAATTTACCAAAAGAAAGCAAAAAAGAACATGGAACTATCTCCCCGTCAACAGTGTCAAAAACTTATTTGAGATTTAAAAGTAACTGCAAGTGTACAGATCAGTGTAGCTAGCAGGTCGAACACAAGGAGAGCAACCACTTTATTTTAAACTTGCGAAAGTGTAACGATTGATTATGGTGATCTACTTCTAACTACCGTCCTAACACAAATGCATCTAAAAGCATTCTAACCAACATATCTTAGGAAATTAAAATTGAAATTACAATAAAAATTGAACGACCTAACCATTCACATCTAACCCTAACCATTCATCATCTAGGAATTTAAATACTCAAACCACGCAATTAAAAAGAAAATAACTGAAAGTAAAAAATGCTGAAAAGCAAATAAATAAAATAAAAAAGGGAAAAAGTTAGAGAGAGACACACAAGTAGGTATCTCTACTTAGCCCGAGGGATGCACCATAAACAATTTGAGCTTCCCTACTTGACCAAAGAGGACTCTTATAAGGGCTTTTTTACTTGGCTTTAAGGGAAAGGATGCAATATAAATAATAATAATAAAAAAGATGGTTCCATAGCTAGAGGGGCAAAGCCAATGCATAATCTAGCCATGAACCTTAGGGGAAAGGGAGTGCAATAATGCAAAAGTGAAAATTTAAAACCTAATTTAAGAATAAAAGGATAATAAGAAGAGGAAATGAGAGGGGGTGAGAAGACTACTATAGAAGCATACTTACTTGAACTTGAAAATTTGATTGAGATTTGAAATACTACCAGTACTAAAAATCAGATCTGGAATAAACTAAATCTGAAATTGCTAGTACTAGAGAAGACAAATCTGAAGAGAAAAACTGAACTTGAAAGACATGCTCCATAGCTTGTTCTTGTCACCAAGAACTAAGCCTAGAACTAGAAATTAAAATTATTACACCTTTGAATAACTTGAATAACATGAACCATAAAAATAAAAATAAAACATTGCATTCATTAAATAAAAACCAATTACAAAAGTGTTTAAAGTAAGAAAAACTAAGAAGAACTAGAACTAGAACTAGAACTAGAACTAGAAGGAGAGCGCAACTAAAAATTAGAGAAAAAGAGAGCAAGAGAGGGACAGCCCTTTAGGGTTTGGTGGACTCGCTTTTATAGGGAATAGGGGAGAAAGGAGGACATCCAAGGGTGGATCCCCTTGGATGATCTTGATGACGTGGATAGAAAGAGAGAGGAGAGAAAATAGGAAGCAAGAGATTTTTGTTATTTCTTGCCTTTTTTTCCTATATTTTTTTTTCTTCTCTTTTGTGCCCAATCTCTTGGCTGAATTTGTGTGATGAGGTGGAGGAGAGAGAAGAGAGAGAGAATCGTAGGAGAGGAGATCTCCCACCATTTTGATTTCCTTTTTTCTATTTTTTTCTCCCTTTTTTTCTTTCCTATTTTTTTCTCCCTTTTTTTTCTTTTTCTCTCTCTTCAAACTTGCGCACAACTCTCCTTAGCTGACCTCTATTTTTTGCTTAAATCAATTATGATGAGTAGGAGAGAGAAAATCTTTCAAAAAAAACTCCAAAAAAATTACAACTAAGAGGTTCGTACTTGAGACCTCCTAATAAGCAAGGGATTTTGTATACCATAACTCACCAATTACACTAGGCAGTTTTTGTTACCAAAAATGAATCTTCAATCACTCAAGGGGGTCCATCGATCCTTATCGACATCTTAAAATATTCTTTATACCTCTGGGACAACTGCAGACAGGCTAGTTCTGCATCTCGGTTAAATTCTGATCTATTATTCTTTTTTTTGCCCGAAAATCACTTGTATGGGTGACCAAACGAAAGTGTACTTTTAATACAATACGTCTATCTTGCTCAAAATTTTATTATCTTTGCAGCCATGAAAGAAATGGGATATCTTTATATGTAAAATTAGAGATACGACGCCCGATAGTCCTCAAGGCCTTGAAAATATAAAATCTGCAAAAAGAGAGTAAAACTCAAGGTAGTTCCATTCTAAATATGTAAAATGCATGCTTTACTACCTAAGATTTCACACATAAATGTGCTCATCAGATGGTACCAATGGGTAGCCATACATCCTCTTCTATGGCTGAGTACGAAGTATGATAGGGACTGTGTCTATGGCAGTTGTGCATATAATGCATTGTGATTGGGGACTTGCTACCTTCATCATATTCCTTTTTGTATTTTTGGATATTATTTATGTGGATATTTACGATATATGTTTTGATTCTTACATTTTGTTGAGATAAAACATAGTTATTGTAATACAACTATCGCTTTAGATTCTCCCCAATTTCTTACAATTGGTATCTTATTATATTATTTTCGTTGAACATGATTATAGATTTGGTTTTAGTTATGGGTTATGATGCTTAAGGTATTGCTTCAGATATCCTAACAGTGTTGTAGGATGGTAGTAAGTGTCCTAGTCACATGTTTGACACCTAAGGAAAGGGTGGGGTGTGAATTCATCTTTGATTTGATGCATTTTTTTCTCTTCTTTTTTGCTCATTGATTCTTATTCCTTTACTTCTTCCCAACATCTATGTCTTCCTTTTTTATTTTTGGCCTTACTTGGCTTAGTTCTCACTCATACATCTCTATTTTCCAATTCTCTTACCTTACGTGTCTAGTTATATGGTTTGACTTGTGTTCACTGATTTTTGGCACATTTTTCTTCTTGTCATGTCGCCTTAAGTATTTTGCTTCTATTTTGTTGGTATATTTATCTTCTCTTCTTATGGTCATTTCTTTTATCCTACAATCACTTTCACCTCTGTATACTGAGTCGACCATGCCGTCCTTAGATGCCGATGCAAGACTATCATTGTTTGTTGTATAAAAATTCAATTTAGGATGGGATAGAGTTCAGTGAGTATCCCTCAACTGGGTGCACCTTAGGGTACATTCTTAGGTGCTCCCAGTTGTGAGATGCTCACTGCACCCCATTCCATGTTGGAGAAGATCCGGGTCCTTGTTTGTTCCATCTTCTAGAGATATGTCTTTTCTACTTCAACCTCATGGTCACCGAATAAATTGTAGAGAAGATCATCCTAAAGGTTGTGAGACCATACTTTTAGGTTTTGTGCAACCCTTCTCTTGAACATAATGATCATATTATTTTGATAGTGCATTTTGGATATGCAAACCATTGACTAATGTGTTAATATCTTATAAGAAAGATAATATTTAATAGAGAGTTATAGGCATCCATGAATATAAAAGACAAGAGGAGCTTTAAGACAAATCATTTTGAAGAAGATGTGGTCTTTTAAGATCAAGATTATTTATTATAATCTTGATGTTGATGTCCATAAGATCAAAAAAAATCGAAATAAGTAATTTATTTAAAGACTTAAATGAATCAACCTAAAAGAACTAGGAGGTCGACTTAAAAACCATTATTGAACTAATGCTGACAGACTTTTGTGGCCTATTAGTTTAGACAAAAGGTATTCTAGCTGATGATTGATTCATCGTCTGTAAGGTCTTCCATCAAAATAGAAACTGTGATTCTGAGTCTTCTTATCTACGAATGAACAAGATAACTTGTAGTTTTCCATGATTGAACTATTTAATGCTTCCATAGTTGGTGATGCTTGACTATTCAAAGTCATTTAAATTCATCACTTGGACTTTAACTGTGAGATTTAAATTTAAGTTTTCAAATCAATTTTAAAAAATTTGTTTTCTTGCAAACAATATAAGTTTTTAATGTTTATTTTATATTAAATATTTCCACTCAAGTTCTTTTTATTTGATTTATATTCAATGTTTTCTATTTACTTAAAGTAGAATTGGTTTCAAATTTATTTAAAGTTTCCATGTATTTTAAAAATTTATTCTAAACTTCAACTTTTCATACTTTCTTTCTGTATCAATGCATCCTTAGTTTTGTATGTTTAGTTTTGTTTAAAATTGCTACAATCCAATTCACCCCTATTCGGTTAATTTTAATTTTACAAGTTATGACACTTAAAAATACAGCAAATACCAGACCCACCTAGGAGATTAGTGAGATGTCCCCACCAAGAATACATCAAGTATCAGTATATTCAGGAGATTGGTGAGGGTATGCAAACATTAATCCCACATTGCCTAGAGAAAATTACTAGGTTAGTTGATAATTTCAAGTCTCCTTAGCATGATACAATGTGTTTTAAAACTTTAAGGTCCATGGACCAAAGAGGATAATATTGTGCTAAGGTTAATGGGGCCATGGAATAATACAAGTGGTATCAAAGTTTAGTCTCTTCATCAAGAATTTAATAACTCGAAGAGTAAATAATAACCCTTATTTGAACCACATTTCATTATATAATAGTTGAGATGATAAAGTTTCTTATGTTGATTCAATTGTTTCTGTTAATATGACTAAGAAAGTAGCATACTTTGAAAATGAAGGGATTATAGATGATAACTCTCTGATAAATAATGATATCTATATGTTAGATCTTTATACTGAAAATAAAACTGCTCTAAATAGTGATAACTATTATATATATATATATATATATATATATAAAATCATCTTACTATGCTTTGAAAGTTTGTAATGGATCATTTAAGTAGTAAGTTAGAAGAACTTATTTAGCAAAATAAAATACAATATTGTCTTTTACAAAATATAGTTGAAAATGCTGATATACTAGTTAGATCTCATTTGTCTCTAAAATCGTAAAATAAAAAGTTGTTATTATCTTTAGAACATATAACTCAGAAAACTGATTTTTTGAAGAAGAAACTTGATATGACAAAATAATTTTCATTTAATAACTACATATACAATTAAAATTACTAATAATTATATATCTCGTTTAGTAGATAGAAAAATTACTTATTCTTATTGTGATAGAAAAGGTTATAGGAAAGTTGATTGTACTAACACCTTGGAACCCAAGTCAAGCAAAGTACAAAAAGAAGAAGATGTGTTAGTCTTGTAGGATGAAGCTTTAGAAGAATCAAAGTCAAGTGATGACAAGAAACTACAATGCAAATGTATGAAAATAGTAAATGCAAGAAGGAAAAGCTGACTGAAAACATTTCAGAATCCATGATTTAGGAATGAAACAATGGCATCAACTGTAAAATATCAGAACTTTACTAAAAAAAAAAAAAGGTTAGGAAATAATTCTTCTCATATAAACAAGAAACCCTGCATAATTTTTTTTCTCATACCCAAAGAATATAAAACATGATAGTAGTAACAGGCTACTACTTTTTAAGATAGTTTTAATAGTTTATTTTCAAACTATTTTGTAGATATGTATTCATGTATTAGAATCAATAATAGTTTAATGTGTGTGTGTATATGTAAGTGGGTAAATATGCATATAAACCATGGTCTACCGCAGATCTAAAAATAGAATAAGAATAAAAGTCCATCATCTAATATGGTGACAAGTTTTTGACATGTGGCAAGGCTCCGTAGAAGTGCTGATGTGGCAAAGATGGTGATTATCTTACATACTGATGATGTAAGAAACATAAATGACATGTCACATTGGGTGATGGGTGACTTGCCACATAACAAGGTGGCACCATTTGATGCGGAATGCCCTTTGGTAGTTGAGATGATGAGGTGGCATAGGCCACAATTCAAGCTGCCAGCATAGTCTAGCCAGCAGCATAGAGGCTGGTTTGGGTGGCAAGCATAGTACTCCACCAAGTTGTATAGGTGGCACAGTGGCATGTGCACATGTCATTAGGTGATCAACTGTAGCATGGGATTATGGACAACGGGGATTCATATGACACCCAAGAAAACGGTAAGTATCAGACCCGCCTGGGAGATCGGTGAGGTATCCCCACCAAGAATACGACAAGTATTTGGGTGTTTGGGAGATCGGTGAGAATGTACAAACTTTAGTCCCACAACCCTTAGGGTGAAATTACTGGGTTAGTTGATAAACTCTAGCCTCCTTAACATGGCACAACATGTTTTAAAGCCTTGCTGCTCATGGGCCAAAGAGGACAATATTGTGTAAGATTAATGCGGCCGGGGCGTTACAATTCAAGGCTGCAGCATGGCTCAAAGTATGACACAATATATGAAGGCCACATGTGACTGATTAAGGCAATTATAATGGACATTTATTTTATTATGAGGAAACAAAGAAAATCCAATTCTCCATAAATCTTCTCGAAGTACATTGCATATTGGATGAGAGGTGAAGAGTATCCTTTTGTGAACACAAACTGATGTGGCATGAGATTCCTTTCCACGCTAGCAGTGTGGAAATCCTTTCCCTTTATTTATTTTTATGTATTCTATATTGAATGGAAATACTCATTTTGTCTCTATGAGTGATAATATATTAGATTTGTTTCCTAATTACAATTTAAAAAATTAATATGGTTATTTAATTACGTGATAAATACTTTATGATAAAATCATTTATCGGTGGACCTTTTATAGCCAGAGCATAATTGGAGAAGTTCTAGAATAATAGATGTAGAATATTTTAATGGACAACTATTTTAAGTATCAACTCAGAAGTGCCTAAGTAAGATTGATATAGATCTTTACCCTAACTAGTAATAGAACTCCAGCTCTATTGGATGTAGCTCTCTACTTTTCAAATGTATACATCAGACTTCTTAAACATCCCAACACATCTGTGATGCCATGTCTTTACAAAAAATTAAAACAAGCAAGACAAAGAGGGAGATATATCATATGCAATACTAGTGATCATGGATTTTACAAGAAGGCAACAAATAAAATCCAACTTGTTATAAATTTTATTAAAATAAATATTGATAAGGGCGTATCCAATGCACGGGGCTCTCGCCATCGCAGGGTCTAGGGAGGGTCATAATGTACAAAACTTTATTTTTGTTTCATGAAATGGCTGTTTTCGAATTCGAACCTGCAACCGCTAGGTCGAATGAAGCAACCTTACCATTGTGCCATGGACTGCCCTCTTAAAGTAAATATTCATATTGAGTGAAAAATGAATGTGATGGAAGAGCAGAATGGGAGACAATACGCTCCATTAAAATGAAATGAACTAAATAATCATACCTAACATGTGATACAATTAACGATAATTATTTATCTTATTGTTATCAAAGGTAGATGCCTTAAATTGTTGTTATAACGTTTTTATCCACACATATTTGGAGGATTACCGAACTACATTCAACTCCATTGATAATTCAAATTCTTCATATTATAGTTTTTTTAGAATTATCAAACACATTCTAATAGATTGGACCTCTTATAGCTAGGGCATAATTGAATTGATTGTGTATGTGTGTTTGTGTGTAAGATCAAGACTTTGTTCAACAAAAAATGTCAGTTACTGCTCATTAACTTGTTATTTTTTGTTTGGGACTACAATATGGTATGGTGATACACATCCATCCAACAATAGTGTGAGAAATTTAATCATGCACCAACATAGGCACCTATGTGTGAAACAATGAAGCTACTTTCTTCTTTGTCGTTTGTCTGCGGTGTCCTCGTTGATTAGTTACCTTTACACTGTATCATTTTTTTCCTTAGTTCTTTTCTATCTTTCTTCCTCTCTCCCATTCGCTAATCAGGTTCAGTGTTTGGAAGTTTTAATTTCTCTCGGCAGTGCTCCCTTTTTGTGGCCTTTCTTTGTAGATCCTTGGCAATGGTTTTGTATTTAGATCCTTTTTAGGGCCTTTCTTTATAGATCTTGGCAAGGATCGTCTCTACTTGACCTTTTCGTTAATCTTTTGGGGGTTTGGGTTAAGCTATAACTAGAGTCTTAACGGGAGAATTGTGTCTTTGATTTAATTCTCTCTCTCTCTTTTATCCGTTCTTGCTCCCTTGACATAACATTCATTTCCTGCATTCATTTCTTATGTATCTTCCTTTTTTAGCAAAGTTGACTTGGCAGATTAAGCATGAGGAGTCCTCTATGAGTAAGTTCTTCCGGGGTTGCTTTCTAAAAGCAGACGGATCTCTAAAATCTGGCCATATCTCCTCTTCGATTTGGCCAGGGATAAAGAAAGTCTGGAAGACAGTAGGTAATGGACAATAAATTGACTTCTGGAAGGGCAGGTGGTTGGATCATCTCTCCATTGAAGAAATGCTTCTGAATGATGGTGGTCACAGTGAGAATTTAAAGGCTAAAGTCTGCAATTTTATCCATAATTTTAGATGGGAATTTCCTCAGGTAGCGTCTAACTTCATGAAAAATATTATAAATAAAGCAAAATTGATCTATATTTCAGGCATGGAGGATGAGTGTCATTGGCGCCCTTCTTCAGCAGGAGTTTTTTCCATAAAGTCACTGAAGCTCAGAGAAGAAGCTCGCCTTAGGTGAGCTGATCATCTTTGGTGTGGAAGTCCTCTATTCAACCGCGTCAAGCAATTTTTGAATGAAGATTCATCAAAAATAAACTTGCTTTAGATGTGAATGTGAAAAGGAGGGGTGTCTCTCTGCCCTCAAAGTGCAGTTTTTATGGTAAGTCGGAGGAGTCTAAAAATCATTTATTTTATGAGTGTAGCTTTGCTAGCTCTATATGGTCTCGGTTCTGTCAATGTTTTGGTGTGTTGAGACCAGCTTTTTCTGATGAATCTCATCTGATTTCGTAGTGGAAACTCCAAGCAAAATCAGTGTCATTGAAAGGGGTGTGGAATAAGGGGTTCGTGTTAATTCCTTTTTTTATTTGGATGGAGAGAAATTCCAGGCGGTATGAAGAAGTCTCTTCCTCTGAGCAGATTTGCTTTTTGAAAATAAAAAATGAAATTCGCTCTCAGACAGCCCATTCTGGGGTGGTTGTTTCGATTGAAGATTTGATGTGCGCTAGAAGGTTGGGATTTTCAGGGGTTCAACGCTGGCAAAAAGAATTATTTGAAATTTTTTGGTGTACTCCTCCAACAGATGGGTCAAATTAAATTCTGACGGCTGTTCGTTGGGCAATCCGGGAAAAGCAGGTGGGGGAGGTATTCTGCGCAATGAGAAGGCTGAAGTGTTATATAATTACAGAGAGTTCCTTCAAATTGGCACAAATTTTGAGGCGAAATTTCAGGCTATTATCGCAGGAATTGAAGCTACAAACCGATTGGGGGTGCAAAGTTTATGGATTGAATGTGACTCAGTCGCGGTGGTTCGTCTTTTGCAGAAAAAAAAAAATTCCTTGGAAATTTCGGCAAAGGTGGATTAACTGCTTATCCTACCTTGAAAGGGCGGAGTGGAAGATCACACACTGCTTTCGTGAAGCAAATTCTGCAGCGGATTTCTTGGCAAAGTCTGCTGCTCGCTTTGAAACCTCTTTACCAGTGACATCTTGGCCGGTCTTAGTCAAAATGGACCTAGACATGGATGCCTCGGGTCATCCGAGATATAGACTACTATAGCCCTCTAATTCAGTCTTCAATTCATTGTGGAAGAGAGTTGGTTGATGGTTTTTTCTGTTGATGGCAATGCCGAAGGTGGATTAAATCAGTCTCTGCTCTTCTCAGTTTAATTATCGATATTTCACTTGAGTATTTTATCCCTCTTGTATTATACTTTTATCTTCTTTTTTAATACAAATAATATTTAATGAAAAAAATGTATCTTCCTTTTTCTTTTGGGGCCTTCCTTAGTTTTGGCCTAGCTCTCTCTCATGCGTCTCCCTTTTCCAATTTTCTTACCTGACATGTTTAGTGGTTTTTGGCCTAACTCTCTCTCTCTCTCTCTCTCTCTCTCTCTCATGCGTCGCCCTTTTCCAATTTTCTTACCTTACATGTCTAGTGGTGTGATCTGACTAGTGTTCTCAGCTTTTCGGTGCACTTTTCTTCCTGTCATGTCGCCTTAAAAGTTTTGCTTCTGTTGTTGTGGTAACAAACTTATTTTCTCATCCTATCGTTTCTTCTCTCCTATACAGTTTCACCTCTGTATGTGAGTTGATCATGTCATCCTCTGATGCCAATTAATATGAGACTCTCTTCGTATGTTATGCCCTTACTTTCGAAAATCTCCACTCCTAAATATTTGATTGACACACTTTTGATTTCTTAAGGACCTCTTTAATCATTTTTTTCCTATGCAGCCGAATCGAACCTAGAAAAAATTCAATTTCATCCAAGTTGATTTTATGACTTGAATACGCCTGACAGATATCTAAGAATTTTCGAAGATTTATTACCCCTTTCAACCCAGCATTAATAAAAATGAGCAAATCATTTGCATATAAAATATGAGAGGGTGTGGAAACTTTCATAGGGCCAAGAATTCCCTCCACCAACCCTTTAGCTCTAAGTTCCCGTAGCGCACAACATAGAACCTAATCCGCCAAAATAAATTACAAAGGAGATAGAGGATCACCTTGATGAAGACTCCTTTCCACACCAAAGAAACCCACAAGATTACAATTGATGAGCACTGATAATCTGGTAGATGCTAAAATCTGGTGAATTCAGCATACCCATACTAGAAAGAAATCAAACTTACGTAAAATGTAAAAACAGAACCCCCACTCCGTGTCAAATATCAAGTTTAAGACACATATTGCCACCAAAGTATTTAGGAAGATCATGTTAGATAGTTCAAATGCCACTCCAATAGATGAGTAAATGATTCTTTTTGAAAGGTTCCATGTTCTTCAAATTAGCTCAGGAAGTAAAAAAGATAATTGAGATGCCGGAATCAACTTAAAGAAGAAAATCCCTAAGCAAGGTCAGAATTGGTCTGATAAAAGAAAAGGTTTTCAAAAGGTTTATTTCATGTAGTATTTATGTCAAATGATAATAGCATTACAAAAAAAAAAGAAGAAGAAGAAGAAGAATGACAGGATTTACATCTAGTCTAACTCTAAATGCAAGGCTATGAAGATCAACCACCTTTTGTTTGCTGATAACCTTATGATCATTGCTAAAACCTCTCTCTCATCTATGTTTGCTATTTCTGATACTTTAACCTCCTTCTCTACTATGTTTGGGTTTTCGATTAATCCTCATAAATCTGCTATGTTTGGGTATTCCTCAGGGCCACATTCTTATCACAAATCTAGAAATGCCTTTGATTTCCTCGAAGCTTGTTGTTCATCACTGTTTTCCTATTCTTGATAGGCTTTGCAAGATACTTCAACTTTGAAAAAGTAAACTTTTATCTTTTGCTGGTTGCCTTAAGCTCATTAGATAAATTATGCAAAATTCTTATATTTTCTAGTCTAGGATTTCTGGGCTTCCAACTTCTATCTCTTCAAAGATCAAATGTCCTATGCCTACCTTCCTTTTGAAAGGTCAAGATAGTGCAATTTTTCTCCATCCCATTAGTTGGGGCAAGGTCTGTCGTCCAAAAATGGAAGGTGGCCTTGGTCTTCGTAGAGTTAAAGAGAGTAATATTTCGGAGATTGTTAAACTTATTTGAAATATTACCTCTAAAGAAGAGCATTTGGATTGACTGGGTGTATTATAAATACCTCAAGGCTGACTCCATTTGGAATGCCCCTTATCCTTTAAATATTTCTTGGGTTTGGAGGAAAATACTCAAATATAGACATTTTGTGTCTGAGAAAATTGGATTTGCTATTGATGATGGCTCTGACATATTTCTTTGGCTTGATAATTGGCATCCTAATGGTGTCTTTACTTTAAAATATAGTGACAGAATCAGGTATGATGCTGGTTCGGATAAGTATGCTAAGGTTTCCTCCATCTTAAGAAATGGAAATTGGCTTTCTGGTCTTGGTAATTCTCTCTCATAGAGGTTTGGAATAAGATCCCTAATATTTGTTTTAAGCCTAGGGATAGTGGGGATTTGGTTCAATGGGATAAGTATACTAATAAATTCACTAGTTCTGCTGCTTGGAATCTGGTGGGCCCTAGAGCTCATGTTGTTCCATGGTTTAGGTCTATTTGGTTTAGTTCTTCCATCCCTAGGCATTCCTTTACTGCTTGGAGGACTATGACTAAATCCCTCCCCACCCAGGAGTTTCTTCTTCAAAGAAATATATTCATTCACAATTGTTGCCTTTGTTGGAACTCCATTAAAAGTGTGGATCAATTTTTTTTTCCTTCTTCTCTTAACCCTTTTTCAAGTCGGCTTGGAATGGTATTCTTAGGAAATATTAGCCCGTCGAAAACGCTTCTCTTTCCTTCTCTCCCTCTCTCCTCCAACCAAACGTTATTGGAGTGGGAACTTCTTCACTTTACTTTAATTTTCCTTTCTTGTCTTTCACCCCACTAACATGTGGGTCCCATAATGACAACATTCCCACCCCCAACTCCCCTCTAAACAAACGGGCCCTTATAGATTTCTAGGTGATGGCCCAATAGGGTGGTGGTCCCTTGGGGTCTTATCACCTCGTTTTGATCTTTACGGAGTGCTGCTTTTTTTAGTATTTTCAATTCATGTAGTCCTGTGGTTCTCCCTAACGGGGCCTAAAGGCCTTTTCTTATGCTCGTCGACAAGACTTTCTTGTGATCGTAAACACATGGGTCTTGTCCACGAGTTTGAGGAATTTTTTTCTTCCTTCTTCTTAAGGCTACACTTATTAACTCTATTGTTCTAAAGACGAAGTTTTATATAAAAAAATTAGAATTTTTTATATGTTAAAAAATGATGTTTGATAAATCTATTTGAGAAACGGTTTCATCGAGACAAGGATGAGGGAGAAGGGGAGTCAAATGAGATGTTTTCTTCATGGAAGGGGTCCTTAGTCCGACTTCACTGAGACATGGATGAGGCAGATTAGTAATCAACAATGCTGAGGGAGAGTAGAAATTGAGCAAGCTAGAGTTCTTCACAAATTCTTCACCACTCCAGTTCCTTAGAGTTTCAAAGAGACAAAAAGAGTTTTGGTTATTCAGAGTTACGAGGAGACAAAGAAGATTTTGGTCTTGGGAAAATTATTGGGCACATAATATTTTTCCCAATGATTCTCAAATATTGAAGCATGATCAATATTTCCTCTATAGACACCACATAGAAAATTCTGTTTTTTTATTCCTATAAAACGAAAAAACTCTGAAAACATTTTTTTGGTTTTGTGGTTTGTAAATAACTTTCCATCTTGTAATAAATTCATTTTTTTCTCTTCTTTATCATAATAAAGAGATGCGAAAATCATTTTTGGAGAATGATGCGGTAAAAATTGACCGAATGATCTTCCTTGCAAGACTGGGTATTCCATGCTAGACCTGCATAGGAGAACAGACAAAGGAGAGCTGGGCTGACCCAACGGGGGACTCTCCTATGCCTAAGTCAGACTTTCTCCACACTAGTTACTCAAGAGAGTTTATTATGAAAAATGATCGATCCCTTCTTTGGGGCTTACCTTGCTATTTATAGGTAATGAATCAAGAGCATCGATCGAGGAGAGTCCAGCTTTTACTAATAGTCCACTTCCACTTGATCCTGCAAATATGCCTGATTCTAGGGAAGATCCTATAGATATTCCCCTCTTTCGTGAGTGCTCTGGACTCTTGGAGTGAGAGATGTTCTGAGTTTTGGGGGAGGAAGGACTCCAATGTGCGATCATCACGGATTGTGGTTCCTGGAAACCAGGACCTGTCCCCCACATTCTTTTGGTTGCGTGTTGCAACAGGTTGTGACATTGGCTCAGTCGTGGCCATCTAGGGCTTACACCAAGGTGAGAGTTCAACCCCAGGAGGGCTGAGGTGAGAGCTTAGCCAAAGGAGAATAAAGGTGAGAGCTCGGCCAAAGGATGACCGACCAAGAGCATGACCTTGGTCAAGCCGACGTGAGAGCGTGGCCTTCGTCTGGCCGAGGTGGGAGCGCAACCTTGGTCAAGCTGAGGTGAGAGTGCGGCTCCTGCTGGCCAGCGCGGAACATGAGTAGATGGTTAGATTTTCCCTCATCATTAGCCCCCCGCTTTGGAGGGCCAGGTTGGACCTTCAGAGTATTTTCGGGTTTAGATCACTGCCGTTAATGCTCGTACCCATCCGCCACCTCTCTTGACGCTATTCGCACTAATTCTAATGAGTGGCGCTGGCACGTGTTTTTGCCTCAAGGAGATGGAATGCCGATGGGTCTTGGCCGTTTCCCCTAATCGATCTAGGCCATTCGATTTACCACCTCTCGCCCTTATAAATAGGCGCTTCCTTCTCCCTTTTCACTCGTTAGACTTTGAGAGGCTAGATTGGCTCAACGCGATCCTTTTCATCTGAAGCGTTAGCTCGACTCGTCTAGTCTTGATCCAACTCAGTGCTCGGCATCCATCAGTAAGTTTTAAGTTATGGTTACTACCCCTTCTTCTTCTGTCCTCCCTCCTAGTTCTCTTACCAAGGATCCCCATCAACAGGGTACGGGGGCCTCCGGTGTTGTTATGCCAAAGCAACCTCCTCCCCTGGTTGTGGTAAGGCCTTCAGATGATCAGGCAGTTTGGCCTGATCTCCAGGAGACGTCTACCTCCCCTGACGAAAGTTCCTCTAGCGGTTCTAGTTCCGGTGGTAGTACTAGGTCTAAGTCTTCTGAGGAGACCATGATGACGGGAACTAACGTTAGGGTAGATCCTTCGAGTAAGCCTTCCAGACAATCACGAGGGGAGGCCGAGGGCTCTGAGGGGGAAGGACCGGCATCGTCCTTTGATGAGAAGAGGGTTATGACGTCCATCAGGAGCATTATGACAGTGAAAGCCTTAAACTTGATAAGGTGTCGGTTCAATATCCCTGGTTTTGTGGTAATGAGTGTTCCCGATGAGGGAGAATCGGTGGATAATACCGGGGATGAGGTGGTGCTCTATGACATAGCGTTCCAATGTGGCCTCTAGATCCCTATCCTCTAGCTAGTCTGCTCGACCTTGGATTTTTGGGGAATCCTCTGAGTCAACTGATGCCGAACTCTTGGCGGATTTTGCTCAGTTTTGAGGTTTTTATGTTGAAGATCTAGCGAGACGTGAGTTTGGATTCATTTCGTCGGTTCTTTATCTTGAAGCGGCATCTCTCCGGATGGTAAAACTTTACCCATAGGAACAGGGATGGGCCGTACGGGAGCCTACAGATGTTTACCACAACCAATGTTACATTTTGGTATAATCCAAGTACAAAACACAATGATATGCACTAGATCTGATGGCAATGCTCGAGGTACCACTCGTGGTTCCCGACGCGTTGGTCTACCATCAATCCCCGTGGACCTCGATCAGTGGGGCAATCCTCACACCCACCACCACAAGTGGACCTTGGATCAGATGAAGTTCAGGGTAACCCACCAGTTAACGAGATTCTGGTCCCCCACATGTCATCACTCTAGGTGATGTACCACACTCATACAATAGTCGTAAGAGGCATTTCAGTAGCAATTACTTCAACAGCAATAAACTTTTATGGCTGCTATGCAATAGTACATGAACCCTACTCAGCAGGGTGTAGACACCCAATTTTTTCACCCCCTCTGGCTATGATAAAATATGGATCTTGGACGTGACTTCTTACTTCTGATCAACAGAGATGATGATTGACTAAGGAAACCTGAAAACATCCCCTACCTAAAAACCCTGAAAATCCTGCACGGAGAAAAGGGTCTAATTTTGACCTTTTATATATAAAGGAATCCTGTCAAAATGACCATACAGATGGATAGTACTCAAAAATACAAATCTGACGATATATGATATGTCAAAATCAGACTGTCGGATCTCCAGCAGTCTTCCCTGGAAAATTATATTTTTTCGCGTGCATGTCGCATACACCAACCTGCGCACAGTAGTAGGCCAGCCCATGCATAGCCGCAGGCCAGCCCACACGCAGCCGCAGGCCAGCCCACGTGCAGCCGCAGGCCAGTCCACGCGTAGCCGCAAGCCAACCCTCGTGCACCCTGTTAGCTAGTGTACCCCCACTACCGGTCTCCCACATGCACCCATGCATGCCCCGTGCAGCCCTGCCCAGCCTTGTGTGCCACCGTCAATGGCCGGGATTTGAGACCCACTGACCCGATGTGTGAAGAGATTTTCTCTTCACCTGCTTGCACAAAATTAAAGCTCTTCTTGGACCGCGAGGGGCTGTGGTGCTAGAGCACCTTTCATTCGCAGATGAAATCTTCATTTTCATGAATGCTCCAGTACGTCACGAACTTGAAAAATTTTCTAGCAAAATATCAAGCTTTCTCTAGGCAGGAAATTAATTTAGACAAAGGCAAGCTATTTTTGGGAAGGATTTCCCCTTCAAGGAAGCAGATGATCTCTGAGCAGTTGGCATTCCTATATGTAATCCCCACCAAATACTTGGGAGTGAAAATATTTAAAGGGCAAGTGAAGCATGAACCTTTACCATTTTTTATGGACATAGTGAGGGTCAGGTTATCAAGTTGGAAAGGGAAACTTCCTTCGATGGTTGGAAGGGTTGAACTAGTTCGATCCGTTATTTCTGGGATGCCGCTTTATAGCTTCTCAGTATATTGGATAATTTTATGGTAGTTACTTCCTATGTGTAAGTAATAATTAATTTCAGTCGAATATGTATGAGTATGTGGATTGTCATGGTGGGCCTAGTACTCTGGTTTAACATTGAAATAGAAATAAAAACAATTCTCTTCATTCTGAGAATCAATTTTAACACTAATTGCTTCCTATGCCTATTTTTAACTCTGATATCCTAGGTGTGGTATGTTCCTCTTTTAAATTTTGGTTTTAGTGCAAGTTGATATAGTTTATAATATTGTATTATTTCTATCAATTTTAATCATTTTGGTAAAATTATGAAGAAAAAAAAAAGGTTGATATCATTAATATAAAGGAAAGAATTACGAGCTTTGGTGGCTTCTCAACCCTTTCAAACTAATGTATAAAAGATTTCAAAAGTTTAATGATATTGGTAAATATGCAAAGACGAGGATATTAAATATGTGTAAAGGAAAATCACAACATAAGACATATATGGCCATGAACTTCTAGTAGCATACCCCCTCCTCGATTGGGCTTTTTTGTGAAAGAGCCGTCGCATGAAAAATGCCTTGTACTTTCTTCGCTCCTGTGATTAGGCTTCTTAACTCTTTCATAGTATCTTTTCTCAATTGCTAAAGTTTTTCTTTCCATATTACATGAATTGTCCTACAAGGTTTGTCCTGCTTAATTTAGGGACCCCTTATCCTTTTTTTTGCTCTGCCCAAAGAAGGTTGTAGCGGTTGCCTTTCATTGTGTTTTTATGTTTTTTTTTTCTTTAATACATACAAATTACTTATCAAAAAAAAAAAAAAAGTAACATACTCCTTATTGCTTTGTAGAAATTTGTAAACACCATATCAAGATTAAGGATGCAAAAGCATATAAAGATATGGGGATTGAGCAAGATGATCAACCTACCAAAACTGGAGTCAAAAGCAAAATTTTAGAACATACGGATGAGTTGAAAAAAAAAAAAAAAGAAGGCATCGTTTGATAATGTTTTTGCTGTTTTTGTGTCTAGAAATAGTAGAAACGGCTTTTTACATTTTCAGAAACAAAAACGGATTTTTTGGTGTTTGATAAATATGTTTCTTGAAACTTTTTTTGCAAACATAATGCCACTAAAAAATCCAATAGTATCATCAGATGCCCAAAAGGGAGAGAGGGTTCAGTTGCCTCTTTTTAGGTTTAAATAGTTGAGAGATTTATCGGGTATAACAGTTTTTTTTTTTCTCAATTTCATTTCTAGAAACGACGAAACAAGTCCGACTTGTTTCGTCAAAGTCGTTTCTAGAATTGTAAATAGGCATAAATTTTGATTTATGTTTTTAGAAATGGGTTTTCTAGAAACGACGAAACAAGTCCGACTTGTTTCATCAAAGTCGTTTCTAGAATTGTAAATAGGCATAAATTTTGATTTATGTTTTTAAACGGGTGAAACGGAACAACTTTATCAAACGCTTTTTAGGCTGTTTTTCCATTTTTGGGAACAAGTGCAGGAACCCATGGTTTAGCTTGACAATATATGGTATTTGAATATCTAAAGCTCTTTCCCAAGAAATTTGATATTCTTTACTCATGGCGTTCTTAAATGCTAAAAACAGAAGACATGAGAATTGACACAAATAAGGGGAAAAGAGAAGTAGAACACAAGAAATATATAAGGCAAACCAGCAAAATAAAGTAAGATTAAAAAACAGTAAGATATGAATGTTAAAAGTGGATAGGATAATACTTTATGCAACTTATTGGAAGAAATAAAGTGAGAGAGTGCTGAAGTTGGTCTATGGGGATCCTTCTACTACACATTCATTGACTGCAATATAAACAAAACAATTTTTATTTTTTCCGCTAAAAGGTAATTTGTATTAAGAAATTAAAAGAAAAGTACAAAAAATCAGAAGAAAGAATAGAAATACAAAGCAAATTACATAAGAAAACGAAAAAGATTTGGAGTTTAATTAGATAGGGTCAGTTGGCCAAGAGTATGTTGGTGTACGTTGTCTTGTATTCCGACGCTTTAATCCAGGAGTATCTGCAAGACTGACAGTAGGATCTGGTCCCGTTAGCCAAGAAGGTGCCGTGGGGTTGCAAGGCGAGGCCCTCCATAGAAGGGGTGAGGGGGAGCCCCGCTCAATTTTTATTTAATTGTGTACTTTTCGGATTAGGACTTTTCGCTATATATTTGTAGCGAGAGTTTCTTTCTCTGTAATGCAAGCAATACTAAGAGGTGTGAGGACGAGTGTTGTAACCCTATTCTCCATTGATAGTGAAGCATGTTCTCATCTCACCGGGGATGTAGGCAATCTTGCCGAACCTCGTAAAATCCGTGTGCATTATTTGTTCTGTTTTTCCATTATCTTCTGCATCGTTTTAGAGTTGCGTTTTTACAGAGTCGGGCTACTCTTTAGTCCAATAGCTTCTTATTTGGATAAAATTCAAGTTTCTTCAGTGGTGATAGAAGGTAGATAAGAAGCATGAAAATGGTAGATATGAGGAGACAAAGATAACTCCTTAGTTTTCGCCTTCATATGCTTCTTAAGATCCTTAAAAGATCTTCTAATTCCCTATCAATTCCCCATAGGTTCATTGATATGAGGAGACAGAGATTACTCCTTAGTTTTCCTTCATATGATTCTAATGATCCTTAAAAGGCATTTCTAATTCCTTCATCAATTCATCATAGATTCATATATCTAATTGGCTTAGCATTAGGGCATTCCAAGGAAGGCATTAGTTTAGGTTTCCTGTGTTATATGAGGGTCAAAAGGGAAAGGTTGAGGACTTAAAATCGTGGATTGGGATGAGAAGTTTAGGGAAATCTTAGGACCGGTAGTCAAGTCTTTTAGAAGGGCTCTGAACTAAGGGTTAATTTTCTTTGTAAATGCTAGTGGTCTCACATTAATTAGTAAATTATATGTATAATACAAACCATATCGACTAGTGAAAAAAATTAAAATTGTGGCCGATATTAAACACATATAATACATTTTATCATATAATTTTTTTTTAATATTTATTTATTCCAGAGAGAGAGAGAGAGCACAAAAGGTCAGGTTGATTGCTATTGTAGACCGTCCTTATTTATATAATGCGCAAGAGTTCTTAGAATTATTTTTTGCTAAAAGTTAGCAAGTGAATAATATTAATAGAACGCAAGAATGAACGCAAGAATGAGAGCATACAAAATAGACCTATTTCTATTCCACCTTCGGCATGATCATCAGTCGAAAAAACAATCCAACTAAAAGAAAACTACATAAACCGATATCTTGGTCTCTGCTGAAAATCCCAATTTAGATCATGATTAACCAAATGAAGAGTTGTATCCCAGATAATAGTAATTTTAGTTGTTGCAGCATGTTTGGCTAGTTTATCCACTTCTAAGTTAATCTCTCTGCAACAATATGGGATTTTTCAATGTAGGGTTAGTTCCTTTCAGTCCTCCACAGCCCCTCTCTGCTGTAATGAGCATGACAACTCTCTCTCTCTCTCTCTCTCTCTCTCTCTTACACACACACACAGAAACATTTGAACATGCATCCCCCTCACAAAACGTACGTACTTTTGCTACTGCGGGGTTTACTTTCAAAAAGGGAAATAGACCGAATATTGATCAACCTTCCTGAAAATTAATTTTAAATTTTAAATATCATATGCAGTTCTATTTTTAGGGGCCAACTCTGGGTTATCAAGTGTTACATCTGGTGTTAACCTTTAAACTCTTAAATCATTATGATCAAGACCCAAGTCTAATTTGGTATCAAAATTCACCTAGAAGCTTACAACTAGCACAAAGGTTTCAACCAATAATCAATTATTTTACAAAAAATCTAAAATATCCTCAAAGTTGGCATAAAAAATACATTTTCTCCGGAAATTATTTTTTATTTTTTATTTTTTAGAAATCATGTTCTTGAAACAAGATTTTTTTTTTCTTCAAATTTGGGCCTAAAAATATAATCCAAGAGTTCTTTAAATGAACGACTGATGGGTTGGTAGGGAAGGTGATGTGATGCAGTTTAGGAATCTTGTGGGATGGCCCAAATGGGGTGTCTACATCTAATTAACCAGATTACTGTAGAAATCTAGTTTTGCGCTGATTGTGATTGGTGGTCTCTGGCAGGGTAGCAAGAAGGTTCTCTATAGCTTTTGGGTATAGGACATGGTCATAAATAGACGGGCTTGTAATTATAAAAAATTACTAAAACACCCATGCTTGATAGGAAAGCATGGGAATCAGTCGAATTATCTTTTCCTTCCAAAAAAATTCTGAATAATTTTTATTTTTATAAGCTGAAATTGTGGATTTGGATCATTGTTACAAGAGCAGAGTAAGCCTCATTCATATAAAATTGAGAACCTATAGAG
This sequence comes from Macadamia tetraphylla, assembly GCA_022985045.1. NCBI lineage: Eukaryota > Viridiplantae > Streptophyta > Magnoliopsida > Proteales > Proteaceae > Macadamia > Macadamia tetraphylla. The sequence continues at coordinate 48,881,364 of CM040965.1, forward strand.
TAAATGGAGGTTCTATTGTTTTATTAACCTAAGAGCTCCCATTTGTGAATCAAAAATAAAAATAGAAGATTAATACTATAAATGCAATTTCTCCTTTAACAAACACAAAACCATATAAATCCATAAGATCTGGATTATTGTATTGGGGATCAGATCTATAAAGACAAGATAAAGGAAAAGAAATGCCTAAATACGCATCAGGATAGGAATAATAATTTTTTGAGAGTAAGACTTACTCAATGGTAGCGTCCCTCTCAAGAGGCCATCCCTTTAGATTTCACACTTTTTCAATGCATTCTTCCAACTCTCTAGATCAGCAGCCTTACAGTTCCTCTGGTGTTTCTGCAATGGTCCCTTAAAACTTCTAGTCTGATGTCGAACATCCCGTGGCTCAACATCAATGAATACGGGTAGAATGGTTTGACCCTTAGATAAATGGCACTCCCATATCTCAGCAAGCTCCAAGAGACAATATTTGCTATATGCATAGTTTTTAGAGAAGACTGGAATTGAGATATTGGATCCTCGGATTCCTCTTAGAAGCGACGGGCAAATCTCTTCTCCTTCCCAGATATCTTTGCTATCTCTATAGGCGTTGATTCCTTCTCTTATTAGAGTTTTGTAAAGCAGACTGACAAAGTTTGTGCTAGCCCCTGATGATGAAGTCATGAACTTGCAGTTGTTGCAGGGATGTTGGAGATCTCTCTTCTTTTTCTTGTTACACTTGATCAAGAGCTGATCTCTTCTTCTTTGGTATGGTACTATACTCTTTCCTGCATCAGTGTTCTCCTTATAGAGAGGCATTGGATTCTTTCTTTAATGTGTATAAGAATCAATATTAGATTATAAAATGGCACTCTTTCTTCCATTTATTTATTATGTTAATGACTCGCTTGGTCTTTTTATAATTGGTTTCAGATGACAAAAGAACATGTGTTCTATCACCACTCCATGGTGGGTTGGGAGTGATCTGCCTATAGAATCTATACAGCTGGTAGAGTTTATAAGAATTAATTAGATCCAAAATTTCAAAGCCATAGCCATAGCCATAGCCATAGCCATTTTTTTTTTTTTCTGAAATAAACTGCATTTTATTATAACAAAAAATTATAAGTTTTCATTTTTAATCTTTTAATATACCATGCTTTTTCAATTTTCATAATTAAAATATTCAACTCTTGAATGCGTTCCAGGTATTGTTTACCGCTCAAAGCTAGCTGTGCTGCACTTGACCATCCAATTGCAATTCGAATAAGACCCAACTAATCATTTCATCTAGAAGAAAGTAAAAGAAAGCTCATGTGGGTTAGGTAACAAAATGGATATAATATATAGTTTTTTTCTTTTCATTGTATCTCATTATCACTAGGGATGAGATTGATTCAAGTCCTTATAACGAAAAATTGAATCTTATTCATACAGTATTCTCATCTTAACAAGAATAGTGAAATCTTCGTCAATTTGGTTTGCTTTTTTCTTGTCATATGCAAATATTTGACATATGATTTTATCCATAGAACTTCAAAGTATTTTAGTCGATTCTATTAAATTGGGATAAGTTTTGTTATCGTTGTTGAACTCTCAAGTAATTTAATATCATTTCATCAAATTTTAATAAAGTAAGTTTTGTTACACCTACCCAGATTGTTGTCGTGAGTATATTTTCGTTGGGTTTTATGTTTGATTCTGTCATTTTTTTTGTTTGCCCTTAGTTCACTTAATGTGGAAGCACACATTTTACTTTAGGGGCCTTTACATTAAAGTTGCCTCTATATATTTATCTTTCCATCCATCTAAATAGATACATAGACATGGACATAGATATAAATATGGGAGAAAGAACAGAACCAGTGTTGTTCCCTATGTTCTCTCATAGGGTCCTATAAAATGTCCCCATGTCCCTATGTGTGCTCTCTAGTGGATATCCATGTGTGTTCCCCTATTGGAGGGCGTCGGGAACAACACTAGTAATGTTTCCCACTCTCTAAAAATCTGATTGGAGAAATTTAGATCAATGAAAAACAAAAAGGAAGAGAACTATATAAATGTTAGCCATGTGGTTGCAATAAGCCATTGACATTGAAATGTAACTAGCACAGAGTATACTCCAATCAATTTAATTCAGAATAGTTAAAGCTCATCACTTATTTTGCCGAGTCTTTGTTAATGATCAAGGTTTTAAAACTTGGAATCGATCTCAATTGATATTGATACAGATTGGATCAATAGCCACAGCTATTTTAAAAAGGAAATTGATATTTTGAACCATTTTACCCTTATACATCACGACTAGATCGGATTATTATTAGGAATCAGTCATAGCCGATATCAATTTGATCGGGTCAAACCTGGCCTATCCGATCCCATTTTTAGAACTATGATGAGGATAGTGGGCAGATAGGTTTACAATTTCCTTGCTGCAGTGGATAAATGTGCCCTTAAGCTTTGGGATTTCATCAAAATAGAACTTGATAATACACATCTTCAGTTGGGGATAAGAAAAGCCATGAAGATAGGTTTTTTCGCTAGAATATCAGATTTGTATTAAAAGAAAAAGGAGGAAAAATATAATTACAAAAGGAGTTAGGAAAATCCTAGTCACAAAAAACACAAGACTAACTGAAACATTCCACATTCGACATTGCCATCAGCAAGAGTGAATGAAAAACATTTTGCCATTTCTTGCAAACACAGGACAAGCGGACATGATCTTCTAGGCACAAACAAGACATAATGAACTCCACGAGTACCGTAATTAAGAAGCTCAGACCAATGCCCCAAAGCTCATCAACTCTGACCCTATACACCATTGCATGAACAACAAACAATTGAACTGTGATCACTTAACCCAAGAGTTGAATAATCCTAAACAAAGTCGAATCCTCTGCCCCACTTCTTCAGAAACAGAGTCAAATCCTAAAACTCCTGAAGAATTCTACTATTGTGTTATTCACTTATTCCACTCTTCTTCTACCTCCGCATTGTCAAGGGAGCTGCTTCAACATTGTTGTAATGGTTGGACCCATCATTTAATGTCACTACCACACATCCTCAACCATCAAGACAAGCTTCGTTGTAGTTACTATCTCTCATCATCCTCATCCTCATCTTCATCCTCATCCTCATCATTATCATTGTAAGCATCAGACCATCTGAAGAAATCTGCTACCAACATAGTACTGGATTGTTGGTTAGGCATTTGCTGTTCTGATTCCTTGTTTTCGAACAACACCTTACACAGTTTCACACGGGTGTTCATATAATTATAAGCGAAATGTGTTGGGTATCCTTTATCATATTAAACATATGAATAACCCATAATATTTACAGTACAAGAATCATAAAAGATATTTAACCATGAGTATAGTCCCTAAACCAAGATCAATAAAGTACTCCGTTCATAGTTCTTAAAATACATAACCATATAGATTTACCATATCTATAATAATCAATGGGACATCCATGACATGAACCATAAATGGGAATAGAGAAGTACATGTGTAAGTTTAGAAGCCCCATGATCTATTTCCCATAAGCATAGATCATGAACCTCTGTCCCATGTGGTTAAACATTACTCCTATGAAGATGATAATGATGAACTAAGTGGAGTCCTTCTACTGAGATCTTCTGCAGTCTTTTACTCTAGGGTTTCCTCTCTTTCTGTGCACTTGCTCTTGTGAGAAAGCCGCGCTCCCAAAACCATTAAGGCAGCTGCAGGGACCGTCAGTATTCTATTTATAATAGAATCCCTAAAACCCTATTTCACTTTCACAATAGAAAAAGCTAAGAGTTTCCTAATTAGAATGGTTTTGTAACTGCTTGGTCCAATAGATCAATCGGTATCAGTTAAGCCCACATAAAGTTCTAACAAAATGATTAGAATCCAACTGCCTATATATGTTGTCTATCACTCCACTTAATTTCTCAATAACTTCTTTACTTTCCAGTGGAAACCCAAACCAATCAAACCCTTTTAAATGGTCTATGTAGATTATGTCTCGCTTATTAGTGAATTCAATGTCCTCAATTCTAATAGAATGGCTACACGATGTCTCTCTACAAGCATCAATCCAAAGAATGATGGTTACTAGCTCACCAACCACAAAATTCACATCTCACCACCATTTCCTAAACCTCAAAACAACAAACAGAACTGAAGAGGCTTGATAGATGTTATGATCATCAGCAGCAGTAGCAATTGAATTACTTTCCTGACCAACGCCTTCGCTGACATTATCAAGAAGCAGTCTTCCCTATATATATAAAAGAGGGAAGACAAAAAGTCCCATGTCAATCATTTCGAAACCAATTGGTGGTATTGAAAGCTCCATTTAAAGTTAAAGTTACAGAAAGAGATATAGATAAAAGTACCTGCCCATGTATCTTCCTCGTTCTCTGTTAATTTGTAGCAATCGTTCACTGTCAACTCTTTCAAAGACTCTGCTCCTTGGAAGAGGTGAATTTTCTCTAGATTTACACAATCTCTAATATCTATTCTTGTCAATCTTTTCAGGTTTGACATGTCAGGTAACTCTCTTAATTGGGGGAAATCTATCAATAACAACACTATCAATGATTCCATTCCTTGGATGCCATGAATTTCCTTTATATTTTCACAACTATCAATTTCTAATTCACTCAATTTTTTCAGGTTTGACAAATCCAGTAACTCTGTTAATTCGTGGCAACACGACAAAATCAACACTTCCAAGGACTCTGTTCCTTCCAATCCAAGAATTTTTTCTAGATTGTCACAGTTGCAAATCTCAAATTTTCTCAAGTTTTTCAGGTTAGACAAATTCAGCAACTCTGTTAATTTGGGGAAACCTTCCACATCAACTCTACCAATCTCTTCAGTTTTGACAAATCTGGTACTCTTACTAATGATTCACAATCATAAAGCAATAATTCCTTCAACATTTCCAAGTGTATAGATCTGAAATTATCTGCAGCGAAATACACTTCTTCACTTCTAGACGAGTTAAAGTGGAGGGAAGCTTTGGGAGAGATTCAAGGTTCATGTAGCTTTGCAAATATAGCTCCTGAAGTTGAGCAAAAGAACTCATGCTGATTAGGAGTGGTTGAAGCCTCTTGTAATCTATCTGATAATTTTACAATCATAGTATGTCTAATTTGAAAGTGAAGCAAACTTCTCATTCTACCCATTGATTGAAAAGCAATTTTTGAGAGTAAGACTTTTCAAACAAGCAATCTGACAAATACTATCTGTGAGTTCCAAAAGAGACTTGCAGTTCGTGAGATCCAACTTTTGTAAGCAAGGAAGCCATGAGAAGAAGTCGATAGAGCCAGAGAGATATTCACAACCACAAAGAATCAAGAACCTTCAACTTTTGAAACCTGTGTCAAAGAAATAAATGGCAAAATATAACTCTCTATTTAAAATTTGTTAATAAAACAAGTGAAATATATATAAAAAAAAAAAATACAATTATACTATACCTTATTTTTATTTTGAGGTTTACCATTCCAATCTAGGAAGATGCCACTCCATTATAAATCAAGATGAACTAGTTTCTCATTATAGAAATTGGTTGGTAGAATTTTAAAAAGACAGTGCCACCAACGGAATCATCTTAATTGAGAAGGAAGATGTGAAAAATCCCCATCAAGGTTATGATAGTCAACTTGGAGAAACCTTAAATTGGGCATCTTCTCAAAGTCTTCAAAGGTTAAATCATCTATGTGCACTTCACGTGGAAGGAGGATTCCTTCAACCATTTGAGTTCCTTACACCAGAAAAATAATATTCCAAGTAAAGAAGATTTGATACACATATCCAAAAAAAAAAAAAAAGGGTAAGAACATAGAACCTCATTTAATGGATTTTAAATTTATTGTTCTTGGTTCATTCTCTTGTATTTACTAGTAATATATCATCGTTTCTACAAAAAAAAAAGTCCTATATCATCTTACCGAAAAAAATAATAATATATCATGACAAATAAACTCCTGTGCTAGCCCTAGTTCTGTAAGGTTCTAGGAGGGGTAGATAAATTTGGTTCCATTCTTTGCATTTTCGCATAATGCAGTTGCTTAGAATTGGGACCTTATTTATGCTGGCTGCCTGTTTTTTCCCATCATAAAGAGTGGCAGCCATGTTAGGACTTTTGTGATTAGTTATAATAGAAAGTTACCAAGTGTCACTTACCGTACCTTTTTGTAATACTTTAAGATCTCACAATGAGACCACAATCTAGTATGCTTGGCAGGGCCCCCATTGTTGTCTTTCGAGACAATTGTCATTCCCATAAATTGAAGTTGATCATGCATCATCAATTTCCCATCATCAATCTTTAAGAGGTGCTTTAGAATGAGTTCTTTTATGGCTAATCTTGGACGCAACTCACAAGCTTCCAATATTGTAATTGCTTTGTCTGCTTCACATCCAATAACGTGGCATGTAGTATCAGGAAATATGATTTTCGCATGATCACTTAGTTTATTGTAGCTTATCATCAACTTTGCAAAGGTCTTTTCATCACACATTTTTATCGACATTCCAGAGACCATGTTATCAAGGATATCTTTCAATCTTTCTAATATATCTTCCCAGTGTTCTTTCTCTTTGCCAAATAAAAAAGAACCCAACACCTCTAGAGTTAGGGGTAACCCTTCAACATATTGTACGATTTTATGTGAAAGCTCCTTAAACTTTTCTGGAGGTTCGTTTTCTGAAAAGGCATACAAACTTAAGAGTTGAAGAGAGTTATCAAAATCCAGTCCTTCAGGATTGTATATTTGAATATCTTTATCAACTTTATGTGCATTTAAACTTTGGTCATCTGTAGTTGTTATGATGACCCTACTTCTTTGACCAAACCAATTGATTACACCAGCCAATACATCAAGCTTTACATGATCATCCACATCATCTAGAAAAAGAACTTTTTTTTCCAAGAAGTAGCATTTTTACCAATTGAGAAACAAGGCTCACTTCGTGGTACCTTTTCAAGATGTCGTTAAGAAGTCGTTTTTGCTAGGAAAGTAAACCCTTATCTCCTTGTGATGCTTCTTCTCTTACATTTGTAAGAAACCTGCTCCCATCAAAGCTTCTAAGTATGCAATTATAGATGGCCTTAGCTATGGTTGTCTTTCCAAGACCATCCATGCCACATATTGTCACAAAGCATACACCATTAGAACCACTATTTAATAAAGAAAGTAATTTAACTATGTGGGAATCTATTCCAACAAGGTAATTGCATCCATCAAAAGGGATGCTATTTAGTTCTCTCAAAGCACTTTGAACAGTTTGCTTGACTAAATTTAATTGATCCCTGCAATTTTTCATGTTAGAAGGTAAATCCTGTCACTACAATAAGAAACAATATGTAAATCTCTAGTACAAAAATTAGAAGCGATAACTCAAGTGAATGGTCTAATGACATAGATGTTAAAAAAAATTTTAACCCTTAGATCTAAGGAAAATAAACCTATGGTTCATTTAAAATAAACCAGGGCCTCAACCACCTGGATTCAATCCTGACATTGGCTCAATAATATTGGCCCCAAGTTGACGTTGGGAGGATCACACTAACCACCAAAAACTGACATTAAAGTGCAAAATGAAACCTAAAGAAGAAGATGATGATAAGCTCCAAGATAAAAACATGATACAAGAAGACCAATATAGGAATAATAATTTTGTGAGAGTAAGACATACTCAATTGTTGTGTCCCCCTTGAGATGCCATCCCTTTAGATTCCCCACCTCTTTCAAAGCATTCTTCCAACTGTTTACATCAGGAGACTCATACTTCCTTTGGTGTTCTTGAAATGGTCCCTCAAAACTTCCAGTCTGATGTCGAACATCTAGTGGCTCAACATCAATGAATACGGGCAGAATGGTTTGACCATTAGATAAATGACACTCCCATATCTCAGCAAGTTCCATGAGACAATATTTGCTATCTGCGTAGTTTTTAGAGAAGAAAGGAATTGAGGTATTGGACCCACTGATTCTTCTTAGAAGCGACGGGCAAATCTCTTCTCCTTTCTTGAGTTCTTTGTTAACTCTGAGGGATTGATTTCAGCATTTTGTAGAGCATTGTAAAGCAAACTGACAGTTTGTGGGAGTATCTGAACCTCTAAAACTGACAAACACATCATAAGGAGAAGCCATGAACTTGCAGTTGCAGGGATGTTGGGGAGCTCTCTTCTTCTTTGTTTGCTGTGTATAAAAATAATTAGGCTCCGTTTGGTATCATTCTTAAAAAACGTTTCTAACGTTTTTTCATTTTATTGGAACAAAAAAAGGCAAAAAACTGGTTGGTACGCCCAGCTTGTGTTTCAGTTTTTATGAAACAAAAATTAAAAAAAAAAAAAAACAAAAAATGAGCCAAAAGTCGGAACTGCAAAAGTGAGTTCTGACTATCTAGTTTCGTTTCAAAATCCCTAATTTGGAACTATCGTTCCCGATAGCTGGAGCGAGAGGAGCAGGTAAACTCTTCTTCTTTCTTCTTCTCCTCTGTTCTCTTCTCTCTTCTTCTCTTCTTCTCTTCTTCTCTTCTTCTCTCTTCTTCTCCTCTGTTCCAAAAATTGTGAAAGTTCCGATAAAAATCCCTCTAACCCATCTTTCTTCTTTACCCACTGAAGACTTGCCGTGTAAAACCAAGGTACTGACCACCAAAGGCCATCTTCCTCCTTCCCTTTCACTCTGAGCATACTCCTCTCTTCAATAACCTCCACCACCGAAGGCCAATCATCAAGATATCAAGGCACTACTCAGCTGCCGACGTTCCAAAATGAGTGAAAGGACTGCCATGGCTGCAAGCCCTTGAGGTTTTCTTCTTTAACTTGAGCACCTGAGGATGTGCCGAGAGAAGTGTAGGTCTTCTTCATCAGGCATCTACGTCGAGGTATGTAAACCCTTTTGTGGTTTTTGTGGTTTGATTTTCCGTTTGCCCAATTTTTTCTTCTTCATGAATTGGATATTTTATTTTTTCCCCAAAATTCTGGAGTCAAATTTTATAGCTTTACTGTTGTTTTTCTATGCCAGTAAATCAAGCTAAATTCTGCATTCGGAACCTCCAAGAAAAGGAAGAAGATGGCCATGGTGATGCAAATGCCTCGCCGATCCTTTAAAACCGTGAGTTTAATTGTCCTCACCTTTCTCTGGGTTCCTACTCAAATTCTTGATATTTGATCGAGCTCTGTATTGATTGGATTACCTGTGTTGTTGATAAAATTTTAGGAAGAAATTCCTGAACTTTGAATTAGCTCTATATGAATTGGGTTTCTTTTGTAGATAAATTTGAGGAAGGCAATAATGGAATGTTAATATCTGTAATGTAAACAAGTTTATAATGGACTACCGATGGTTTGATGGACAAGTGTATTAAGTCTTTTTCAGCTCTGTTTATTTCCTTGTAAACTATTATATGTAAAACTTCCATTTAGAAAATTTACAAGTTATTTTTTACCCGTTGATTTTTTCTTTTCAATGTCATTGTAAGATTTTCTAACATTTGTTTGCCAATTATTTTAGTAGAATCATTTAAAATATATGGCTTAGATTTGCCTTGTAATTTCGGAAACATTACCCTCCATTGTTATTTGGATAACTATCCTAAAAATAATTACATAAATTGTCATTATAACCAAATTTGAATTATGATGCCACTATGATAGTTGTTAGAACAATATATGGATGGGTCCCATAGATACATAGGCCACATGTAGGGAAGATTTTCCTACATGTGGTAGACAGTACCTTGGTTCAATGTTTTAAAAATTTTATAAGGGAAAACAAGTTATTGAAAATTTTATAAGGGAAGATTTTGCAGTCCAATGTTTTTTTTTTTTTTTTCCTTTCATTTTCTCTGGTAAGCCAAGCTAAAATATCAGTACAAAGAACCTCTCCACCTCAAGCTATTTCCTTGTTCAATTACATGATCATGTTCATAAAAGAAATTCTTTTATTCTATTAGATGGGATAGGGCTGAGTTTGTTATTGTTGTTGTTATTCTATGTTGATAAAACCTTTTTTGGAAGAATCATGAGAAAGGTGAGATGCCAAACTATGTCTTGAAAATAATTGCCATTTGCCAATGACAATAATTATCTAGTATCATATTTTTAGAAATTACCTTCGTATCCCAAAGTCTTAGAGAAAGTGTGATGAGTTCATCCGTCAACAATATTAATTGCAGGCCATGTCCATGTTACATTGTGTTACCATTAATTCATGTTTCTACAAAATTCTGGCAGTGGTCTCTGAGCTGGCAGTCCCAAAAGTACATCTAAATCTCTATGTTCCCTCATTCTTAGTGTAATAGAGTTCTTCTTCACATTTTTTGAGAGAGAAGAAGATAGTTCCTAATTCAGATCCTCCAAGTATCAAAGATGTCAATGATTTGTATCAATTTTTTGATCAGAGGTCCATTTATAGATATTCTGTATTACTCAAAATATTTTCCTAAGTTTCAATACCATCATTTTCTAGTGTTAATTGAAAGTACTATTCGATCATGACATGAACTTACAAGTTGTGGTAGATAGTACCTTGGTTCCTTGCTATTTTGGCATTGTATATTGATTAAGTTCCTGTATATGTGTCTTGGTGCAGTAGCAATCTCATGGTGATGACTGGAGCGGGAATAAGCACAGAGTGTGGGATTCCTGATTATAGAAGGTTTATGTTTCCTCTTCTTATCTATCTGTACTTTGTAACTTGTCAAATTTTGAAAGTTGATTTCAATATATCATTGCTTGCATATATTCTGTCTCGCAATCTAGTAGACCATTTTCCATTTTTGGATGAAACTACTTTTATTATAGTTTGTTAAGAAACAATGGGAGTTTTTGAATGAGACATGGTGCCTTTCACTTAGATACTTGGTTCAGCTGTATGGAAAATTGTTTGGCTGCAACTTGACAGATCTTGATGAGGCTTTATTGAAGAAACTGTTGATTAGAAAGGGAGTGAATGAAAGCCATGTCTTTGGATTAAGGCTGTATTTGAGGTTGACAGTGAACCTTACCTTGAAATTATTCCAATTAAGAGTTAACAATGGAAGGAAAAAGAAACTTGGCTCAAGCTCAACATCAACATCATCCACACCACCGTCCACTTCGAATGAGTACATGAAAGGATATCTAGAAGGAACACTTAAAGGATTAGAGGACCAACCAAATAAGATGAAAGACATCCTCCAAGCATTCAAGTCTTTAGACTTGGACAAAAAGTGAAAATTTGGGGAATTATGTAATAATTAACTTAGACAAGGCATTGTTAATACTGTATTTTTATTCATCCTTTTGAAACCATGTTTTTTTTAGTTGGTATGTAATATTTTATCGTCCCAAAGGATTTATATGTTTATAGTATTTTAGTGTTATTTCTGTAATTATTGGCTTAAAAGAAAAGAAAAGAGAAAAAAAAAAAAAAAAAAAACTGTTTCTGAAACAAGCATTACCAAACGGCAGAACTGTTGTTTTTTTGTTCTGAAACTGTTCTAGAAACAGATTCACCAAACAACATTAAATCGTTTAAAAACGGCGTTTTGACACAGAAACTGAAATTTCCATTTTTGACATGAAACGGAGTTTCTGGAACAGAAATGATACCAAACGGAGCCGTAGATTACAAAATGATATCATTTCTGCTATTTATTAAATAAGTATGGCATCAATTCAGTTTTTTTTTTCTTTTTTTCTTTTTAATGTTAATGTCTCTTTGAAGCCTTTGGAATAATATAACTTAGTAAAGAATTTAATATTTTATTATTAATCATCTCTTTCATAGTGGCATGGTGGCATGTAGGGGTGTCAATTGGCCGGTTCGGTTTGGTTTCGGGTGTAAGAATGAGGGAGACCAAAACCAATCCGTTAAGGACCTTAAATTTTCGGTCGGTTTTGGTTTTGGTTTGATTTGGTTTCGGTTTATTTCAATTTTTCAATATTGGGTTAAGACCGGTTTAGATCTGTTTATTATTGGGCTTGAACCATAATGAAATCTTACATACATAACTTATAGTGACAATATTTGACGAAAAAAAAAAACAATTGAAATTTATGATTATGATTAAATCATGATTTATCATTGTACGGGAACTACTATTGAAACCAATGGATAACAAATTACTAAGACTATAACTAATTTGAAATCACAAAAGGAACCATATTATCCCCAATTATTCATTTAAGTATCCAACCAGTTTTGTATAGTGAACAAGGAAATCAATAGAAGCATTATTACAATTTACAAATCAATTTCTCTATTCATAACTTAATATTCACTGATTTGTAACAATTCCCCTTACAATAAAAAACTTTCTCACTAATATTGTGAAAAATGGATATTCAATTAATCAATATATAATCTCATAATCATTTCTTTTTTATCGGTTTCATTCGGTTTGGTTATTGATCGGTTCGGTTTGGATCGATTTTCAGTCGGTCCCAACATACCTCAGTCCAAAACCAATCCAATAAAGATCGGTTTGGTTCAGTTCGTCTTTTATTGGTTGGTTTCGATCGATTTTATCAGTTCAGGTTAGGTTTTGACACCCCTAGTGGCATGCCACTATGAAAGAGAGGTTTTGTGGTTTAAAATTATTTTGAAGGTCAATGCAATTTACCTGCTCGTATAAGATAGAAATCTTTTTTATTGGTAAGACATTTTAATATAGAAGTCGAGCGAGCTAAGGGGGAAGCACCTCTTGGTGACCTAAGACTGGGAGAGGTCATCATTCAGCCCTTCCATTCCATTGGATTTGTAACATCTTATTATCCCCCACTCCTGCCTCACTACCCCTCAAATGTGGATCAAGCTTTTTTGTAAGGATGTGAATTTGAAACCGAAACCGTTTATCGAAACCGAATCGAGCCGTTCACACCGAAGTCGCAAAACCGTTTAGTAAATGGTTCTGTTATGGTTTCAAGTTTCAGGACGATTAGCTAAACAGGTTGAAACCGAACCGAGCTGTTTAACCTGTGGTTTCAAACCGAATTGAAACCGTGAAAACTGAACCATTTAAACTGTCAAAACCGATAAGATTAACCCGTTTAAAGATTAAATAAGGTGATTGCAAAATATCATTAGTATCTCTTTTGATTAAAAGATTGAGTGCTACAAGCCTATAAGTAATTCTAGAGGTAATTTGCTCATTGTTTGGAATGCCAATTAAATTAATCCAACGCACTAAGTAGAATGTATATCGATAAAAATGCAATTTTTACTTATACCATAGCATATTAAATATATATCTTTCAATATTATAACACATTATTTGGGGGGGGGGGAAGAAGAAGAAAATCCCTGCTATAAGCATTACTTACTGACTTGTTAAATGTGCTTGAGACTATTTTTTATCAAAATATTTTCTTTTGCTTAGTTGTTTGATTGTTTTAACAAACACATAATGGTTTGCGTTTCACATTCTCAAGATTGAATCGTTTATCACCAAAAGCAAATTTAGTAAACATGCGAATAAACTAGCAAATCGATTGCTAACCATTTAGAAACCGTATGGAATAAATCGAAACCGTTTAAAACTGTGAAACCGAAACCGTTTAAAAATCGTGGAAACCGAAACTATTTACTAAATGGTTTCGGTTTCAGAAAGTGCAACCGTTTAGTAAATGATGCGGTTATGGTTTCAACCAAAATATATATGAACCAAACCGAACCATTTAAAATGAATCCAAACCGATTAACACCCTTACTTTTTTGTAGCGTTATAAGGCGTAGCATATATTCAACAATTAAATACATTCAGACATACAGTCCAAAATGTTGAAGCATATCCCAAGACATTCTGGATAGTTGGATGTGTGCTACAGGGTGTGTAACGCTATAGAATTTGAGTGAAGGATGGGGCAAATCCTTAGATTGACAAATAAGAATCTTCTCCATACAATATTCTCCACCAACTTTTATTTCTTTGACTGCATGTTACTCCCATTTGAGGTTCTTATATTCGGGTATCTCTAGCTTTCCCAATAAAGGAGGAGGTTAGGTATGCCATTAGTTTTCTTGGAGCCAAAAATTGGGAGGTTAGGTATGCCACTAGTTTTCCTAGAGTTAGTAGCTCAACCAATGGAAAGATTGGGATAAGATGAGCATATGGGACTTTTTTAAGGGAAAGAGGAGAAAGTTGGACACAGATTTGAGTATACTGGTAGCATACTCAGCCTTTTCCCAATAAGATTCATTATTTGTTAATGAAATTTTTTTGTCACATGCGTTTCAATTTGGTCTTTATTTATTTATTTATTTTATTAGTGTTTCCAAATTATTTCCTCAAATTTTAATAAAGTATTTGGTATATCAATTTTTTTTTTATTCTAAAAAGGCTTTGACTTCTATTTGGTAATTTTCAGTCATCTACTTTTTTTTTTTTTTATATTTTTATTGTGGTAGATTTTTCACTAACTTAGGTGCACCATGTGTCCTGCCACACACAGGCTCAAAGCTTGCTTGAATCCTTTTGTAAAGACCACCATGATGTTTTAAACTCTAAGGCATGTTCTTGGTCATTCTATTTTAATATTAAAGGAGCTTTTTTTTTTTTTAAACAAAATTATTTCTATAATTTATGGGAGATGGTTCCCTAAAAAGTAGTGTGGTTCTTATACCATGACGGTGATCAATGGGAGTGCCGTGGAAGCATCAGTAGGGGTAAGATTTTCACCTTTCATTAGGGGTAGGGGGGTCATTTCAATGCCATCTGTGTCTAGGTATAAGAGCCAAGTTGTCTTTTAGGCCACTTTTTCCTACAAATTAAACATCCAATTAACCATGTTCCAACATTTGAGTTTTGTTCTAAAACTGCATTTTGACACAGAAATGAAATTTCTAATTTTGACACGAAATGTTATTTCTAAAATAGAATGACTACCAAACGAAGTCTTAGTGGTTCTAAGTTTTAACTTCTCTTGAAAATTTGGGATTGCATCTTGTTTGTTACCCATTGATAGTTCCCATTGGGTGACTGTGAGTACAAAAAGGTATGGTGAAACTTGTTAACATAGTTACCACACGTTCAAAGTGTTGCATGCTCAGATGGAGTTGGGAGTCATCACTTTAGAAATACTTTTCAGCAGATGCATCAGCTTGTACTTAAATTTTGGGGTTTCTGCATTGAATTCTAATTGAAGATGATATTAAGAAAATGCAGGCATTTGAGTTAGCTTCATGTTAGCGAAAAAATCAAGTCGATCTGAGTTCGGAAGAGAAAGATATCATTAGTTAAGGAACCATTATGTTCAACAAGTTTGAAGCCTTCGAAAAGCCAAAAGAAAATAAATAAATAAAAATAGAAATGCTTTTTAAAAAGGAATGCTTGCCATTTTCCATTTTTTCGCGATTCTTTGAGTAGCATATGGAAAAATGTGTTTTGAGCAGTAAAAAATTGGAGTTCTCGTCAGTGTTGATCTATGAAAGCATTAAATGCATTTTGCAACTTAGGTTTGGAGTTCTCGTCAGTATTGATCTATGAAAGCATTAGTTTGGGATCAGCCATATCAGCTGATTTGAATTGATATTGGCATCCACCGATCCAAATTGGTGCACGGTATGGACAAATGGTATATTTGTGACAAAAAAAATCTTAAGAAATCAGTATCCTATAAAGAAAAACTGTTTTATATGGCCGGTTCAATATCAATCCCAACAATATCGGATCTAATACGATATCGCACCTATCACAACAAACTGATACCAATTCCAATTTAGCCGATATCCGATACCTTGAACCTTGCATGAAAGAAAAGTGAGTACGTTACTAGTAATGAACATAGTTAACAAATTCGGATTCGGGAATTATTCGGACGGAGAATTATTCGGAATAATTCGGATATTAATTGAAGGATTCAGTCAAAAAAGCGGTCAAAAAAGCTTATTGGGTTTTTTTTTTTTTAAATTGTTTTTTATTGTTTTTTTTTTTTAAATAATGTTTAAATAAACCGAATAATTCGGTTTAATTCGGATTCGGTCTGAATTATTCGCGATTTATATTCAGTTTTGAAAAAATCGTGAATTTTAAAGAATTTTATTTTTAATTCGGATTCGGTCCGAATTTTTGATAAAATTCGGAAAAATTCGGTTCGGCCGAATTGATAACTCTGGTAATGAGCTGGTCAGCATACATGTGTCTTGAGATACCCTTACCATAGCCCTCGAGAAAAAGACTTACTGTACAATTTATGTGGGCCTCATTAGCTTTTGGACAAACAAGTACGGGGCATATAATTACGGATCCGACTCGCCTCCAATGACCATTCTAGGCATGAAATTACTGATCCAACTCCCTTCCATAGACCATCCAAGGGCTAGGAGGGCTTGGTCACATTCCTAAACACTAGCCAACACCTGAGGTTGTGGGTCCAAACCCTCGCAACCTTTGGATGGGCTGTTGGAGGGTTGATGGTGTTGGAGGGAATATTTTTTCTAAAATTACAATTTAACCTTCACATTATCCAATCATCAACTTATTAGAGGGGCATTGTAAATTAAGTTATTATAATTTTTGAACCTACTCAGGTTACAAGTGGACAAACCCGTAATTAAAATCACAACCTTAACGAACTTCTAGCTCCATTACTTAGTTGTTGGAAGTGAAGAACAAACTAACAATAATAGAAAGGTTTTGTGAAACCAACTTATCAACCAACTTTTTTAACCCTTTTTGTCATCTCATTCAATACAACCCCAAACACAGAACTGTAACCTCCTTCACAACGCTCTCACTATATATATGCCACCATATCAAAGAAGCTCCAAAACGGAAGAAGAGCATGAGGCAAAAAAAGAGGAACAGTAAAAAAAGAATAAGGAAAAAAGATGGATTTGAAATGGAAGCAATGCTGCTTTTTTATGTGCATTGTTTTTGCAAGTAGAGTTGCAGAAGCCCACATTTTCAATGTCAAAGACTTTGGTGCGAAGGCTAATGGCAAGACAGGTATCACTAAACCTCTGTTATCTGCATGGACTAAGGCCTGTGAATCACTTGAACCAAGTACGGTTCTCATTCCAGAGGGAAAATATCGCTTGGGTCCTGTAATCTTAAAAGGACCATGCAAGAATCCTTCAATTGGGCTTCAGGTTGAAGGGTTTGTGCAGGCTCCATCCAATCCAGCAAATTTCAAGACCGATGGTTGGATTGTTTTCCAGTACATTAATGGCTTGAAGCTCTTCGGAAAAGGAACAATTGATGGCCAAGGACAGAAAGCTTGGAAGATCAACAACTGCGCCCAAAATCCTCATTGCAAAATGCTTCCCATTGTAAGCATTTTTTTTCCCCCTTCCTAAAGCTTTAATTTTAAGTCATGCGTTGGAGATTTGGGTAGAACTTGTCCTTAAAACTAGCTTGGAATTAAGGAGAGGATAACCAATTTTTTCACATCGACTTACTCGCATCCAATGTGGGATTATTACTTTCATCCTATTAATTAAGTTGGTTCTGTGGCCTCACTGCAGAGTTTAAGATTCAACTTCCTGAACAATACTTTGATCCAAGACATAACCTCGCTGAACAGCAAAAACTTCCACATGAACTTCTTGGAATGCAAGGGCATGACTGTTCAACATGTTAACATATCGGCACCTGGGGATAGTCCCAACACCGATGGAATCCACATGGGAATCTCAGAGAGGATCAATATTACCGACACAGTGATTGCCACCGGTGACGATTGCATCTCCGTTGGTCCTGGTACCCGCAACCTAACTGTCACCAAAGTGGTATGTGGACCAGGACATGGCATTAGTGTGGGCAGCTTAGGTAAGTATAAAGATGAAGAAGATGTATCTGGAATCTCAGTAAGGAACTGCACCTTCATCAATACCCAAAATGGTGTAAGGATCAAGACATGGCCTTCTTCACCCGTTGGTTTCGCATCCGATATCATTTTTGAGGACATTATCATGAAGAATGTCTCCAATCCAGTCATCTTGGATCAAGAGTATTGCCCACATTTTAAATGTGATAAGGATGTAAGTGAATAATATTATGATAAGCTTTATCTATCTTGAAGCCTAGCTAGCTACTTAATTTTATGAAGAAACATAAAAACCTTTCTGATTGATGTTTTGTAGGATCCATCACTTGTTAAGCTGAGCAACATCAAGTTCAACAAGATCAGAGGGACGTCATCCACGCAGCTTGCAGTCATAATAGCATGTAGCAGAGGAGCACCATGTAAGAACTTGGAGATTGGACACATCAACTTGAAGTACATTGGAACTGAAGGAGCAGCTCAATCCACATGTTCTAACGTGAATCCCATTCTTTCCGGTTTGCAGTTCCCACCTACCTGTGTCTAAATTCTATCAGATAATACCAGAAAAGGTTCACTAAGCATGTTTCATTGAAAACATGTAGCTATCCTTTCATGTTAAGATCCACTATTAAGTGATAAATAATTTTAAATTTGATTAAATATATAAAATGAATAATTTTTTGGTCGATTGATAAAGTTCATCTGTTGTCAAAACAATTTTTCGATTGCAGCAAAGAAAATCAAGTTGATTGTTGTAAAGATTTTCTACAACATCTAATGTGCAAGGTGCATTGGACCCCATCTTGGTTCGTTCCAGTTCTCCTAGAGTAGAAATAGGTTCAATCCGTTGCTGAGGGCACTTTGAACTGGTGAACTAGTTGAATAAATGATGTGATTCTTCTAGCTCTAAATGCATCATATCTATTCTTTGTTTCTCTTGGGTATCTAGTTGACTTCCAATAACTGGATCCATACTTACCGATTGTTCAGATGATACTAAACTATATGAACTTGGTGGAGTGAATTGAACAATAAGTTCCACAGTTGGTAAGAATCTTTCAGGGTTGACTCGGGCCCGACAGTTATCTTGATAGGCCTACACAAATAGCAGAGAAATTTTTTGACGCAAAATCATGCCTGACCAAACAACAGATTTTTTTTTTTTTCAGAAATTTTGAAAGGTTTATTTTGAATGATGCACAAATAAAATTACTCACCACAATAATAAGTGTCTGACTTTGGTCCAACTTTTAAGTTGGTGATCACACATATATACTCCTTTTTTTAATTTTTCATTCAGAGGGCCCAAGTTAGACACAAACTATGATGTGGAAAATCTAGCAAGTTGGTTCATGCAAGAATAATCCCGTAGCTGATTTCATGTAGGTACTTTGTTTTTCTTCATAACATGAAAATACCTAATCATTCCCAACTCTTGGATTGGTTATGTGGAACATTACAATTTGGAACACATACTAATATAATGTGGTAAAGCGGTCATCACCTCGTAGGCACGGTTGCATGAACCAAAACCTATATAGTTGCATCTGTTAATTCTCAATTTCAAATAACATATCTAGTTTAACTATGTACAGAGAAAATCTCATACCAAATGAAACAGACTAGAAAGATTCAGAATTACACATAATTTTTTCCAATGAAATTAATTTACATATTGAGTGGCGTCAATGAAAAAATCCCTTATTTAAATACTTACAATACAACGAATGAGCACACGATGGTCATAGAAATAACTAAAAAATAATTTCAAAAGTCAATTAGCGAGTCCCATTTTTCCAAAATCTTCACATAACTAAGATATAAATGTAATTGTTTAATCCAATGGTCCGTTCTCTTTAAACATGTAAGAAAAATTTTCAACAATCTTCAAAGTATTTTGGTACTCGGCCAAATCGGAGTGGATTGAAAATCAAATTATGGTGGATAGTATGATAACAAAAACTTTAGGCACTATCCTATAATGCCACATGTCAAAAATATTTTTGGTTCCTGGTACTATACCAATTTGTTTGTGCCTATTTACTACTTTAATCTCCCATGGATTTCTACCAATGTAAGGCACATAATTTATCAGTCATAGTCTCTAAGAAGATAATCCAACATATTGCTTCCTATCTAGTAGTGGTGGTCTAGAATTACTCTAAATCCATGGATTTTTGGTATGTCTTCACTTCCGTACCAAGGAAAATGGTGGTGTACCCTTAATAATCAAGGGATTTCTTTAAGCACACACAAATGACTATCTATATATTTTGCCAACAAATTTCTGTAAACAAGAGAACCAACTTACCCTGAAAGTAAATAAGGGGAATTCGGATCATAAAAGAAAAAAAGGGAAAAATCATGGTCACATTCTTTTTACCTTTTTTTTTGCTAGAAATTCATAAACTTAATTAAAAAAGAAAGAGAAGTACATCAAGACAAAATCAAAGAAATGCGATATTCCTCACCTTTGGCATTGCCATCTGCAAGGAATTCACAAACTCTCAAAAAAAATTAAAAATCAGGATCAATGAACTCCACCTACGGCATTGCCATCAGCAGCGAACAAAGATCTTCTTGATAGAATCGATATCTTGGTCTTGATGCCACATCATGGGCAATCTCTTTTCTTATGTGAGCTGGTAGAGCTCAATTGTATCCTAACAAACCTGATTTGCAGCTTCCTTGGCGAGAAAGTCAGCTATCTGGGTTCGCCTCTCTGAAACATAATATGGCTTGCATAGATTTTGCACCATATGGATTCAATCTTCCTTCAACACATCCTCAAGCCACTGGCATCCTGTGTTTTGAGGGAACCATGGCCTCCTTGTTGCATTGTAACTGGAGCCCCAATAACAATTGTAGAAACCAACCCTAAAGCGATGTAGAAGATAATGGAAAAAACAAGAACAAGCAATGTACACACAGATTTACGAGGTTTGGCAAGATTGCCTACGTCCCCGGTGAGATGAGATCCTGCTTCACTAGCAATGGAGAATAGGGCTACAACTCTCATCCCTCACACCTCTCAGTATTGCTTGCATTACAGAGAAAGAAACTATCGCTACAAATATATAGCGAAAAACCCTAATCCATAAAGTACACAATTACCCTCAAATAAAAAATTTGAGCGGAGGGCTACGCCCCCCTACGCCCCTGCTATGTAGGGGGCCTCCTGCCCCCCTTGCAACCCCCACAACCAGCTAATGCTAGAGGACACCGCCCACTGTCGAGGCATTGTACCAAGATCTCGGATTAAACGTGACGAATACAAGACATCGTACACCAACAATAACTTCATCACCAATGTCTCATTCACTTCCAATATGTTCCAACTCAATGCTGTAAAACATGAATATGCTGTTGTTCTTGGAGCTTTGAGCAGTTAGAGCCATGATGTCATCACCATTACCATGATGACCCTATCAAGGATTTCCATCTCGACAAGACTGTAGTTGATCATCTTCAAGGACATGTCTATACCAAAACAACTAGTAAGAATCTGTCATTGGGATGATGTTTATTGTGTATTTATTTGAGTAATTGTTATCAATATATGGAATATCCGGAGACCATTATTAGACTATAGATTGAATGTGATTCTAACGTAGTGGTTACTTGCAATAAAATAGTCAAATCCCTTGGAGCTTTGAACAGAGATGGATTTTTCATAAGAAATACCTAGACTGCTTCTCTTGGACTATCTTTCACTGCTACAGAGAAGTCAATACAATTGCTAACAAATTAGCGAAGCATGGGGTGACCGCAAAATCGTCCATGACTTGGCATAGTATCCCCTCTTTTGTCCTTCCAGATGTGAGTTGGGATTTCCAAAAATAAACAAAGATGCCAGTTTATGTAATTTTCTTTTACGATTAGGTTATTTTCTGCTGATGGTCATACCAAAGGTGGAATAATAACTCAATGAGTTTTGAGCTTCATTGTGTTTCATCTAGTAATGAATATTGTTCTGCTTATGCAAATTAAAAATCAATGTCGCTCAACAAATCTAGGATCTGTCATGAAATGAGAGTTGAAAGACAGGATTATTTATATCACCTTGGAAGCACTAATTTACCCAAACTTGAGAGACATGGCAAGATATTTCGAAAAAGAAAAAACTAGGAATTCCACTTGTTGTTCTGCCTAGACAATTATTTAGCACAAATTAGAATTATCCTTTGGTAGCAACCTAGTTCTTACACAACAGCATAATAGAATTAGTAGTTACAAGGTAGAAGATGAAGATAGAAGAATGCAGAATCTATGCCAATGCTGTCATATCTCAAACTATGAGATTGGAGCAATATTGAATCTTGACACCTCTTGTCATTTTCAGTGTGACATGTCTATAAATGCAAGTTTCATCTCAAGAAAACGATGGAGAACCTACAGAGGAGTTGGGCTTTCATCTCTTAATCTCTTAGAAGCTTAATGGCAATAGAGAAACCAATTGGTAATTTGCCATTTGAAGACACAGAAGAAACCATGTTAGCCAAGCTATAAGGATTGTGTACCCTCTTAACATGTAGGCTTCAAAATTAGAATTCATCCAAGAGGATATATGGGTCTCAGTATCATCAATTCCATATCAGAGAATTAGCTGATGTTGGGAAATTATTTCATTGCTGCCAGTTCTAAAAATGTTTAATACAATAAAAACAAAACACTACATAGAATATGCAAAGTACTTGAAGCAACATTGATAAAGCACACTCCTGGAAAGCTAACAACCTAGGACTTAAGTCGCTGAATCTTTGTTAATTCTATGAGTATAGTTCTGGAGCATATGATTTGCAGTTTCACCTCACTGTATCCCTTGGAATTTGTATGGCATTCTAAAAATAGAAACTATGCAATCACTTCTTTTCTTATAGGATCTACCTGTTTGAGTCTTATAAATCTCATACACAGCAAGGCAAGAAGATAAAGAGGAAGAGTCAGCATACTACAACAAAGGAGGCCTATAATTGCAATTTTTTCTGCAGTAAAAGGCCTACGTAGTTGTATAATTCATTAATGCTTAAAACTGACTCTGTTTTTTAGTATTTGAAAAGGATCCAGCAGATAATTCTAAAAAAGACATTAACTTTACAGGTATTTATACACCTGGCTCCATTCTTCCTGGATTTTCTGTCATAAAATGCCAGGTAAAACATGATAACTGAATAAGGTGAGCTTTCCATTTCAATCATTCCATCTTTGTCAAGTCCATTTTGTATCGGGAAAAGATACACACACCAATAAAAGCAATTCACAGAAGAAAATGGAAAAATACTGTAACAGGGAAGATCAATTATTGACTAGCTGAAGAAATGGACTAAGAAAATACTATCTTCATTTTGAGAGAACAGCACCTATCCATCCTTGCTGTATTGGATAACTGTGCCCTTTACCTTTGGGGTTTCATCAAAATAGAACTTTCCCTGTGAAGGGTCAAAGAACTTGATTATATCATCTTCAGCTGCGGAGAACAAAAGCCATGGAGATTGGTTTACTACCCGGAGTGAATAGGAAACATTTCCCCATTCCTTACAAATACAGGATAAGCGGATGCAATCTTCGAGTCACAGATAGGACACAATGAACTCCAGGAGTACTGTAGGAATCTTACACCAAGGCCGTGGTTCATCCACTCTGACCTTATACAGCATTGCATGAACAAAAACAATTGAACTTAGTTCACAATATTCTCAACATAGCCCTTTGAATACTTCAATCTGTAACCAGATATTGATATATTGAATAATAGTTTAAGCCCTCATAGTAGCTTTGCTTAGAACAAAACAGTCTCTAATCCCAATACAATATATGCCTTTGAACTCAAAACAATCAAAACCCAAACTGTTGCATTCAAAATCAAATTCTTCTCCAAACCCTAAATCCTTTAGGTTTGAATCCTATTAAAAAGCCCATAAATCTACACCATTAAGCAAACAGAGGAACAATCTAAATTATACAAACAAATTGCATTTCTAACTCTAAATGTTCTAAGATAAGACCTTACTACAGAAGCCCATCAAAAACATTAAACTGGAAATTTTCTATCAGAAACTCTGAAACTTATTGAGTTAAAAAGTAGCAAATGACTGGAACTAATTTAAAACACAAGAAGCTGTCAGGAAAAGAATATCACAGTAGAAAGAACTTACTGTTCAGCTGGCACCAGTAACATATCTCCAAAACCCTCTACTGAAACAGTTGCAGAAACCATCCCAAACAGCTTTCACTGCGACAAAACAATTGCATACATCTGAACCACCTGCCTTCTTGTCCTCTTCATCATTGTCAGCATCTTCTTTGTCTTCCACCTGTTCATCATCATTGTTAGCATCTTGCTCCTCCTCCACCTCTTTGTCAGCACCTTCCTCTTCATCCCATCTGAAGAAATCTGCTACCAACATAGCACTGGATTGTTGGTTAGGCATTTGCTGCTCTGATTCAATGTCTTCGAACAACACTTTCCAGTGTTTCACACATACGTTGATCTGATCATAACTGTAGTGGTGAGAATCTGAGTGCCTGAATATTTTAGTGTGTCCTCTAAATTCCTTAATAGCAGGTTTGCTTTCCAGCGGAAACCAATCAAGCACTTTGAAATGGTGGATGTAGATTATGTCTCGTTCAGTGAATTCAATGTCCTCAATTCTAATCGAATACACAAACGTGGTATCTTTTTCTCCCCAACAAATAAAAGCGGAGATCTGAAGAGTGATGGTTACTAGCTCACCAACCACAAATTTCACTCGCTCAGATCGGTCCCCAGACCCAGATGTGAATGCCAAAACAATACAGAGAAATGGTGAGCCTGGATACACATGATGATCATCAGTACCAATTGAGTTAGTTCCCTGACCAAAACCTTTGCCAACATTATCAACTAGTAGTCTTCCCTGCATATATAAAAGAGGGAAGGCAAAAAGTCCCATGTCAACTCTTTACAGTGTTGCTACATGGAAAGCTCTTTTTTTGGTGGAACATAGAAAACTCCATTTCAAGTTAAAGTTACGAGAGAAATAAAAGTACCTGCCCATGTATCTTTCTCGTTGTCTCTGTTAATTTGTAGCAATCCAGCACTTCCAAATATTGCAAAGATTCTGCTCCTTCGAAGCGGTGAATTTTCTGTAGATTTACACAATTTATAATGCATACGATTTCCAACCCTTTCAGGTTTGACAAATCAGGTAACTCTCTTAATTTATGGCAACCTTTCACTGTCAATTCTTCCAAGGATTCTGATCCTTTGATGCTGTGAATTTCCTCTAGATTTGCACAATCTCCAATATTTAATTCCATTAATCTTTTCAGGTTTGACAAATCTGTTAATTCTGTTAATTTGTGGCAACCTTTCACTCTCAATACTTCCAAGGATTCTGAGCCTTTGATGCTGTGAATTTCCCTAGATTTGCACAATCTTCAATATTTAATTCCATCAATCTTTTCAGGTTTGACAAATCTGGTAATTCTGTTACTTTGTGGCAACTCTGCACTATCAACACTTCCAAGGATTCCATTCCTTCAATGCAATGAATGCCCTCTACATTTACACAATCTCCAATTTGAATATACTTCAATCTTTTCAGGTTTGACAAATCTGGTAATTCTGTTACTTTGTGGCAATTTTGCACTATCAACTCTTCCAAGGATTCCATTCCTTCAATGAAATGAATGCCCTCAACATTTTCACAATCTCCAATTTGAATATGCTTCAATCTTTTCAGGTTTGACAAATCTGGTAATTCTGTTAATTTGTGGCAACTCTGCACTATCAACATTTCCAAAGATTCCATTCCTTCAATGCAATGAATGCCCTCTACATTTTCACAATTGCTAATTTCAATATGCTCCAATCTTTTCAGGTTTGACAAATCTGGTAATTCTGTTAATTTGTGGCAACTCTGCACTATCAACACTTCCAAAGATTCTGTTCCTTGGAGGCCCTCAATATTCTCTAGATTTTCACAACTGATGTCTAATTCAACCAATCCTTTCAGCTTAGACAAATTCATTAACTCTTTTAATCTGTGGCAATCCTTCACTCTCAAAATTTCAAGGATTCTGTTCCTTGGAGGCTTTGAATTTTCTCTAGATTTTCACAACCACTGATGTGTAATGAACTCAATCTTTCCAGGCTTGACAAATCCGGTAATCTTACCAATGATTTCGCATCATAAAGTGATAATTTCTCCAACATTTCCAAGTGTGATAGATCTGAAATTATTTGCAACGAAATACACTTCTCAACTTTCAGACGAATTAAAGTTGGCGGAAGCTCTGGAGAGATTCAAGGTTCATGTAGCCTTTCAAATATAGCTCCTGAAGATGAGAAAAAGCACTCATGCTGATTAGGAGTGGTTGAAGCCTCTTGTAGTCTATCTGATCATCTAGCTCCACCATGCCCATTCTTAACACCTCTAAGCTCAAGAGCTTTGAAAAATCATCTGGTAATTTTTCTATCATAGTATATTCTAGGTTAAAATGAAGCAAACTCCCCATTCTACCCATTGATGTTGGTAGCCTTACCAGTTTTCGGCAACATGAAACATCTAGTTTCTCAAGCTTCTCTAAATGGCCTACACCATCAGGCAATTCTTCTATTTTTGTCTCACTTACTGAAAGCTCAACCAAATGTTTTAGATTACCTATAGACATAGGCAACTTGTTGATCGACTGACAATAATTGAGAATAAGACTTTTGAGAGAAGTTATCTCACAAATACTATCTGGGAGCTCCACAAGAGACATGCAGCTCGAGAGATCCAATCTTTGTAAGCATGGAAACCATGAGAAGAAGTCGATAGAGCCAGAGAGATCTAGACAACCACTAAGAATAAGAACCTTCAATTTTTGAAACCTCTGTCAAAGAAATAAATGATATAAAATACAACTCTCCATTTAAAATTTGATAATAAAACAAGTGAAAAAAAAATATACAATTGTACTATACCTTATTTTTATTTTGAGGTTTATCACTCCAAGCTACGTTGATGACACTATTTGATAAGTCAAGATGAACTAGTTCCTCATGATAAAAATTGATTGGTAGAATTTTTAAAGGGAATTGCATCCAACGGAACCATCTTAATCGAGAAGGAAGATGCGGAAAATCTCCATTGAAGATTTTACCTCTAGATAAACCATCGATAAATCTTAAATTGGGCATCTTCGCAAAGTCTTCAAAGCTTAAATCATCTATGCGCATATCAAATGAAAAAAGGACACCTTCAACCATTTGCGTTCCCTACACCAGAAAAATAATATTCCAAATAAGGAAAAATTGATACACACACATCCAAAAAATAAAAGTAAGGATGTAGAACCTTATTTAATGCTCTTTGTATTTATTGTACTTGGTTCATTCTCTTGTAGTTAATAGTAATATATCATGACAAAAATACCCCCAGTACTAGCCCTAGTTCCATATGGTTTTGGGAGGGGGTAGATTAGACTTGGTCCCCACCTTTGCATTGCCGCATAATGCACCCAGACCCTTATTTATGATGGCTGTATGTTTTTGTCCATCACAGAGAGTGACAACGCATGTTAGGAATTTTGTGATTATTTATAATAAAAAGTGAACAAAAAAAGATGTCTCTTACCGTGCCATGTTGTAATACTTTTAAGATCTCATCATGAGACCACAATCTACTACGTTTAGCAGGGTCCCCATGGCTGTCTTTCGAAATGATTCTCCTTCCCATAAATTGAAGTTGATCATGCATCCTCAATGCCCCATCAGAATCAATCTTCAGGAGATGTTTTTGAGTTAGTTCTTTTATGACTAATTTGGGACGCAACTCACAAGCTTCCCATATTGAAATTGCTTCTTCTGCTCTCCATCCAATGAAATGGCATGCAATATCAAGAAATATAACTTTCCCATGATCACTCAATTTATTGTAGCTTATCATCAACTTTGCAAAGACCTTTTCATCGTAGCTTGTTATTGACATTCCAGAGACCTTGTTATCAAAGATATCTTTCAATCCTTCCATTGTATCTTCCCATTCTTCTTTCTCTTTGCCAACTAAAAAAGAACCCAACACCTCTAGAGTTAGGGGTAACCCTTCAGCATATTGCACGATTTTATATGAAAGTTGCTTATACTTTTCTGGAGGTTCATCTTTTGAAAAGGCATACAAACTTAAGAGTTGAAGAGAATTCTCAAAATTCAGTCCATAAGGCTTGTAGATTTGAATATCTTTATCTGCTTTATGAGCATTCAAACTTTGGTCATCTCTAGTTGTTATGATGACCCTGCTTCCTTCACCAAACCAATTGATTCCACCAGCCAATACATCAAGCTGTACATGATCATCCACATCATCAAGAATAAGAAGAACTTTTCTTCCATGAAGTAGTCTTTTTATCAATTCTGATCCTTGTGAAACAATTCTCACATCGTGGTCCCTTTTCAAGATATCTTTAAGAAGTCGATTTTGCAAGGAAACTAAACCCTTATCTCCTTGTAATGCTTCTTCTCTCACATCTGTGAGAAAGCTACTCCCATTAAAACTTTTAAAGATGCAATTATAGATGGCCTTTGCGATAGTTGTCTTTCCGAGGCCACCCATGCCACATATTGCCACAAAACGTATACCACTGGAATCAATGTTTAATAAAGAAAGTAGTTCATTTATGTGGGAATCTATTCCAACAGAGTGTTTACATTTACCCAAGGGGGAGCTACTTGGTTCTCTCAAAACACTTTGAACAATTAACTCGACTACATTTGACTGATCCCTGCAATAAAGGTGAGTCATAGCAATAACTATATTTAAATCTCTAGTAAAAATAAATAAATAAATAAATAACAAGAGATTACTCAATTTTTTTATTAGATATGGAAAAAAAATTTATAAATGAAAAGCACTATTAATGAGAATTAAGTATGGGAAGAAATTGAAAAATCCAACCTTGTGTACAGAGTCGAGGGAATGGTGGGCTAGCGTTTTTTAATTTTTAAATTTCTCTCACAAATAGCAAAACATATCATCAAAATAATGCATGCCAAAGTATAATGACAACCAAAATCGATACCTTGTTCCTCTGGAAACTACATTAACCTTGGGGGGACCATACAACATTTTCTTCAGCCTAATTAAGAAAGAATTTAGGTAGGAGATCAACTACCGATTTATTTTTTAGTAATTCTAATTGGACAAGTTAGAGAATAAGCTACTCAAAGAAGGAAATTTTATGCCAGTTAATTTCTTTTTTATCAGTCGTAATTAATTCTAGTTTATGAGTATCTGGATTTTCATGGTGGGCCTAGTACTCTAGTTTAACATTGAAATAGAAATCACAAAATTTCTCTTCATTGTTAGAATCTATATTAACTTTTAATTTTTATAACCTAGGTGTGGTCCTCTATTTTTTTTAAAACTTTGGTTCTACTGCTAGTTGGTATAGTTCACAATATTTATCGTTCCTATCAAGTTAATCATTTTTGGAAAAATTACAAAAAATAAAAACCCATAAAAAGCCCATGATTTAGCTTGACGATATACGGTATTTGGGTATCTCAAGTTCCTTCCCAAGAAAATTTGATATCCCTTATTCATGCAATCTTAAATGTTAAAACAAGGCCTAGCCCAAAGGTTAGTTGTGCTAAGGTGGTGTGGGGTTCATACCTGAAGCCTCGCAAGTTTATTTTTAGGTGGAAGATGCTTCATGGAAAATTTCTTAATGATGATAAGGTGAAAAGGAAATGGGTTTTCCTGCCTTCAAGGTGTGAGGTTTGTAGGAGGGCGGAGGAGTCGATCCACCACCTCTTTTTTGAGTGTGAGGGCGCCTCTTTTATCTGAAATGCTTTTATAGTTTTTTTAGTGTGAATTTGTCCTTGCAGGTTGGTTCTTTAACAGATCACATCAATTGGTGGACTCAAAAGTCCCGAGGTATTGGCTTAGTGAGTTGTGGATGGCTTGTTTCGTTCTGATTCCATATTTTATATGGATGGAGAGGAACTTTAGAAGATTCAAAGGAGAAGGATGATCCTATAAACAGGTTTTTCTGAATGTCATAGAAGAACTAAAAATGTTAGCCCCAGGTTGTAGAGGTTGGATAAATTCAATAGAGCACTATCGGTGCTTTTGCAAGCTGAATATTACGATTCCTAGGAATAAACCTCGTGATTTTGTGGAAGTTTTTTAGTTTCCGCCTCAAGTTGGGCGGTGGAAGTTAAATTGTGATGGTTGCTCTTTGTGGAATCTAGGAAAGGCAGGTGTAGGAAGTGTGATCAGAGATAATAAAGCCCATGTAATTTCTTTTTTTAGATCTTTTTTGGAGAATGCTACAAATTTTCAGGCAGAGTTATTAATGTTGGTTGAAGGAATAGAAAAGGGCGAGAGAATTGCAGTGTTCCCACTTGTGGATTGTGTGATTCAGTTTGAGTATTGTATATGATACAAAAAGGAGTGGTGCCTTGGTTTGTATAGCAAAGGTGGGCAAGTCTTCTTTCCTACCTGGGTGGTATTTGCTGGAAAATTATTCATTACTATAGGAAGGATAACCTCATATATCTTATTATCTAGCAAAAGTCGCAATGAAGGAGGAATTCTATATCAGAAGTACTGAGTGGCCTTCGGTGTGCTTCAGTACTTTTCGGATGATGATCTGGGCAGACCAAGGTTCAGATTTCACTAGTTTTATCCTGTTTTAGCTCTTTTGCTCCCTAGTTCTTTCTCCTGCTGTTGGCAATGTCGAATATGGGAGGAGGTGCTAGGTTTTGAGATTGTTATTTGCTGATGGCAATGCCGAATATGAGATTGTTATTTGTTTCTGTTGGGGATCCTTAAATGATGTATTCATTGAATGCAATACAAACAAACAAACCATATAAGGACACAAAGAAAATTAGGTGTTCAACTTGATAATGTCGGTTGTCCAACATTACGACTACTCATCGGTCCTATATCTTCTTACTTGCTACATTTCAAGCTTCTTCAATGGTTGTATAAGACTATATTGTAATAAGTGTCACACAAATGGTAGATATGAGGAGATGAAGATAATTTCTTATATTTCTCCTTCAAATGATTCTAAAGATCCTAAAAGGATCTATCTAATTTGTTAAGTTTACCTCAGATTCATTACCCGTTTTTGAAGTTTGACCCGATCCGACATATTTTGGTGGCGACTAGAATGAGAAGTTTTTTGAGATCTATGATGGAAACTATCGGCCCAACCCCGGACGCCCCCGCGATATAGTTCAATCGGATCGATCTCGACCCGATGGGTTGACACGAGACTTAGAGTATATAATGTACTGTTGTCTTGTTAAGAAAAATCATTTTATTTTGGGGGTTTTTTCTAGCTAAGATTTCAGGGCGAGTTTTCTCACCGCTGCTTGGGTGTAATCTCTCTTCTACATAGTGAAACATCTTCTTCTTCGCCCGAGGACCTAGCACACCACCCTGGTGTGTGAACCTATTATCTATTTATTTTCGTACTTTCTTGGTGTTTGGTCTAACAAACTACTATCAAAGCTTTGGGTTATTTCAATCCATGTCTTCTTCAATGAAATACGATATTGATAGGTTCGACGGCAACATCAATTTTAGTCTATGGTAGGTTTGAATGATGATTGTTCTTACATAGCATGGTTTGAAGAAAAACCTATTTGGGAAGACGAAGAAACCTACAACTATGTTCGATGATGATTGGAACGATTTGGATGATAAAGCCCTTCAGCCATTCAGTTATGTCTTTTGAATGATATTCTACAGGAAGTTCTCCCAGAGAAAACGGCTGCAGAGTTATGGGTGAAGTTAGAGAATCTCTACCTCATTAAATCCCTCACTAGTAGGTTGAGATTGAAGCAACAACTATATACCCTTCATATGGGTGAAGGTACTTCTATTAAATCCCACATATCTAAGTTTAATTCTATTGTTACTGATTTGAAAATGATAGATATTAAAATAGACGATAAAGATTTAGCCCTATTACTATTATATTTTGCCTCCATCTTATAAGCATTTTAAGGATACCATGATTTATGGTAGAGAGACAATATCTATTGAGGATTTCAAAACGAATATGCAAAGTAAGCAGAAGATTGATGAAGAGTTGACAACTACCAATAAATTTGATGGTGTTGGTTTAGTAGCTAGGGAGAACAAATGAAAGAGGTTCAAATGGTGATAAAAAGAAGACTAGATCAAAATCTAAGCAAAAAATTTGACTTGCAATTACTGTAAGAAAAAAGGGGCATATTAAGTCTGAATGCTATAAGCTTTTAAATAAGGAAAGCAAGTGGTGGTGCTTAAAATCATTAAAAAAGAGATGATTCTGCAAAACTAGTATTGCTAAAGATGAGAGTGAGTTTGATATGCTTTATGGTGACTGATGACAGAGTCAGATCATAGGATGAATGGATTCTTGACTCTGGTTGTTCCTACCATATATGTCCCAATTGTGAATAGTTCTCCACATACGAATCATTCGATGGAGTTGTGTTGATGGAAAATAATGCTTCTTGTAAGACTATTGGGATGAAAACAATAAATATCAAGATGTATGAAGGCATTGTCAGAACCTTATCTAATGTCAGGTATGTCTCTGATTTGAAGAAGAATCTCATTAGTTTAGGCATTCTTGATTCAAATGGATGCAAGTATACAGCTGAAGGTAGAGTCACAAAGATCATCAAGGGTGTTCTCTTATTGATGAAAGAAATCAAAGTTGGCAGTTTGTATGTATTGTAGGATACTACAGTCACTGGGTTTATTGCATCAACTTCATCATCTATACTGAATCAGATGTCACAAATTTGTGACATATGAGGTTATGCCATATGAGTGAAAAAGGGATGGCATCATTAAATAAAAAGAGTTTGTTGTGTGGTCAGAGTACAAAAGCAATAGAGTTCTGTGAGCATTGTGTGTTTAGGAAGCAGAAGAAAGTCAGCTTCAGTATTACTATTCACAGGACTAAGGGAACTTTGGATTACATTCATTTAGACCTATGGGGGCCCTCCAGGGTTGTTTCAAAGGGGGTTGGTAAGATACTCGCTTACTTTCATTGATGACTTCTCTAGAAAGGTTTGGATATGTTTCTTGAAGCACAAAAATAAAGTATTTGTCACTTTCAAACAATGGAAGAATTTTTTTGAGAAGCAGACCGGGAAACAAATTAAAAGGTTGAGAACCGATAATGGCCTAGAGTTCTGTGAAGGTGACTTTAATTAGTTCTACAAAAATGAAGGTATTGTAAGACACCATGCAGCTGTTAAAACACCCCTGCAGAATGGAGTGGCAGAGCGTATGAATAGAACCTTGTTAAAAAGGCAAAGTATATATTATCAAATGCAGGATTAGGCAAGGAGTTTTGGGTAGAAGCAATTAACACTGTAACATTGTTAGTGAATCGATCTCCTTTCACAGCTATTGATTGCAAGACTCCAAAAGAAGTTTGGTTAGGTAAGCCAGTAGACTTCTTTAATTTAAAAGTATTTGGATGTCCTACTAATGCACATGCGAATGAAGGGAAATTAGAACCTAGGGCCAATAAATGTATTTTTCTTGGGTATGGATCTAGAGTGAAAGGATACAAGCTGTGGTGTCTTGATCCAAAGTCTTCAAAATTTCTTATTAGCAGAGATGTTACTTTTGATGAACCTGCTATGTTGTAGCCTAGGAAAAAAACTCATGTTCATTATGATGAAGGCCAAGAAAAATCTTGTGAGAATGTGGAGTTTGAAATTGGTGGTCCATCTTCAAACAAAGCACAATCAACTTCAATCCAACTGCCAACTTTTACTGAAGAAGATGATGCTCAAGAGAATTAAGAAGAAGAGTTATATAGCATTGCTAAGGATAGATCAAGGAGGAATATTAGACAAACCACAAAAGTATGGGCATGCTAAATTTGTTGCTTGTGCATTGTCTATTGCAGATACAATTGAAAATAGTGAGCTTGTAACATATTCTGAAGCTGGTACTTCAGTTGATTCTATAAAATAATTGGTTGCCATGAATGAGGAGATGGAATTTCTTCATAAAAATCAGACTTGGAGTTGTCAAGCCGAGAACAGGGAAGAAAATTATTGGTTACAAATGGCTCTTCAAGAAGAAATAATCTGCCTCAGGTGTTGAAGATGCTAGGTACAAGGCATGTTTGGTTGCGAAGGGCTACATTTAAGTACAAGGAATTAATTTTAATGATGTTTTCTCACCTGTTGTTAAGCATAGTTCTATTCGTGTCCTACTTGCTCTAGTTGCTATGCATGATTTGGAGTTGGAGAAAATTGATGCGAAAACAACATTCTTGCATGGTGAACTAGAAAACAAATTTATATGCATCAACCTAAAGGGTTTATTATTGAAGGTAAAGAGGACCATGTATTCTTGTTGAAGAAGTCCCTATATGGTTTGAAACAGTCTCCTAGACAGTGGGGTATAAAAGGTTTGATTCAGTTATGGCTAGTTTTGAATACTCCTAGTGTCAATATGACTGTTATGTTTATTTCAGAAAGCTCTCTAATGGGTCATTCATATATTTGTTGCTTTATGTTGATGATATGTTGATTGCTGCAAAAGACAGGAATGAGGTCAACAGGTTGAAAGAATAATTATGTTCTGAATTTGAGATGAAAGATTTGGGGGCAGCAAGGAAGATCCTTGGTATGGAGATCAAGAGGGATAGAAAAGCAAGGAAGTTGTGGCTATCTCAACAGAAGTATACTGAAAAGGTATTGAATCGTTTTGGCATAAAATATGTCAAACTTGTAACTACTCCTCTTGCATCTCATGTTAGACTT
This sequence comes from Macadamia tetraphylla, assembly GCA_022985045.1. Classification (NCBI taxonomy): domain Eukaryota; kingdom Viridiplantae; phylum Streptophyta; class Magnoliopsida; order Proteales; family Proteaceae; genus Macadamia; species Macadamia tetraphylla. Next base: position 48,915,874 of record CM040965.1, read on the forward strand.
TCAGTTGTTCTATCACCTAAGACAGATGAACAGGTGGAATACATGTCAAGTGTTCCATACTCTAGTGCAATTGGCTCAGTTATGTATGCTATGGTTTGCACTCGTCCTGACATTTCACAAGCTGTCAGTGTGAAATGTCAGGTAAAGCTTATTGGGAAGCAGTGAAGAGGATACTTAGGTACTTGAAAGGGACATCTAGTGTTTGTTTGGAGTTTGGAAGAAATGGTGATAGTTTATCTAGTTATGTTGATTCAAATTATACAAGTGATCTTGACAAGAGAAGGTCACTCATAGGCTATGTATTTACTCTTGGAGGAAGTACGGTTAGTTGGAAAGCTTACTTTACAGGCTACAATTGCATTATCTACTACTAAAGCAGAGTATATGACAGTGACTGAAGCAATAAAAGAAGTTATTTGGCTTAGAGGTTTGTTGGGAGAATTCAGCATGGATTATGGGTTGACTGTTGTCCATTGTGATAGCCAGAGTGCTATTCACTTGACTAAAGATCCGATATATCATGAGAAGACAAAGCACATTAATGTTCGGTATCATTTCATTAAAGAGATAATTGCTCAAGATAATATTCAAGTGTTGAATATTGGTACTGAAGACAATCCAGCTGATATGTTGACTAAGCCTTTGTGTGTTGATAAGTTTGAGCATTGCTTGAACTTACTGGGTGTTTGCTGTGTTTGAATTCAGCCCTTTGGAGGCTATTGGAGAAGATGAAGATTTTAGCTATTTGTTTGTTTGTTGGAGGAGAATTCAAGCCAAGGTGGAGATTTGTTAAGTTTGCCTCGAATTCTTGACCCATTTTTGAAGTTTAACCCAATCCGACATATTTTGGTGGTAACCCGAATGAGAAGTTTTATGAGATCTGTGATGGAAGCAGGGGGGTTGGGCCAATAGGGTTTCATGGCGTGTTTTCTCGCCACTACTTGGATGTAATCTCTCTTCTGCATAGTGAAACATCTTCTTCTTTGCCTGAGGACATAGCACATCACCCTGGTGTGTGAATCTCGTTAAATCTCTTTGTCGTGCAGATCTTTTGTCTATTTTATTTTCGTACTTTCTTGGTGTTTGATCTAACATAATTCTATCATCAATTAACCATATATTCATCCATCTCATTGGGTTAGCATTAGGGCATTCCAAAGAAGGCATTAGGTTTTTGTTTCTAGTGTTATATTAGGAAAGGTTGAAGACTTAAAATCGTGGACTGGGATGAGAAGTTTAGGAGAAATCTTAGGACTGGTAGTCAGTCTTTTAGAAGGCCCATGGACTTAAGAAAAGAGGATTATTTTTCTTTGAAAAGGCTAGTGGGCATCTCACTTTAATCAGTAAATACATGTATAATACAAATCATGTCAAACAGTGAAAAAATGTGTAATATTAAACACATATAAAACATGTTATCCATATAGTTCTTTCTTAAAAACATTGCTTTCTTATATATATATATATATATATATATATATAATAAAGAGAGAGAGATAGAGAGAGAGAGAGAGTTAATTAATCAACCTTCTTGAAAACTAATTTTGAATTTTAAATGTCATCAAAGATCCCCTTCAGGGCCAATTCCGGATTGTCAAGTGTTATACCTGATGTTAACCTTTAGACTCTTGAATCAATAGGATCATGGCCCAAGTCTAGTTGTATGGTGTCAAAATCCACACTAGAACTCTAAAACTAACCCAAAGGTTTTAACCCATAAACAATTATTTAAATTGATTATTTTTTGCAAATATTTTCAAAAAATTCTAAACTTTCCTTAAAGGTGGCATCAGAAACTCATTTTCTTTGGAGAATAATTTTCTAAAATATTTTAGAAATCAAGTTCTTGAAACACAATTTTTTATATCAAATTTTGCCATAAAATTCTGGTTTAAAGGTGGCGTTGCCACCTTTAAATGGTGGCTTGATGGGTTGGTAGGGAAGGTGATGGATATAGTTAGGACATGAGTAACCATTAAGATATTTTATCTTGTGGGATGGCCCAAATGCGGTGTCTACATCTTATTAATCAGACTAACGATTACAGACATCTAGTTTTGTCAATCCAATCTTTTCCAGCCTTTCTTTATGACTGGGGGTCTGGAAGGGTAGCAAGAATACCTCTATAGCCTATAGGTATGGGAAATGAGTATAGACGTATGGTGTATATGAGTGGAATCAAAGGAAAAACTTTTAAGACTTCCTCTTCTCTAAGGGGATCTTAAATGGTATTAACTTTGGGTATGAAAAATGAAAACATGATACCTGAAGATTAGGCTAAAGAATAATATTTTGTGAGAGTAAGACTTACTCAATGGTTGCGTCCGCCTTGAAAACCCATCCCTTTAGATTTCCCACCTCTTTCAATGCATTCTTCCAATTCTTTACTTGAGCAGAGTCACACTTTTTTTGGTGTTCCCAAAATGGTTCCTCAAAACTTTTGGTCTGATGTCGAACATCTCGTGGCTCAACATCAATGAATACTGGAAGAATGGTTTGACCATTAGATAAATGACACTCCCATATCTCAGCAAGTTCCACCAAACAATATTTGCTCTCTGCATAGTTTTTAGAGAAGACGGGAATCGAGATATTGGAGCCTCGGATTCCTCTTAGAAGCGAGGGACAAATATCTTCTCCTTCCCAGAGTTCTTCGCTGTCTCTATAGGCATGAATTCCTTCTTTTATTAGATCTTTGTAAAGAAGACTGACAAAGTTTGTGCGAGTATCTGAACCTCTGAAATTGATAAACACATCGTAAGTAGAAGGCCGATTGGAGGAGGCAGATGATGTACTAACCCATGATGATGAAGCCATGAACTTGCAATAGATGCAGAAAAGGTTTTGGAGCTCTCTTCTTTTCTTGTTAGACTTGAGGAGTTGATCTGTATAGTACTCTTTCTTGCATCAGTGGTCTCCTTAATTATAGAGAGGCATTGGATTCTTGCATCAGTGGTCTCCTCAATTATAGAGAGGCATTGGATTCTTTCTTTGCGGCCTTAATTATAGAGAGGCATTGGATTCTTGCATCAGTGGTCTCCTCAATTATAGGAGGCATTGGATTCTTTCTTTGCGGTTTATAAGAATCAATATTAGATTATAAAAAGGAAAACTGCATGATTATAAAAATACCCTAAACAGTGGGTAATATTATAAAATAAGAAAAAGTAAGTTTACAAAAATACTCAAAACAATATTCTCCTTCATCTTCGGTTTTTACTTTGCTATTTTTACCCTAATTCCTTTTACCAATCCACTACTGCCACCACCATCACATCCACCACCACACCACTGTTCCAAAGATCGATAGAGTTAGGGTTAGGGTAAAAATGTCAAAACATGTAAAATAATGGAAGGGAATAACTCTTTTGGATATTTTTATAAAGAGAAAAGGACAGGTATGCTGGCATAATACTTAGGAATAAGGTATTCTAGCGGGATTTTAACCGTTAGATGAAACATAAAAAATCTCATCCGTTCATGTGGCGAGGTCTTACAAAAACCTATCCAATACCGCTGCTCCACGGATACTCCCTCAACCACGACCCCTTCTCCGGCTAGTGTGCCGCATCACCGCCGCCTACAAGTTCAAACATTCTTGCAACAGCGGCGGAGGCTCCAAAAGTTTCGATCACAGGGAGTCTGCCAAGCTCCAGGCCAGCAGCTGGTTTTTTGCCGAAAAGAAAAAGTCCATATTGCAATTCCGACCACGACCCCTTCTCTGGGTTCATTGCCATGATGGCTTCGCTGATCACGCCGTCGAAATCAACTCCTCTGAGACTCCAGTTACGACCACCTCCGCGGCCAACACTGTCATCGAAATTACTCCCCCGAAAACCATCGCAGAAGAAATCACTTTAGTTGCAACCACCTCCGTGGCCAACACCATTGTAGAAATTACTCCCCCGGAAACCACCGCAGAAGAAATCACTCCCCCATAAACCACCGCCGTCGAAGTCACTCCCCAAGAAACCATTGCCATCGAAGTCACTCCTCTAGAAACCACTGTCGTTGAAATCACTACTCCGGAAACCACCGCCGAAACAATTCCCCTAGAAAACTCAGCGGGAACTGCTATTGTAACCACCGTTGCTACAATCTCTCCGGGAACCACTGCGCCTAAAACTGCTGGTGGAACTGCTGCTCCTGGTAAACCCTCCAAACAAAGAGATAGCTGATAAATCCGACCCTAGCTTGCCTAAAAATCCATGGTTAAAATTCCCTTCTCTGGGTTCATCGCCATGATTGCTTTAGTGATCACACTTATGTTCGATTTCGTTGGAACTCAGTTTTACGAGAGGAAATAGGAGCACGAGAACAAACCAGTGATGGATGAAGTTGGATTGGAGGGGTCTTTGGAAATGATTTCCAATGCTGAAATCGTTCTGGTGACCGCGGACCGATTGCGTATGGGCGACATCGATGACTGCCTTGGTCATGGCGGCCAGGAGCACTGGGTCTTTCAGTTGGGGCATCTGCTCCATCAACAGCGGCGGTGGTTGCTCGATATCAACATGCACGGAGCCAGAACTGGTGCCAATGTCGGTGCCGGTGCTTGATAAGGGAACTGAGAGGCCAAGGGTGATCCGGGATAGGGCATAGGAGAGGTTGGAAAGCTCGTCGGCGATGGATCCATGACCGGAGTTCGCTTTCTCCGGTTGGATCTGGTAAAAGGAATCACTTTTTCGACAAGAAGAGAGAGAGGAAAGGTGTAGCAACCGTGGATTGAAAATTTGTATATCTTCTCTCCATCTAACGGTTTAATTCAAATTGATCAAATCCTACGATCAAAATCTCGCTAGAATTCATAATTCCTAGATATTATGTTAGCATACCTGTCCCTCTCCCTTATTATTATTATTATTTTCAATTTATGATCTACAATTAATTTACGGGAACCTGCTAAGAGCGCTCATGGAGATGAAAGCTTCGATGGACCCTATTCAAGCTATATGGTTTTTTAAACTCGTTCTAGGCTGTGTTTTTGACAGCTCAACCACCATGGAAGAAGAAATGTAAAATAAGGGTCACCAAACTTTGGATAAGACGTATACCGTCTATAGCTAGCTGTGCTGCACCTGACCATCCACTTGCAGTAAAAATATGACCCAACTGATAAATTTTTTTGGCAAGAACCCAACTGATGATTTAATATTTAATATAGAAGAAGTAGCAGATAGGTCAAGGGGGTTAGGTAACAAGATGGATATCCACACCAAAAACAAAATATATACTTTTTTTGGTTGTAACTCATTGTCATTGGGATCAGAAAAGGCTTATTCATAAAATATTCTCGCTTAATAAGAATGGTGAATTTCCTCGTCATGCACCTTTCATTAATTTGGTCTGCATTTTCGATGTTAATAACTCAATTTATGATTTCCCTATTCTGGAAAACCATATATTGAGTTACCATGCATCTCAGGATTAATCTAATCTTCTTCTATTTTAATCAGTTGTAGATTTATGTTTTCAATATATTAAAAAAAAAAATGTAGATTTATGGAAATTTAGTATTCTCTCCTCGTATAGGTGCTATCTTTCTATATATATAAGTTGATCACTATTTGTTGCGATAGAAAGCATTTTGATAATTTTCCGCTCTAGACTTGCAAAGAAGAATAGACAAAGAAAATCCGAGTTTTTTTGATAGGGGAAGCTCCGATACCTAAGGCTTTCTTTGGTATGATTTTTATTTGTATTTATTAACTATTTTTAAGAAATTATTTGTGACAATAAATTATAGATCACAAATAGTATTCGTTTGGTTACTATTTATACAATAGATTATATAATAAGAAAATAGATTTCAATTTTCACCTTTAGCTTTGAGCTTCGAGCTTCGAGCGCGAAAGAGATGATAAGATTTGGGATTTTTTATTGAAAAAATATAAAACATACTGAAGTTACCTATTTACCATTGATTTTGCGTAGTTTAGCACACATGCTCATTTAAGGTAGCAAAAATCAACATAAATGATTTGTTGCCACAAATCACAAATAGCTTGAGAGTAATTTGTGATTTGTGATTTATTCTAATTTATTATAAATAGAAATAGTGCTATAAAGTATACCAAACACTTGAAAAAATAGAAATAAGTTAAATAAATACAAATAGAAATCAAACAAAAGAGACCTAAGTTTGATCTCGGCAAATAGATGCTCTTAATGATCTTAATAGCATGAAATCGATCCCCTTTTTAGGGGGCTCACCTTGGTATTCATAAGCCTTGAGTGAGAGTTGAGGCAATTGTTGAGATTCTTAGGCAAGTAGTTCAATCTCTCTCTCTCATATTAGGTAGTTGTCACTTAGTTCGGTTAGGATCCATATCAAGGTAGGTCCCTTGGAGGGATAGCTTCTGTTCCCCAAGTGATAAAACTTATGGAGCTGGTAGTCCTTTATTCTCAAGATTGTCCCAGTAAACAAGTTGGGAGCAGGTCGGATGTTCATCCCCATTTGGGTCAGGCCATGGCGAGGTGGTTCTCTATGGTTAGCGTTGTGCCTCATGGGCACGGAGAAACCAAAGAGGTTGGTCTGTTAGAGGGCGACCTGGGAGGTTGGTACCCTAGAGGATGACCTGTGAGGTTGATAGTCTTGACCCTTGAGGATGAGTTGACTGCACTAACTGTTTGGTCCTTCAATGGGCGATCTGAGAGGTCATCCCAAGAATGATACTTACTTAATGGAATCCTGCCACATGTGAGCATATGACTCGCTTACCCATATTTGATTCATCACTATCACTAATACTTGCATGGAAGATTATCAACTAAAACCGTGACTCATCTCTTGTCATATGTAAATATTTAAGGTTGATCCACTATAGAAAGATTCACTAAAGAAGGTATAGCCGCGCATGGGTAATAGTATGGGCCGATGGCCTTTGGATTGTATATTAATTGTTTTGAAGCACATCAGTGCTTGAGGGTTCAACGGAATTTACAATTTTATCCATGGAATAACTTCGATGTATTTTTATATCATTTCCTCAAATTTTAATAGAGTAAGTTTTTTTAATCCACAAACCCATTTAGATTAGGCTACCCAAATTGTTGTTGTGAATATACTTTTGTTGAGTTGTATGTTTGCCAATAAGTTGAAGTTGTCTCTTGTTTGGTGGCTAAGACTATTATACGGAGGCTGCTTTAATGATGATGAGTATTTTTCGAGGCTAAGAAGTTCTATGGCTGAGTTTAGTTGACATTTTATTCTATAAATGACGTTTTGTGTCAAAAGCAGAATTTTCATTTCTGTGTCAAAATTCTGTTTTACAACGAAACTCAAATGTTGGAACATGGTTTTCATGTTTAGGGTTTAGTTCCAACATTTATAGTTTCTGCTTCTTTTTTTTTCTTTTTTCTTTTTTTTTTTTTTTTTAACATGGTTCGTTTGAAAAAGAAAAAAAACCGTGAACACCAAAAGGAAGATTTTGTTTTCTTGTTCTCGTAAAATGAAAAAACGCCATGAATACCAAATGCAGCCTATATCTATAGGTTTAAGAGTTTTTCTCACTTCCAAATTCATTCACAAATTGTCCATGTAAAATACCAAAAAACCTTTGAATGAGAAAACGTAAGAAGCATTGGTAATCTACCTTGGAAATTTGCCAAGAAGTCCAAAGCAGTTTTAGGGCATCATCCTCAAAGGGGGCCAAATCCACGGGTTGACCCAATCAACTCCTCACCCCAACACAAGTTGGACTGGTTCTGAGTTCTGATTTTTATGATGGAACATTATTCATACTAAATATGAGATCCATGAATAGACTGAAATTTTGTGGGCATGAAGACGCTAAGGTTTCCAACTCACATGTGAAGTTTCAACCCAATTAAAATTCCTCAATTGGAAAAATTAGCATTGAAGAATCTAGAAGTACCAAAAGGATTGACATGCAAATATTGGGATTGAATGAATATACATGCGGTAGGGTAAATGATTAAAATTGAAGCTAAAATTTGACATATAGTGATTTGAGACCATTCCCTAAATTTTCGTGGTAAACAAGGTATCCTTGTCCACATGTTCTCTTGATGGGTTCTCATCCACCAAAGCTTTTGCCGATTATAATTGACTGGAGGTTTTGGACGAGGAACCACTGCCCAAATTATGTTTTCACAAAAGTTGGTCTTTGAATTGCTATTGTATTCCATAAACCATATGAACCAGTAATCCATAGGATGCAACATTGGCAGAGCCTCCATAACAATCGCTGCTCAGCGATGGTCTTTCTTAAAGTCGTACCTGGACGGGATAACCTGAAAGATAACTCATAATTTCAGAGGCAAATACTATTGCGAATTTTTTAGCTAGAGATGTACCAAAACAGGTGTCTCGGCGTCCAGTGTTGCTTTCCCTAATTATATTTTGGAGTTTCTTGGCAGAGAGATGCTAATGGAAGACCAAATTATAGATTCAGTTAATGTGCTTCTCCCTCTCCCTGCTGTGGCAATGCCGAAGGTGGGGATATGGAGAACGCTTTTTCTTTCTTTGGTTTCTCCCTGTATTGATCTTTGTTTGTATTTGGCTCTTGTTTTTTTGAATAAAGTCATCTTTTAGTGGAAAAAAAAAGCTGGTGGTCTTTTTTCAATTGTTGGACAGAAATACCTAGGTAGATCATCGGTAAAGTTCAGTGGTCCTTCTCAACCAAATTGTCCCTTTTCTTTGGACATATATGATGGAATTTTCAAACAATCTTCAAAGCACATTGGTACTTGACTAAGATGAGTTAAGTAGAAAATCAATCCATGATTAGATGATAGTAGATAACATGTTTGGAAAAACTTTAGAGTTTACTTTCTCCCATTATATGTAAAGTGATAATCTACCAATGGATATGATCTATTATGAGGCCAATATTTTTTAACTATAAAATCTAAGAAGGAACCTTGACAAGTATAACATCTATGGTGCATTACCTAGTATCTCTTATTTCAATGTTTCCACAAACATTTGAACTAGGACGGATCAGGTTCATGTACGAGAACATTCTTATACATTCCTGATCCGTGGATGTAGAATCTATTAAATGAAGAAAGAGAAAATTGATTCTTTATCCACGGATTAGGACCATTATGTGAATCTGATCCGCTCTCGTGTAAGTTATACCATGTTTGAACCATTTCAGCAGCTCAAATAGTCATCTAAGAATTAAAGGTCCTTCGGAAAATGTATGGTATCCAACAGATTGCTCTCGTTATCCGAGCAATAATCTGGAATTCTAAAAGCATGATGATGTACTTTGAATTCAGACAGAATTTCCATTTCAGAGAAAAAAAAAAAACCCTCGAATGCCCTGCATTTTGTCCTTCAAACGAGTGATGGAATCTAAAGATCAAATATGCCCTAAATTTCAACCTAATTGATGTACATCCAGTTGTTAGACCTAAAGAAAAGATAATAAGCCTTTAAAAACAAAATCCAGAGTTATTGACAGTTAATTTAAGATCCAACTATAATAACTAAACAATAATGTTGCCTTCACAAAAATGAGAAAATAGAAACATAAGATAATAAGTTTCAGAAATCCCTTGCAATGACATGCATAAAATTTAGCAGAGCTCTTCAAACAAAAGATGACTCTCAGGTGATTCAATCCAAACAGCCTCTAGACCGCTTCGATGAATAAAGCACTGCCGAAAAGTCCAATATTCTTGGGACATCAATAGCTGAAAGAGAAGAGTGAGATTCACTATTGAAGCTCCCCATGTCAACCCATTTAATCTTTATCAGGATAAGATACGCACACCAATAAAAGCTCCCCCTTGAATTCAACCACGTGTTTAGCTTTCCCATGTGAAGATCAGGTAGAGGCACGGGAAGGATATTCCAAGCCTTCATAAGTTCTAATTGCACAAACTAAAGAGTCAGGAGATATGGGCTCACAAGATAAAGCAAATTTCATGGAAGAAAATGGAAAAGTAGTGTAAGGGGGAAGAAAGATTATTGACATGGTTAAGGGATTGAAAAAGAAAGTGTCATCGGCAAATAGAGAAAACAGCACCCATCTATTCTTGCTGCAGTGGATAACTGCGCCCTTTAGCTCTGGGATTTTATAAAAATAGAACTTGCCCTGTCAGGATCAAAGAACTTGATTTTCCCATTTTTAGCTGAAAAGAACAAATGCCATGGAGATTGGTTTACCACATGGAGTGAACAGAGAACACATCGAATTTTCTTACAAACAGAGGACAAGCAGACATTATCTTTGATACATAGACAGAATCCAATGAGCTCCAGGAGGTCCATAGGAAGCTCAAACTAAGGCTGCTGCTCATCCACTCTGACCCTATACAGCATTGCATGAACAACAAACAATTGAAATTAGTTCACAATATCCTCAAATAAACCCTTGAATACTTCAATCTATAAACCCTCATAGCAGCTTCGCTAAGAATCAAAACAGTCTTTAATCCCAATACAAGGCCTTTGAACTCAAAACAAATAAAACCCAGAACTGTTGAATTCAAAATCAAATTCTTGTCCAAAGCCTAAATGCTTTAGGTTTGGATCCCATTACAAATCCTTGAAATTCTACACTATAAAGAAAAAATATGAACAGACTAAATTATGACATACTGATATGAGATACGAGATTGCATTTCAAACTCTAAAATGTTCTAAGATTAGACCTGACTACATAGACCCATGAAAACATTCCTGTTTGTTTTCCACCAGAACTCTGAAAGTTATTGAGTTAAAAGTAGGAAATGATTGGAACTAATTTAAGACCCAAAAAGCAGTCACAAAAATAATATCCCAGAAGAAAGTAACTTTTGTAGTTTGTCTTATTTCTTCCCATCATGAAAGAAAAAACCTGATAATGTGGGCATGCAAGTGTTTTAGCGTATAACTGATTTTTTGGGAGAACTCTCAGTGAAGTCTGGATTTATCAACAGCTGAGTTGCAGAGATCATCCCATGTCTTCAATTAAAATAATAATAAAAAATACACCACCATATAATGTGAGGATTTCTTAAATGTTAGATTAAAAAAATAGATTCAAACTAACCTGCAGGTTGTGCTTGGTGTTTGGGAGATACCAGTAACATACTCGCCAGAAGAATAAAACCACCATAACCATTATATATCACAAAACCCTCTACTGAAACAGTTGCAGAAACTATTCCAAACAGCTTTCACTGCCACAAAGCAATTGCATACCCCTGAACCACCTGCCTGGTTCTCCTCATCCAGACAAGTTTCCTTCTTGTTGCTAGCCACACTCAACGCACCTGCTTCCTCCTCCACCTCATCATCATTGTCAGGATCTTCTTCCTCCACCTCTTCATCATCCGACCATCTAAAAAAATCTGCAACCAACATAGCACTGGAATGTTGGTTAGGCATTTGCTGCTCTGATTCCTTGTTCTCAAACAACATACCCCTGAACGCACTCTCTTCCTCTTCCACCTCTTCATTATCGTCAGCATTCTCCTCCACCTCTTCGTAGGAATCTTCTTCCTCCTCCACCTCTTCATCATCCTCAGAATATTCTTCCTCCACCTCTTCGTCGGCATCTTCTTCCTCCTCCACCTCTTCATCATCAACGTCAGAATCTGACCATGTGAAGAAATCTGCAACCAACATAGCACTGGATTGTTGGTTACGCATTCGCTGCTCTGATTCCTTGTTTTCAAACAACACCTTACACAGTTTCACATGGGCATCCTTCATGCAATAACTCAAAAAGGGAAAACCTGGGTGCCTGTATATTGCGGATACCTCAACATGCAATTCCTCGATAGCATCTTTGCATTTCAGCGGAAACCCAAACCAATCAAACCTTTGAAATGGTGGATGTAGATTATGTCCTTCTCATTAGTGAATTCAATATCCTCAATTCTAATCGAACATCTAAACAAGGTCCTTTCTACTCCCCAACGGATATGAGCGCTAATTTCAAGATCGATGGTTACTATCCCAGAAGTCTTTCTTATTTGTCGAACTTTTCTCCCAGATGTCAACGAAAAAACAACACAGAGAATTGGTGAGCCTTGAACTTGATTGATGTGATGATCACCTTCGCAAACATTATCAACAAGTAGTCTTCCCTGCATATATAAAAAGAGGGAAGGCAAAAAGTCCCATTACATGGAAAGCTCCATTTAAAGTTAGAAGTAATGGAGAGAAAGAAAAAAGTACCTGCCCTTGTATCTTCCTCGTTGTGTCTATTAATTTATGGCAACCCTGCACAAACAACTTTTTTAAAGAATTTGCTCCTTCAAAGCGGTGAATTTCCTCTAGATTTTCACAATTGCTAATCTTAACATTTTCACAATTGCTAATCCCTAATTCTCTCAATTTGGAGCAACCTTTCACTTTCAATTTTTTCAGGTTTGATAAATCATGTAATCTTATTCTTACCAATGATTTGCAATCATAAAGTAATAATTCCTTCAACCTTTCCAAGTGTGATAGATCTAAAATTATCTGCAACGAAATACACTTCTTAACTTCTAGACGAGTTAAAGTGGAGGGAAGCTCTAGGAGAGATTGAAGGTTCATGTAACCTTCCAAATATAACTCTTGAAGCTGAGAAGGAAAACCACTCATGCTGATTGGCAGTGGTTGGGGCCTCTTGTAATCTGTCTGATCATCTAGCTCCACCATGCGCATTCTTAACCCCTCTAAGCTCGAGACCTTTGAAAAATTATCTGGCAATTTTAAAATCATAGTATCTCTTAGGTCAAAGTGAAGCAAACTCCTCATTCTACCCATTGATATTGGTAGCTTCACCAGTTCGTGGCAATCTGAAACGTCTAATTCCTCAAGCTTATCTAGCTGCCCTACACCATCAGGAAGTTCTTCAAATTTTGTCCCACTTAGCGAAAGCTTGACCAAATGTTTTAGGTTACCTATGGATGTAGGCAACTTCTTGATGGAAAAACAATTTTTGAGAATAAGAGTTTTGAGAGAAGCCATCTGACAAATACTATCTGGGAGTTCCAAAAGAGAACTGCAGCCCGTGAGATCCAATCTTTGTAAGCACGGAAACCATAAGAAGAAGTCTGGAGAGTCTGAGAGATGAGAACAGCCTTCGAGGATAAGAACCTTCAATTTTTTAAACCGCTGTCAAACAAAGAAATGATATAAAATATAACTCTCCATTCAAAATTTGATAATAGGGACAAACTTTTCTGACCATAACTGCCCCTGCACCACATACACAGGGGGTGTGCATTGATCACCATGCCCCTCCTGGGGGCGCCACCCTGTGTCTCTTGGCGCAGGGCCACACACAGACAAAGAACACTTGCCTTTGATAATAAAACAAGTAAAAAAAAAAAATACAATTGTACTATACCTTATTTTTATTTTGAGGTTTATCATTCCAAGCTAGTTTGATACGACTATCTGTTAAATCAAGATGAACTAGTTCCTCATGATAAAAATTGGTTGGTAGAACTTCTAAAGGGCAGCTCCACCAACTCAACCATCTTAATCGAGAAGGAAGACGCGAAAAATCCCCACTGAGGTAGATATTGTCAACTTCAAGAATTCTTAAATTGGGCATCTTCTCAAAGTCTTCAAAGCTTAAATCATCTATGTGTACTTCACGTGGAAGGAGGATACCTTCAACCATTTGGGTTCCCTACACCAGAATAATAGTATTCCCAGTAAAGAAAATTTGATACACACATCTAAAAAAAAAAAATAGCAAGGACGTAGAACCTTATTTAATGTTCTTTATATTTACTGTATTCGGTTCATTCTCTTGTAGTAAATAGTAATATATCATGACAAACAATACCCCGTGCTAGCCCTAGTTCCATATGGTTCTAGGAGGGGTAATTAAAGTTGGTCTCAACTCTCAACATTTGCAGTTTTGCATAATGTGGTTGCTTAGACTCGGACCGTTATTTATGTTGGCTGCCTCTTTTTTTTCAGTGCAGCCCATGTTAGGACTTTTGTGATTATTTATAATAAAGTAAATAAGAAAAGGATGTAACATACCGTGCCTTTTTCTAACACTTTTAGGATCTCATCTTCAGACCACAATCTGGTACGTTTGGAAGGGTCCCCATGGCTACCTTTCGAGACAATTCTCCTTCCCATGAATTTAAGTTGATCATGCATCCTCAATGCCCCAGAAGCCTCAATCTTTAGGAGGTGCTTTTGAGTGAGTTCTTTTATGGCTAATCTTGGACGCAAATCACAAGCTTCCCATATTGAATTTATGTCTTCAGCTTCAAATCCAATAAAATGGCATGCAATATCAAGAAATATAATTTTGCATGATCACTCAGCTTATTGTAACTTATCATCAACTTTGCAACAACCTTTTCATCATAACTTTGTATCGACATTCCAGAGACCATGTTATCAAGGATATCTTTCAATCCTTCTAATGTATCTTCCCATTCTTCTTTCTCTTTGCCAAATAAAAAAGAACCCAACACCTCTAGAGTTAGGGGTAACCCTTCAGCATACTATACAATTTTATGTGAAAGCTGCTTATACTTTTTTGGAGGTTCATTTTTTGAAAAGGCATACAAACTTAAGAGTTGAAGAGAATTCTCAAAATTCAGTCCATCAGGGTTGTAAATTTGAATATCTTTATCAGCTTTATGAGCATTCAAACTTTGGTCATCTCTAGTTGTTATGATGACCCTGCTTCCTTCACCAAACCAATTGATTCCACCAGCCAATACATCAAGCTGTACATGATCATCCACATCATCAAGAATAAGAAGAACTTTTTTTCCATGAAGTAGTCTTTTTATCAATTCTGATCCTTGAGAAATAATGCTCACGTCATGGTCCCTTTTCAAGATATCTTTAAGAATTCGATTTTGCAAGGAAACCAAACCCTTATCTCCTTGTAATGCTTCTTCTCTCACATCTGTAAGAAAGCTACTCCCATTAAAGCTTTTAAAGATGCAATTATAGATGGCCTTTGCGATAGTTGTCTTTCCGAGGCCACCCATGCCACATATTGCCACAAAGCGTACACCATTGGAATCAATATTTAATAAAGAAAGTAGTTTATTTATGTGGAAGTCTATTCCAACAGGGTGTTTACATTCTCCCAAGGGGGAGCTACTTGGTTCTCTCAAAACCCTTTGAATAATTAACTCGACTAAATTTGACTGATCCCTGCAATTTTTATGATAAAAGGCAAATCACAATAATAAGTAACGATATGTAAATCCAGAACACAAAAAAAAAAAAAAAAAAGAAGTGATTACTCAATTTTTCTACGGAATAGGGGAAAAAAAAAAGGAAAACCATCTTGTACCACCCCTGTTTTTAAACCTTGTATGAGATACCACCTAAATGTCTAAAAATATCAAACGTACCCCCAAAGTCTAACACCGTTAGTTTAAAAGTGAAAATTACTCTTTAACCCTAAAACCAAATATGAATAAAAAAACCACTTCTCATTCTTTTCTACAAAGCTCTTCTCCCTTCCTCTTCTTCCTTCATTCATTTGTTTTTTTCTCCTGCCTCCGTCCCTCTTCTTCTTCCTTCAGGTTTGTGGATGCTAGGATTATTCAAATCCCTTTTCCCCTTCAATCCCTTTTTTTCAACTTCGCTCTCTCGAAGATCCGGGCGTGTCATGGTGTTTTTGGTTGCAGAGAATAGAGAAGAATGGAATGGCTTCTCCCAAGCTAATTGGAAAAATCTGAAATTGACTGTAGAGCCTTATTGTTGCAGGAGATGTAAAGCAGGTTATGTTTGGCAAGATTTGGTAGACGACCTAATCACTCCGTTCTTAGGATCTAAAATCTCCTCTGTTCCATTGGGTAATCCTTTAATGGGTGGAGGTTGGGTTATTGTCTGGGGTGACAGGACTATTAGATTTCGAGCGTAAGCCACCTGAATTCATGGTTAAGGGTCTTGTGAAGGTGGCATAGCGGGGATTAACTACGGACTGTTGGTTCAGTCGCCTGATTGGAAAGGCAATGACCCCTCATGGGTCGTTTGCCTGTAACTCTGGGGTTGGCAGAGGTGGGTTGATCTTGCGCGCTGGGGTTCAGGTAAGACCTCGGGTTACTGTGCCGTTGGCTCCGTGATGCTCTTCTCGGAATGCAACCCAGGTAAGGGCGGCTGACCAAAATAGGGAGAGAGACGAATTACACACAGAGTACCTCCTTTAAATACCGTCTGTTTGCAAAATATTTCAAGACTAAGCCAAAATATTTCCAAAGTGACAGCAATCTCACAGCGTTGGAGAAAGACAAGAACACTAAGAAGGAAGAAAGCCAAGGATGATCGTGTTAATGGCATCATTCACATGGTCCCAGAGCGTGTTGAGATCCATGTACTCCGCCTAGAGAAAGGGGGGACCACATCAGACTTTCAAACCAAAACCCACAAGAGATTAAAGAGAAACGAGTGAAAAATACCTAATCACTCAATCAAAGCTTCAGACCTTTGGATGGATTTGATTTGGGGCAAATTTTTGTTGGATTTCTATAAAGATGCTTGTTCTAGCGGTGAAAAGAAAGCTTCAACAGAAAAACCAAACACCATTGAAGACGAACTCCAGAAATCCCTAGATAGGAAGGTGGAGTTGTTACCTAAAATCTCCAAAATCGAACTCGATGACAAATCATTAGAACCACTCGACTCAGAGAGATCACCAATGACAGACGAATCAATGAAATTGAATATGAGCATCCACAAACCTAAAAGAACGAAGAAACGAAGAAACGAAGAATGAAGAAGATGAAGGGTAAACTTGTCATTTAAAAAATACAAACAGTAACACGTCATCAATTAATGTTTGTGAGCTAACGGAATCGATTTAAGAGTCATTATTTTTTTGAAACAGGGTATGCACTGTGTATTTTGGACATTTAGGGTGATATCTCATATAAAGTTTAAAAACAGGGGTGGTACAAGATAATTTTCCAAAAAAAAAAGCAAAGCACTAATAATGAGAATAAGTATGGGTAGAGATTGAGAAATCCAATATGTACAAAGTTGAGGAAATAGTGGGCTGGTATTTTTTATTTTTAAATTTCTCTCACAAGTAGCCATACATATTATCTATATAATGCATGCTAAAGCATAATGAGATACCTCGTTCCTCCACATGTAGAAAGGAAACTACATCAACCTTTGGTGGACCAATAACATTGGTTTCAGCCCAATTGAAGAAGATATAGATAGAAGGAAAACTAGATTTTCTTTTTCGAAAATTGGTAATTCTAATTTGACATGTCAAAGAATAAGCTACTCAAGGTAATTTTATGGCAGTTAACTTCCTTTTTGCAAGTAGTATTTAATTCAGGTCGAATATGTAAGAGTATGTGGATTTTCATGGTAGCCTAGTACTCTAGTTTAACTTTAAAAATAGAAATGACAAGTTTCTCTTCATTGTGAGAATCTCTTCTAACAATAATTGCTTGCTACGACTACTGTTGCCAGCTAACTTTTAACTTTCATATCCCAGGTGTGGTCCGTTTCTTTTTAAAACATTTGGTTCTAGTACTAGTTGGTATAGTTTACAGTAATATATTTTTTCCTATCATTTTAACCATTTTGGTACAATTATGAAAGAAAAAAAAAAAAATAGGTGTGGGGTAGAGATACCTACATCTAAAATTCAATATTTTATACATGGGTTCTTGGCGTAGTGTGGACATTCCTTCTTAGGGTGGACTAAATTTAAAAACATTTTCAATTGGGGTTCACTTTGAATGAAGAGAATTTGCTCAGTTGATTAAGGTCCAAGTCCAAAGGAAAGTGGGTCTATCTATCGAATTGACTTGAACCTCAAATCCATGACCCAAGGGAATGGTCCGATCGCATAGAGGTTAAAAGAACATTCTAACCCTTGGGTCTAAGGAAAATAGACCTTTTAGTCCATACAAACCAGGCATCAACCACCTAGATTTGAGCCCAAGATCCATGACATTGGCTCAATAATATTGGCCCCAAGTTATTCAACCAAAAAAAATATTGGCCCCAAGTTGAAGCTGGGTGGATGGCATTAACCACCTAAAACAAACTTTAAAAATAAAAAGAAGAAAGAAAAAAAAATCCCTGATTCCATAAACTAGTCTAAGTTTGTGTGATGAAATGCATGCTACGGGGAGGTCAAGAATGATAAAATGTAATAGGGATTCAACACAAATAGCAAAGAAAGGATCTATCACGTTACTTTCAATGGATGCACTCATGAAGCATGTAATACCTACTTGGAACTAACCTAGCAACTATTATTATGAGCTCACAAGCATGAGACATGAATTATTAAGGGTATATTTGGTGAACTCATCACACTTCTGCTTCTAGAAGCCAACTTCTAAACTCGAAAATGTGGCCATTGGAATTATAATGTTTGGAATCTTTAGTGCAAGAAACGCCGAGGTTCCAAAATTTTGATGATGTTAAACATGCAAAGAGAGGATATTAAATATGTGTAAAAAAATCACAACATATGGCCATGAACCTCTAATAGCATACCCCCTCTTATTGCTTCGTGGAAATTCGTGAACACCATACCATAACAAGATTAAGGTTGCAAAAACAAACTGAGCTATTGGGACTGAGTAAGATAACAGCCTACCAAAACTAGAGTCAACTAGAAAATTTTAAAACATAAGAATGAAATAAAAAAAAAAATTAAATAAATAAACCATTAAAGAACGCATGGTTTGGTTTAGCTTGACGATATACAATATTTGGGTATTTCAAGCTCCTTCCCAAGATAGTTTAATATCCTTTACTCATGGCAATTTTAAATGCCGAAAGCAAGACATGAGAATTGATGCAAATAGGGGAAAAGAGAAGTAGAACACAAGAAAATGTGAAAAGGTTGGGTGCTCCACTAGGGTGTTCAGCATGTGTCATCCTCTCCTTTCCCATTGGAAAGGACACCCTTGCCCTCCTTTGTCCATCCTTGTGATTGGTGCATGTCTCCAACTTATTGAAAGCTAGTAGCATGCCCAACCCTCTCCCAAGAAAACATATGAAGCAAACTAGAAAAATAAAATGAGGCTAAATACAGAAAGAAATAGATCCTATCAGTCCAAAGTCAATAAAAGTGGATATGACTGAGTGAGAGAACACTAAAATTGGCCTATGAGGACCATATTATGTAATACGCTGGCCTTATTAACTTTGGCATAATATTGTCCTCTTTGGCCTATGGGCCTCAAGGCTTTAAAATCGTTGTACCATGTTAAGGAAGCTAGAAGTTATCAACTAACCCCACAACTTCCCCCTAAGCAATCTCTTAGTGGGGACCCCTCAACAATCTCCCAAGTGAGTCCGATACACTTGTTGTTATCTTGCGTGTCACATATTAATCATGGAATGCAACACAATCAAAATAAATTACATAAGAAACCACAGAAGATTAGGAGCTTAACAAGATAGGGTCGGTTGGCCAAGATTAGGACTACTCTTTAGTCCGATAACTTCTTACTTGGCTAAAGTTCAAGCTTCTTCAATGGTGATAAAAGGTAGATAAGGGTCACGAAAATGGAAGATATGAACAAACAAAGATAAACTCCTTAAGTCCTTAAGTTTTCTCCTTCAAATGCATCTAAGGATTCTTAAAGGATCTTCTAATTCCCTCATCAATTCCCCATAGATTCACCTATCTCATTGGCTTATTAGCATTAGGGCATTCAAAGAAGGCATCAGTTCAGGTTTGTAGTGTTATATGAGGGTGAAAGGGAAAGTTTGAGGGCCTAAAATCATGAACTGCGATGAGAAGTTTAGGGAAATCTTAGGATGGGTGGTCAGCCTCTTAGAAGGGATGTGGACTGAGAAAAGAGGGCTAATTTTCTTTTTAAAGGCTAGTGGTCTCACTTTAATTAGTAAATACATGTATAATCAAATTGTTCATTATGAGAGCATGTATCGATTGAAGGTCTATGGATGTTCATAGACGTCCAAACCTATGTGTCGGTTGGAGGGCCATGGGTGACCATAGACCTCCATACCATGGGACTATATTTGATACAAGCATATATTTGTTAGTTTCCTATTGAGTTTAGAGTAATTGTTAGCTACATCAGAGTTAGCTTCCTTTTTGGTTATGTCTTCTAGTTTTCCTATTTGTTTTATGACTTTGTAATAGATAGTCTATATATTCAATGAAAGGGCAGTCCCAACTACTCGGCTATGACTCCCAAGTTACAGCTATCTCTTGTTCTCTTCTCTTTCTCTTCCTCTTTCTTGTTATTTATACAAACCATGTCGAACAAGGGAAAAAATGTGGTCAATTTTAAACATATATAATACATGCTATCCAATATGTTAAAAAATATCGCTTTACTCCAAAAGGGGGAGAGAGAGAGAGTCATCTTGCAAAACCAAAACATAATTGTTGCTGTGGACCATCCTTACTTATTTATAGCATAGTTGTTAAGGTGGTAAGGCGATGGAGCGTTTGAGGGTTTTCAGAGCGCCTTAGCGATAAGGCGGGGATAAAGCGTCGCATTTTTGACTAAAGCGTTCCTGTGTAGTTTTTTTAAATAACTATTTTATTTGGCTCAAATCCTAGTTGAATCCTATTACTCATGTGCTAAATAAATATTAAAGGTTCATACTTCAAACTAACTAAACGAGAGTTGAAAACTAGCAAACAAAATTAAAAACTGAAATCAAAATAGGGAAGATTAAGAACAAAATGCAATTCAGCAACTGTCCAACTGATGACTTACTTAATGGCAATCTAACAGAATAAACTAGGCAGTAATAAACTGATATATAGCTGCATATAAGGCTATAAGCATATTGAATTAATTAATTAAAAGCAAAACCATAGGAATAACAGAAGAAAATGAAGAAGAAAGAAAAAAAAAAAATGTATCGTATGCAGAAGTTGCAGAACAGAAGAAGAATGAAGAACAGAATAAGAAAGAGAAAGAAGGGAGAAGAATAAAAAAGATATAGGTACAGAGCTCACCGTAGTCTTCAACAAAGTGAAGAACAGAAGAAAAAAAATCAGGTTCTTTGTATGAAGAATAGAAAAAGAATGAAGACGAAAGAAGGAACAAAAAAAAAAGGGTAAAGAGCTCATCCGCTCATCGTAGGTTGAAGAAGAGAAGAGTGAAGAACAAAATTAAAAAACAAAAAAAGGGTACCATATGAAGAAGTGAAGAACAGAAGAAGAAGAAGAAAAAAAAGGTACTGTATTAGTCTATCAGAAGAAGAAGAAAGAAGGAAAAGAAAAAAAACACTCACCGTAGCTACATGAACAAGAAATAAGATGAGAAAAAAAAAACAAAACAAAAAACATACTTGTAGAGGGCGTACGATTGTTCGCCGTAGTAACCTCCCCGCTGCCGGAGAAGAAAGAAGAAGCCAGAGCAAGATTGATTGGTCACCTGGTTCTTCCTTCTCAAAAACCTTGACTCAAAATCCAAACCCTTTGTGAGAAACTGAGAATCGTGTTTTGGTGGAGTTACATTAGTTGTTAGAAGTTGATCCCATGCATCTCAAGTGCTAACAAGACCATACACCTACCAATCAAAAATCAATATTTAGAATCTACCTAAAGTAATTTTAAAAAGTACTAAGTCCTAAAATGTTCATAAGGCGCCCGCTTTGTGTATAAGGCGTCATAAGGCGACTAAGCCGTCACCTTATAGCGCCTTATCTCATGATGCGGCCGCCTTACGTGATGTCTGCAATGCATGCTACTGCCTTACAACCTTTGGACCGCATCAGCGCCTAGGCGTTGCCTTACCAGCACCTTAATAACTATGATTTATAGAACCCCTAGAATGCTCAACTTCTTAATGTGGGGCTAATACCTTTTAGTCCTCCACAGTCCCTCTCTGCTATAATAAGCATGACATCTCTCCCACAACACACACACAGTTTATAAATGAGGGCTTTGGGTTCTCTCTACTTCTGAAACCCAAATGTCAACTAAAGCTCCTCTATTTCTTGTGCATGGCTTGCTACAGTTTCATTTTATATTTTTACTCCTAAATTTGTTTCGCTTCTCATTTGAAGTAATCCCCAATCCTCTTCCTTTGTTTTCTAGCTGTATTCCAATTTCATATTAGTTGTTTTATTATTTATTTTATTGAATGAAGTAGCAAAATATACACTTTTTGCTTCTAAATGCTCTTACTTCCAACCAAAACTAATTCATTTTGAGTTGTGGGTGTTAAGGGCTAGAGTTGTGGACTCACGGTTGTAAGAGCTGTGTAAAAGCAAGGTTTTTTGCACCAAACCAAGGAAGAATTTGGCAATTGCAGTGAAAGAACTCATCTTATCTCATCTACATGCCATTATATAAGCCCATGTTTTTATTCCCGGATTTGTAATGTGTATCCATGGAAGGACCCAACACTTATGACCTAGCTTATGTTAGTTATTTTTCTTATTAGAGTATCATCATTCTAATATTTTAATCCTAATCATAGATCTATACTATTCTCGATGAGGTGGCAGTAGCAAGAAAGTGGTTTCCGTTTTAGTGATGACTATAGGGAGCGGCCTCGTCATCAAAGATTCCAGATCTGTGCCTTGCAGTGTTTCTGACCTAACAAAAGGGCCCAAGATACTATCATGCATTGTATGATTGGCGAAGTGCACAAATGGTTCATGCTCTGTGCTTCACGGTAGCCAAGAGAATGTGGTGTGTCTTTCACAGTTGGTGCTCCAGTCACATGACAAGTGAGAAAAGCAGTTTTCTAAGCCTAACCTAATTGAAGATGGAGTTGTTAGATTTGATAACAAATATGGAGCAAAAATTGAAGAAAAAATCACAATAAATTTGGACAGTGGAAAAATCAAGTCCAAAAATGTCTTGTATGTTAGTGGCCTACTGTGTAGTTTCCCAAATGTAACTGAAATATTTGACATTGGAAATGAAGTAGACTTCACCAGAGAAGCTTATGTCATTAAAAAAATGTGGGAAATTGGAAGGTTGTAGCTCAAGGAACAAGGATACCCGGAAACTTATATGTTTTGTCAGAGGCAAGTGATGACAGATTTATGATGGGATAAGAAGTTGAAACTGGTTATGGCACAGAAGATTGGGGCACACCAATTTCAAGAACTTAACCAAGTTGAGCAGAGAGGAAGCAGTAAGAGACCTTCCCAAGATCAAAACTCCATTAAATCGTGTTTGGGGGCCATGTCAAAAGGGAAGCAAACAAGAGCTACTTACAAGCTCAAGGAATATTACAACAACAAACTCCTAGATCTATAACACAGATTTGTGTGGTCCAATTAGAACACAGGCCATTGATAGAGAAAGGTACTTCATTTTAATCATATATGAGTACTCTAGAATGACAGGGTAATGTTTCTCAAGGACAAAACGGAGGCCTTGGACTGTTTTAAAATGTTCAAGGAAAGGGTTGAGAATGAGATAAGGAGATCCATCAAGTGTTTGAGATCAGATCAAGGCAAAGAATTTACATAGAATGTTTTTTTCTGATTCTTGTAATAATCATGGAATCAGGATCAATACTCTGTTACAAGGACTCAATAAAATGGAGTAGTGGAGAAGAAAATAGAACAGTTCAAAAAATGGCAAGAACAATGCTATCTAAGAATAACATAGCAAAAGGATTCTGGAGAGGGGATATACAGCTCAGTACATATTCTGAACAGATGCATGAATATTAGGCAACATAAGAACAAAACTCCATATAAGTTGTGATATGGAAGAAAAGCAACAGTTAAATACATCAAAGTATTTGGATCAATATGTTTTATCAAGAGGAAGGAAGAAAATCTGGGAAAATTCGATGACAAGGTTGAATTAATAATCTCATGTTATCCATACTATAAAAGAAGACCAAAGCCTGAAAATAAAATATAAAGATAAGGAACACATACCTGGAGGTTTAACTATAAAACAACGGATTAATATACCGAATGCAAACAGGAATGAAAACCTATACTACCAAGCAACACGAGACAAAATAAAAGACATGAAAGAGGACTAAACATGCCCATCATAACAAGATAACAAGAAAAAAGGCATAGAAAATTAGAAACAGCCAAATGATTGACTGTAAAATTATGAAAATTCTCTTGGGACCTAACCAAGCATACATAGAAAAAATCAGAAAAAAAATCCTAAAAATAGGAAAAGCCATTCTAAGGAGAAAACAATCAGAAAACATCATATTACCATGGCATTATCAAGTATAAACATGCCATCATCATCTACATGCTACAAGCAAGACAAGAAGAGGACATAAAACATTATATCTTGAACCCCAATATTCAATCCCTTCTCTAGTTTTTCCATCATCAAACGCATAGCAAGATTCTCTGATCATGATTCCTGAGCCGAGGTCTTCCTCTGCTGATGAAATTTAATGTGCATCAAAATTGCAATGGTTTCCAAAACGAAAAAAAATCAATGTTAATAGGTTGTCGGAAAAAGATGAAAAAGATGGAAATTAAAGGGAAGGTAGAACAAAGGTAGAAAGGAAGAGAGGAAAAGAGGGACAGAGGTTGTTGCTGTTGCTACATTCTTCAGAGTGCACTAAACCTCAGTTTATCAGATTAGGGTCTCAGGGCTGACCATTTTTAACTAAACTCTAACGAGTTTATTTGACTCGGTAAAAACACCGAGTCTTTTGCGGCTAGGAAAAACTTAGATCGAGTTTGGGCATTTTTACACCGAATGAATTTGCATGAATCTTGACCAGATTTTTGCATTTTTTACTCGACCCCCCTCTGGTTCCAACTATGGTCCAGAGCACGATTTTGTAATTTACTTAGAAAATGCAGTTTTATGTTCTATTAATTGGCTACTTACTAAGGTAGTTGTGCTCATCCCTATATTATTAATTTTTTCAAATTAATCATTAGAGCTCTTGAGAATGGTTAGATCTTGGGAGCAAAGTACTGCCTGGAGATTTATCTTTCGAGTGAAAATTTAAGACAGAAGTAAAAGAAATTTGTTTTGGGGTAGGCAGTATATGATGTATTTTTAAAGGAATGCAATTCTGTACATTTTAAGGATGACTGTATAGCTTAAAGTAGCTTGAGACAGATTCCTTAGATTCTGAATGAGTTGGGGGCTGTTTTATTATTTTCTTTCACACTTTCTGCTATAATGTTGAATAGTGCGTCACACGGGCAGTTTTGGGCCTTGTTTTAGTCTTTGAGTGCGACAATCCACATTAAAAATGTGTATTAAGGCTGATTAGTATGCATTCTCTTAATGGGAATGCACATTCCTATATAAGAATGCATACATAAGAATACAGTATGCATTCTCATGTGAGAATGAGAACATTGTTTGGATACATGTTTTCCACTAAAATGCATTCTCAATTTTAGAATCCTCTTATTCTTTTTCAGCATTTCATCGAACAATTCATGAGCAATGATTTGCTCCAAAGAAAACCCAACATAATACGATAGAAGATAGATAGATTAAAGACGAAGAAAATACACCTAACCTAAATATACAGCTAGATCAAGTTATACCAACTTCAAACTGAGAAATGTAAGAAGGAAATATGAGGCCTGGTGGAAAGTTGGAAATTAGAAAAGTGAACAATGGACGAGAATGTGTGAGAGATAAGGATAAGTAGTGCATACGATATTTGGTATTTTGGTCTCGTTTCGAAGTTTGGCACTGTGACCTGCTTAAGTTGCATAGTTGAAGCCCATCCTCGGATCCCAAAAAAACCCAGAAAATACTACCTTCGCTCCGTCCGCCTCTTTGACACTGCTCTTTCCGACTTCGCCGCCGGAGAACCCCTCTCTGTTCCCGTTTAATACAACCACCACTGACCCCATCTCCTCCGCCTCCTTCTGCCTTCTCTCCTTCTCCAACTCCATTTCTCACTCTCGCAAGCTCAAGGCTTCTCCATAACCCTTCTGAATCAAGTCCCTCCACTCTACACCAACAATCTGCCGAAATATGATTACCCATCAATTTCCCCACCCACTCTACTGCTCTTCCTTAGACTTCATCCGTTTGGAACTGAGAACTACCATCTCTCGCCTCCCAGTTGTGAGTTGTGACTTCATCCGTTTAGAAGTATCCAACATTTCGATATGCACTCCCCTCACAAATGTACGACAACGGTTTTGCTCGATGGATATATAAATTATTTTATCTCTCTTCATTTAATAAATTCTCTATCCACGGATCAGGAATGTAAGAACATCCTCGCACATAAACCTGATCCGTTCACCTCACAAAACGTATTCTCTTTGCTTCTAAGGTTTGCTTCCGAGAACTAAACCGAAAACTAATCAATCTTCCTGAAAATCAATTTTAGATTTTAAATATCACTCATAATTCTTTCTTTAGGGCCAACGCTGGGTTGTCAAATATCTATCATATCAGGTATTCACCTTTAGACTCTTAATTGTATAGGATCATGGCACAAGTGTAGTAGTTTGGTATCAAAATCCAACCTAGAAGTCAACAACTATCCCAAAGGTTTCAACCCATAAACAATTATTTAAATTGATTAATTTTTTCAAATATTTTTCTTACAAAAAATTCTAAATTATCTTAAAAGTAAGCATCATAAAAATCAGTCTCTAAAATATTTAGAAATCATGTTCTTGAAACAAGATTTTATCTCAAATTTGGGCCTAAAATTCTAATCCAAGGTTTCCTACATGTAAATGGAGGGGCGATGGATTAAGGAAAGTGAGGGAATGCATGGTTGCTACTTTAAATGGTCGGTCAATAGGTCAGTAGAGAAGGTAGTGAGGACATGAATAACTATTGAAACATTTTATCATGTGGGATGGCCTAAATAAGGTGTTTACATCTAATTAATCAAACTACTGTAAATATTTATTTTTTTCAGTCATTTTTTTTTCCAATCTTTATCAGGGTTGTATGTGTTGATTGTGATAACCCAAGGGGGTAGCGAAGTTGGTGAGCAACGAACTTCGTATAAGCCGTAAACTTGATAGAAACCTTGGGAATCATTCAAATCATTTTTTTCCTTTTCATAAACCTTGAGCAAGTTTTATGTTTGACTAATATAGGAGCAAAATAAGCCTCATTAATTCATGTAAACTTGATAAGATACATAGTAAATGGGGGGTTCTATTGTTCTACTAACCTAAGAGTGCTCGATTATGTACCAAATAAAAATAGAAGATTATACCCAAAAAATATATATATAAGATAAAAACATAACACATGAAGACTAGCTTAGGAATAATAATTTTGTGAGAGTAAGACTTACTCGATGGTTGCGTCCCCTTTGAGAGGCCATCCCTTAAGATTCCCCACCTCTTCCAAAGCATTCTTCCATCTCTGTACTTCAGCAGCCTTACACTTACTCTGGTGTTTCTTAAATGGTTCTTCAAAACTTCGGGTTTGATGTCGAACATCCCGTGGCTCAACATCAATAAATACAGGTAAAATGGTTTGACCGTCAGATAAATGGCACTCCCATATCTCAGCAAGTTCCATCAGACAATATTTACTATCTGCATAGTTTTTAGAGAATACAGGAATCGAGATATTAGACACTCGGATTCCTCTTAGAAGTGAGGGGCAAATCTCTTCTCCTTCCCAGAGTTCTTCACTATCTCTGTAGGCCTTGATTCCTTCTTTTGTTAGAGCATTGTAAAGCAAACTGACAAAGTTTGTACGAGTATCTGGACCTCTAAAATTGATAAAAACATCGTAAGAAGAAGGTTGGCAGGAGGAGGAAGATGAAGCCATGAGCTAGCAGTTGCAGGACTTTTGGGGGAGCTCTCTTCTTTTCTTGTTGATTTGAGGAGTTGACCATTAATAAGCATGGCATCGATAACGACAAAAGTTTAGATGCTATGGTGCAGAAGAAACAAAACCATGGTAGCAATTCAAATTTTGTTTTTCTTTTTAATTCCAACGTCTCAAGAAAGATCATGCAACTTAGTCAAACAATTAATTTTTTATTTAATGGGTTTCATATGAAGTAATATAACAGAAGAGCACCTTCCTCATGCACCATTTTATACTAAAATGAATCTTCTTTCATTACTAATCCAAAGCGTTGAGGAGCAGGTTCATGTGCAATTAAATCCAATTCTTCCGGCTCATGAGACATCTTTCTAATACTACAGCATTGGAAATTTCTTTGTAGGTGTTGTAGATGACATTTATCCAAGAAACATATATTAATCATAGCTTCAAAATTGGTTGGGCATCTTAATGGCCAAATTATGCAATTGGCAACACCAATAATTGTATAAAAAAAAAATTAATACTAAAAGATTCATTTTCTCATGGCTATATTTAGAAAGTTTGGTTATTTTTCTTTTTGGTAGAAAGTTTGGATATTTACCTAAAGTAAATTTAAGTAATTTTAGAGGAGAAGATTATTGTAGTCTGTCTTAGAAAAAGAGATCCATATCTCGGAGAATCGATTTGGCTTTATGTTAGATAAATCAAAGCCAAAAGTTACTTACTTACTGAGTAGGCTCATGGAAAAATATAGAACTTGTAAAAAGGATCTTCATATGGTTTTTGTTGACCTAGAAAAGCCTATAGATTTAATTTGGCATGTTCTTGTGAAGAGACTGATGTCAAGTAAATATATGGATATAATTAAAGATATGCATGATGGTGTGGTGACTAGTGTTAGATTTGTGGGTTGACAAAGTAATAAATTCTCAATTACAATTGGGTTACATTAGAGATCAGCTTTAAGCCTTTATTTGTTTGTGCTTATCATACATGATTTAACTAAGAGAGCTCAAGATGAGGTCTCATGGTGTATGTTGTTCGCCATTGATATCATTTGATGGATGAGAGAAAAACATGCATTAGTGATAAGTTAGAGCTCAAGAGGCTTTAAGTTTAGTAGATCAAAGGAGGAGTATATGCTATGTAACTTTAGTCACACTAATGGATAATGATGATATGATGAAAATTGAGGAGAAAGAGATATTGCAAAGTAACTATTTAGATATCTGAGATTAATCATAAATAAAAAATGTGATATAGAGGACGTTGTTTTACAATGAATTAAAGTGGGGTAGATAAAGTGGAGAGGTGCGACTAGAGTGTTGTATAACCAACGTATTCCTTTTACATCTTAAAAAAAAAAGGAAAATTCTATAGGATTGTTGTATAATCAATAATCATGTATAAGGACGAATGTTGGGCGGTTAAAAAGTATCACATAAAGAAGTTATGAGTAGCAGAGATGAGGATGTTGAGATGGATTGATGTGCGTCAAAACTAAGAAGGATAAAAGAAGGGAATATATTAGTTAGAGCTGACTTTGGAGTTTCTTCAATCAATGACAAGTTCTGAGAATTCATTTAAGATGGTATTGTTATATTCAACAGAGGCCTGGGGACGCCCTAGTAAGGAGGAGTTATTTGATTCCAATTGAATGAGCTAAAAGAGATAGTGGCATACCTAAAATAACTATAGGATAAGTAGTGAGAAATGACATACTTTGTCTAGGTCTTATCTCAAATATGACCTCAAATAGAGCCGATTGGAGAGCAATAATTCATGTACTTGAACCCATTTAGTTGAGATTTTCTTAACTTATGTTGGGTTATGCTTCTTTCCTTTTACTTCCATTTCTCCTTTTTATTATTTTTACCTTGCATTTCCCTATTTTATATAGCCAACTCCATTGATCGATTTAGGATATGGCTCTTCTTCTTCTCCTAATAATAATAATAATAATAATAACTTCTTTTTCACGTTACAGCAAAATTTCCATTGAATTAAAGTATCAATCTCTTGAACCCCTTATTCCATTGACAGCACAACCACAATGAAAGTAGAACCATTGGATGAGCCCACTTCACGGGGATATGATGTTCTATGCCGTTTGCCATGTCAAACTAATTATCCTACATTTGATTAACCAATTGCAGATTAGATAAGACCCAATTTATCATTTAATTTAGAAGCATCAAGTGGGCTTATCCAAAAAAAAAAAGAATATAAATATATCCTTGTCATTATCGATAAGGATGCGGGAAGTCCTTACAATTACAAAATAAGAGTCTTATTATACAATATTCTCCACGACCTTTTATTTCTTTGACTTCAGTAAAAAATTCTTTATTTATGGATTACAAAAATAAAATTCTTTGTCATATATGTTTCAATTTGGTCACCATTGTTTTCGTCCTTGTATTTGCAGCTCATTTCCACAACTTTTAATAGAGAATTGACGAAAACTCTCATGCGGTGGTCCCAAGAAGTTAAGTGCAACGGTGAAGGTTTGATCACGAAACCTTACTTCCTCAGGCTGAGGGTCCGTTTGATTTTGTTTTCCTATTTCTATGTCTAGAAACAATAGAAATGGAAAAACCGTTTCTGTGCTAAGAAATTATTTTTGGAATTGCAAAAAAGTAAATGTTTTCAACAGTGTAGTTGAGTTCAAGACATGAGTGAATGCACGACGTTGTAGGAATGCAACTCAGGAGTGAAGGCATGACATTGGAGTTGTAGGTATGCTTCATGGAGATGAGCTTCAGAAAGATGAAGGCAATCCAAAACTGTGAGCTTCGTACAATCAGATTGGAATCATTGTATCTAGATAGCAAGAAGTTTCAACAATGGGTTGAGGTTTGGGTAGGTCGAGTGAAGTATCGGGTTTTTTATAATTTTTGTCGCTCCCACTTGTTTCTAGAAACAGAAAAACAATTCTAACTTGTTTCTCCATTCCTGTTTCCAGACACAGAAATATGCATAAATTTTTATTTTTATTTTTAAAAACAAGTGACACGAAAAAAAAAAAAAATCAAACAGTTTTTAGGGTGTTTTTCTGTTTTTGAGCACCAAAAAAAAAAAAAAGAAAAACCTTTTCTAAAAACAAAATTAAACGGGCCCTAAGTACCGTGCCCCCTCCAAACCATCTACGCTAACCCCTTGGGATTAAAATGGCTTTCACTTTTCCTTGTGTTTTTTTTTTTTTAGGTAGAATTTTCACTCACTTAGATGCACCATATGTCGTGCCACACTCAAGCTCAAAGACCACCATGATGTTTTGAACTATTAAAGTGTTCTTGATCATTTTATTCTAAAATAAATAAGTAAAAAATTTGACTGTTTTCAGTGGTTTTTAATTTCTCTTGAAAATTTTTTCCGTAAGGCATTGCATCGGGAAACAAGAGGAATATTAATACAGCTGCCCATACTCATTCCAACCCACTATTACGAGGAAACCAGTGTATATACCATCAGAAGGATGAAATGAATGCCCAAAAAAAATTAAAAAATGTAGGCAAAATCTCTACCATCTTCATTCTATGGGTCTGTCATAATCCATCTTTTATAATTTATTGAATCTCGAATCTATAGGTATACCTAGAATTTGACACTTTTGAATTGCCTCAGTTTTACTCTCAAAAGTTTTTTACGTTAATAGTATTTCTCCCACCTGACTAGCTATAGCTCCAGGACTGCACCCCACAACTTTTTATGTCTTATTTGATTGGTCAGCAGTCAATTTGCAATCCATCTAAACAAGGTATTCCTACAGGCCTACATCCTACACCATGGTTTAGGTATTGATATTGGTATTGGTATTGGTATTGGTATTGGTATCAGTATGTATTTATGATACTGATCCGATACCAATTCAGATTGGATCAGTGTATATTGGTCACTTTTTCCCTTGCTTTTTGACGAAAAAGTATATAGTTTTTATTATTTTACCCATGAAATGGTACAAACAACCAATCCAAATCGATCAGGTATTAGTATTGGTCTCAGCTGATACCGATACTTAAAACCATGTCCTACACCCTACACCTCACACACACAAAACAAAACACCAAGGCGTAGGTATCCGGTGGCCTGTACATATTCTCAATCCAGATTTGTTGAGGCAGAGTAGTTTCTACCAACAGACATTTTTTTTTATATACTATCCCACTTAGCGCTGTTGGTCAATGTCCAACCTACTGAGCGTTAACAGAGCCAATGGCGACCTACACGTATTCACCTACTCACACATACATATACCAAGGTTTGATCCCATAACCTTCTCTCCAAGGGCGCCAGCTCGAAGCTGCCAATAGACAAATACACGATAGTACAACATAAGGCAAAATCAAAATACTAGGTTAGAAAGCCAGCCCAGGATTAAAACCGAACCCAGAAAATCCCTAGATCAGTGCCAACGTTGCCAAATGCCATGGGGTAACTAACAGAGTAAGCTAAGTTCCCACTTCCACAGAAGAGAGGGAGTAAGTCCTGTGAATGTAATCCCACTTGGCATCAAGTGTGGATCAGAGAACCATTCTCGTACGATCTGATCTACAGCCCACCACCCAGTTTTGGCTTGTGTGGATTCCATGTGTGGACACTTCGGTACTAAAATGGTTCTCGTACGAAAACCTGATCCAATCTCTTTGGCATCAAGTCAAAGAGGTAGGAATGGAAGGTAGATATAAACATGTGTCCTGCCTTGTAAGGCGAGTAAATAATGAAAGAATCCTCATATTAACAATTAAGAGAGAGGGCTGGAATGCTTCTGCTGCTTATCCTCGTCATCATCTTTCCCAGCTCTCACTGTCTCATTCAGTCCATTGCTTATCAAGGCCAACTTGGGCTGGCCGCCGATGGTTACAAGTTCGGTCAGCTGCTTTCAAAAATAATGTGAAAGTAATATATCACTACGTCATTATCAAAAGGTGTCAAAGTCATACACATATTTCAAGTATACATGTAAAATGATAATATTTACCCTCATTTGAAGAATAAGGTTACAAATTATTTGACACATTGAGGGATAGAGAGGTGATGCAAAGGACATGCAAAGATCAGAAAGTGGAGTGTGGAGCAACGGATGGTTGTGGGCGGAGGAGATGCATACGGCATGGGAGGGGCCTGTTGGAGGTGGCTGAGGGGAAGGGACCAGGAGTAATCTAGATTTTTTGAATTATAGAGAGGTGAAGAAAAAAAATCAGAAAAGAAGTTTGAAATAGAGAAGGAATGATCTCACTCCTAAAGCAAAAATAAAGAAGAATCCATAAGATTTTTGAAATAAGCTCGAATAACAATGATGGCTGCTCATGTCCATGTTGAACTCTCATCCAACTACAGGATGTCTGCTTCACTATTTATGCAAACATTTATTCTCCTACAAATGGCCATCTTGATATTTTGCCTACCAAAATCCTGTAAAAAAGTGAACCAACTTCCCCTGAAAGTAAATAAGGAGAATGTGGCCTGGAGTATGGTTTACAAAGGAAGAAACAAGGGAAAAATCATAGTCACAGTCACTAATATGGCTTGCATAGATTTTGCACCAGATGGTTCCAACCTTCCTTCCACACATCCTCAAGCCACTGAGATCCTGTGTCTTAGAGGGAACCATGGCCTCGTTGTTGCATTGTAACCTCGAGCCCCAGTAACAACATCATCACCAATGTCTCATTCACTTCCAATAAGTTCCAGCTCAATACTGGAAAACATGAATGCTGTTGTTGTTCCTGGAACTTTAAGCAGCTAGAACCATGGTGTCATCACCATTATTGACATGATTTGCAGATTGAAATTTTCCATCACACATTATGATCTTATCAGGGATTTCCAACCTGATGAGACTCTAGTTGATAATCTTCAAGATCAGGTATGGACCAAAACAACTACAAAGAATGTGTGTCATTGGCATGATGTTTATTGTGTATAATATTTGAGTAATTGTAATCTATACATGGCATATCCAAATACCATTATTGGGTTTGATATAAGCAATTCAGCAGATCAATAGGCAAGGTCAGTCTGGTTTTGATGATGCTCAAACATAATGGGTCCATCAGAGGGTCACAAATCAAGATGAACTGTTTAAATGAAATACAATAGGCTTTAACAACTAAGTAGTCAGAACCAAAACTTCATGGATTTGTTCCCATCATCCTTCAGTATCTCTACTCAGTGCCAATTCCTGATCCCTCTATATCAGAGCATTAGCTGATGCTGATGAGAAATCAATTCATTGCTGTCTGTTCTAGAAAGTGCTAAGAAAAATAAATAAAAAGACCTTAATGGATATGTTCCCATCATCCTTAAATAACTCTACTCCATATTAATTCTAACCCCACATGAAAAAAATGCTTTGAAAAGTGTTCCAAAAGTCAGATTCTTTTGAGAAATTTGGATCAAAAGAAAGGAAAGGAAGAGAACTAAACAATATTGGCCAGGTTGTTGCAATGAGCCACTGACTTTAACATGTAGCTAAAACAGAAAATACTACAATCCATTTAATTGTCAGAATAATCATATCATCTTTCCACATCTAGTAAATGCTTAAAAAAGCATTACATGGAACAAGCAAAGTATTTGAAGCAGCATTGAGAGGCTCCTTTCCTTTCTAATCCCAAGTAGACAGCAAATAATATGTATCTACAGTGGACTTGCACCTTCTTCAATACTAAATTCACTTTACAGTCTTCCATATCACGTACAGAACAATATGATCATAACATGCATCCTAAAAGAGCATAAGCTCCACATAAAATAGATGGAAGTAGGACATTGAACAGCTGTTACTGAACCCCACCATCCCCACCCTCACTCCACCCTTCCCCTCCAAAAAAAAAAAAAAAAAGTGAAATAAAGCGCTCATGAGAAGTTAAAAGCCTATCACTTATTCCAATACCTCTCCACCCCTAGAGGTGCACTGGTGTAAACCACCCCCTACATGGATCAAGATTAATGTGGATGGCAGCTCTTTGGGAAATCCGGGAAACGCAGGAGCAGGAGGTGTGATGCGCAACAATGAAGGGCAAGTTTGTGACTCCTTCAGCATTTTTCTGGGCATTAAAAAAGTATTTGAGGCAGAGTTTGATGCATTTTGGAAGGGATCTCGATGGCCAAAGCTCACAATGCCTCGGGACTGTGGATCGAATCTGACTCGGCATCTGTGGTTTCTGCGATCCAGAGAAATCAGATTCCCTGGTTTGCTCTCCAAAAATGGGTCTTATTGCTAGATTTTCTGGAATCCATTCCTTGGAAGACATCCCATTGCTTCCGGGAAGCCAACACTATTGCAGACTATTTAGCAAAGAAGGCCTCTAAGTCGATGTCTTCAGAATTCTCGGTGACCTTCCCTAGTCACATTGCTGTTGAGCTTGAGGATGACGCTGTGAATAGGCACATATTTCGATTCTGCTAGGGCGCTAGCTTGCTCTCTCTGCTGATGGCCATGCCGAAGGTGGAGGTTGCAAGTTGTCCTAGTGGTTTCAGTCATGTTCATCTGGTTTTTTTTTTTTTTTATGTACTCTCTTTCCTTTTTTAATAAAATTATCTTTTAGCAAAAAAAAAAAAAAAAAAAAAAATAAACCTATCACTTATGTTGCTGAATCTCAGTTAACTCTATCAAGATAGTTCTGGAGTAGATGACTGAAAGTTTCACCTCAATGTATTCCTTAGAATTTTTTTTGGGTAAATATTCTTTAGAATTTATACCATGCAATCTAAAATAAAAAAATAAAATAAGGAACTATACTATGGAACAATGCAACCATTTTTTTCTTAAAGCTGTTTTTTCAAAGGATCTACCTCTCTGAGTCTCAACCAAATCTCATATGCAAGAAGAAGGGGAAGAATAGGGTACTTGCATAATGCTTCAAAGCAACTCTGCATTTGATTTTTTCAATAACAGGTAACTGTAAATAAGACATTAACCTGCCTGTATTTTATACACCTGACTCCGTTCTTGCTGGGATTTCCATTAGAAAATATGCCAGGTAAAACATGATATTTTTCCATTAGAAAAGTGCCAAGTAAAACAAATATCTAGATAAGCTAACCATGATTTTTTTTTTTTGGGGGGTGGGCCTAGTTCACTAGTGTGCAGTTCAAATGGGAGGTTGAACAGGACATTGAAATATACAGATATAATGGCAACTAAAAATGGGTTTCCTCAAGTCTGACCCACTGTAGGAACATGACTTTGAATGAATGGGTAGGTTGTTAGCCATAGGTTCTCCATAGTACAGATATGCCCTAAATTTCAGCCTAACTGAGTACACAGTTTTTAGACATTAAGAATAGATAATAGGTCTTTGAAAACCAAATGCAAAGTATTCGACTCATACTCAATTAATGATCCATGTATCAACCAAATCCACCAGAAGCAACTTACAGTAATTTTTTCCTTCACAAAAAAGAGAAAGCAGATACATAGAGTTAGAAGTTTCAAAAATCCCTTGAAATCACATGCAAAACGTTTAATAGAGATCTTCAAACCAAAGATGACTCATTTCAGGTGGTTCAATCCAAACAGCCTTTGGACTGCTTGGTGTACCTACATTCATTGAGAGAATATAAATAGGAAGAATTTCCATAGTAGCAAGGCTCCGGAAAGTAGACTCTGTTCCTTGATATTCTTGGCACATCAGTTGCTGAAAGAGGAGTGAGAACTGACAAACACTGTTACACCATTCAAGCTTTCCATTTCAGCCCATTTCATCTTGATCCCTGGATGATAAATGCAATTGCAAAACCCCTGGGCCGCGAAACCCTTCAGTTTTTAATTGCAAAAACTACAGTCAGGGAATGTGGGCTCACAAGATAAAACAACTTCCGTGGGAGAAAATGAAAAAATATTGTAACAGGGAAGATCGATCATTGACTTGCTGAAAAGATCAAATAAGAATATGACATTGTCATTTTGAGAAAACAACACCCATCCATCTTGCTGCTGTGAATAACTGTTCCCTTTAGCTCTGAGATTTCATTAAAATAGAACTTGCCCTGTGAAGAGTCAAAGAACTTGATGATACCAACTTAAAAACACAGGACAAGCAGACAGGATATGATGAATTTCAGGAGTACCAGGAAGCTTAGACCAAGGCTGGAGTTCATCCACTCTAACCCTATACAGCATTGTATGAACAACAAACAATTGAACTTAGTTCACAATATCCTCAACATAAACCCTTGAATACTTCAATCTATAACCAGATATTGATAACTTATTATATTGTAAGCCCTCATGCTTCTTTTGCTAAGAATGAAACAGTCTTTAATCCCAATCCAAGGCCTTTGAACTCAAAACAAATAAAACCCAAACTGTGGCATTCAAAATCAAATTCTACTCAAAAACCTAAGAGCTTTATGTTTGAATCCTATTACAAAGCCTAGAAATTCTACACCATGAAGCAAATACAGGAACAATCTAAATGTTCTAAGATGCTGATCATTTTCTACCAGAACTCCAAAACTTATTGAGTTAAAAGTATCAAGTGAATGGAACTAATTTAGGACCCAACAAGCAATCATGAAAATAATATCCTAGTAGAAAGAACTTACGGTTTCTCTATCTTTCCTGTCCTTATTCTTCCCATCATGAAGGAGTTGCAGAGATCGTGCCATGTCTTCAGACTATAAATGCATGCACCGGGAACAGAGAGATTGTGCAACCTCGATCCCACTAGTTGATATGGTATGATGTACGTCCTGAAGAAATGACTTGTGTGACACATTGATCAAGCTGAGGGCATTAATAAACATATATAATGTGAGAATTTCTTAAATGTTAGATTAGAAAGTATATAGATTCAAGGTTGTGCTTGGAATTTTGCCAGCACCAGTAACATATCTCGCCAGGAGAATAAAACCACCATAACAATTGTTAGTTAAGAAAATTATTGAACTCAGGCTGGCTATGTATCAGTGAAGGACCATTATGACAAAAACCCTCTACTGAAACAGTTGCAGAAACCATCCTAGACAGCTTTCACTGTGACAAAGCAATTGCATACCCCTAAACCACCTGCCTTCTTGTCCTCCTTATCAAGTCAAGCTTCCATGTAGTTGCTTGCCGCCTTCAAACAATCCTTCTCCTCCTCCATCTCTTCATCATTGTCAGCATCTTCTTTCTTCTTCACCTCTTCACCTCTTCATCATCATCTTCTTTCTCTTTCACCTCTCTCATCATCAATATCTTCTTCTTCCTTCACCTCTTCATCATCTTCTTCTTCCTCCCCTTCGTCGGCATCTTCTTTGTCCTCCACCTCTTCTTCATCATCATCAGCACCTTCTTCCTCCTCCTCTTTGTCGGCATCTTTTTCTTCCTCCACCTCTTCATCATCATGGTCAGCATCTGATCATCTGAAGAAATCTGCTACTAACATAGCACTGGATTGTTGGTAAGGTCTTAGCTGCTCTGATTCCTTGTTTTCAAACAACACCTCAAAAATTTTCATTTTGGCACCGGAGTCGCCATATAGAAATCGCGAGAATCTGACTGCGTGAATACACCCATTATCGAT
The DNA here is from genome assembly GCA_022985045.1 of Macadamia tetraphylla. Taxonomy (NCBI): domain Eukaryota; kingdom Viridiplantae; phylum Streptophyta; class Magnoliopsida; order Proteales; family Proteaceae; genus Macadamia; species Macadamia tetraphylla. Next base: position 48,953,993 of record CM040965.1, read on the forward strand.
ACACTTAATCCCACGATAGCATCTTTGCTTTTCAGTGGAAAACCAAGCAAATCAAACCCCCCTTTGAAATGGTGGATATAGATTATGTCTCGCTCATTAGTGAATTCAATGTCCTTCATTCTAATGGAATGATAACAGTTCTTATTTCTCCTCTCCAACAGATATGAGCATGAATCATAAGAGTGATGGTTACTAGCTCACCTGCCTCAAACTTCACTTGATTTCTAGAAGTGAATCCAAAAACAACACAGAGAACTGGTGAGTCTTGATTGATATTACTTCCGTGACCACCATTGCTATATTTTCTATGAAGAAGTCTTCCCTGCATATAAAGAGGAACCTCTACTTATTATAGCGTTCCTACCTACATATAAAGCTCAATTTAAAGTTAAAAGATAGGGAGAGAAAGATATAGATAAAAAATACCTGCCCATGTATCTTCCTCAGCTGCCTCTGTTAATTTGTCGCAATCCCACACTTCCAATGATTTTAAAGATTCTCCCCATGTATCTTCCTTCTCGTAATTTTCTCTAGACTTACACAGTTGCTAATTTGTACTGCACTCAATTTTTTCAGGTTTGACACATCAGGTAACTCTGTTAATTTGAGGCAACCGTCAACTCTTAACTTTTCCAAGGATTCTGTTCCTTCCAAGCCATGAAATTCCTCTAGATTTTCACATTTTGTAATACATAATTCCCTCAATCTTTCAGGTTAGACAAATTCGGCAACCTTGTTAATGTTAGTGTTTGATGTCTTGTATTTCGTCGCAGTTTAATCCAAGGAGTACTGGTGCAGCACCTAGACAGCCAAGACGGCGGTCCCGCTAGCCGGTTAGCGGGCCGTGGGGTTGTAAGGGTAGGAGGCCCCCATAGCAGGGGTGTAGGGGGCAGTCCCCGTCAATTTTTATTTGAGGGCAATTGTAATTCAATCCGGATTAGGGTGGCAATTGTAGTTTAATCCGGATTAGGGTTTTCTCGCTATATATTTGTAGCAAGGGTTTCTTTCTCTGTAATAGCAATATCGAGAGGTGTGAGGACGAGCGCTGTAACCCTATTCTCCATTGATAGTGAAGGTGATCTCATCTCACCGGGGACGAGGCAACCTTGCCGAACCTCGTAAAATCCGTGTGCATTGTTTGTTTTGTTTTTCCATTATCTTCGCATCGCTTTAGGGTTGCGTTCTACAAATTGGTATCGAGCTCTAGGTTTCCGTTTAGGGTTTACTATCACGATGGCAGGAAGGGATCGAATGTCAAGTATGACATCGAGAGGTTTAATGGGAAGAACAATTTCACCTCTGGCCAAAGGATGAAGGATCTTCTGATACAACAAGGTTTGGCGAAAACGTTGTTGGGAAGTCGAAGAAACCTAAAAAATTACTGACGAAGATTGGGAAGAGATGGAGGAAAAGGCGGTAAGTGCTATTCGATTAAATCTTTCTGATGATGCCCTACAATATGTTGTGGGTATCGATTCTGCACCGCAGTTATGGGCGAAACTTGAAAGCATCTACATGACGAAGTCCTTAACGAACAAGTTGTTCGTGAAGAAGCAATTGTACTCTCTACAGATGGAGGAAGGTACGGATCTATTAGAGCATCTTAACATGTTCAATCGATCGTAAGTAAACTTGCAAACCGGAGGTTAAGATCGAGGATGAAGACAAGGTATATTATTGTCTGCGCCCCAATCATATGATCATCTAGTAACGACTCTCTTGTACGGGAAGGAAACCCTTGAGATGGATGAAGTCGCAGCCGCCCTCATGTCCAATGATACAAGGAAGAAGGCCAGTAGTACGAAATCTCAAGGAGAAGGTTTTTTCGGAGGTGACAAGGAGCAGGAAAGAGGAGATCAAATCAGAAGGGATCTGGGAAGAGTCGATCGAAATCAAAAGGGGCAAAGACAAAGGTCTCTTGTTACTATTGCAAGAAGGAAGGTCATATGAAGAGAGATTGCTTGAAGAGGAAGGCGGACTTAAAGAAGAAAGGTGTAGATAAGGCATCTGAGGAAGCTAGCGTGTCGAAGTTCAGATGGAGATGATGGAGATGTACTCTATATCATCGGTAAGAATCAACCTTCGATTCTTGGATTTTAGATTCGGATGTTCATATCACATGTGTCCGCATAAGGATTGGTTTGATACATATCAACCATATAATGGTGGGTCTGTCCTAATGGGGAATGATGCGTATGTAAGACCATTGGGATAGGCACTATCAAAATCAAGATGTTTGATGGGATAGTAAGAACCTTAGCAGATGTGAGACATGTACCAGAATTAAGGAAAAACTTAATATCTTTGGGGGCACTTGACTCAAATGGCTGTAAGTACATAGCAGAAGGTGGAGTTCTCAAAGTTATTAAGGGTGTAATGGTTGTTATGAAGGGACAATAGCGAAACCCATACTGACTCATAGGGAGCACATTATAGGTGGAGCATCTGTGACTACAGATGCAGTATTTGATACAGATGATACCTATCTGTGGCATATGCGGTTAGGGCATATGGGAGAAAGAGGATTGATGGAGCTTCATAAAAGGAAAATGTTGAAGGGAGTAAAAACTTGTAAACTGAACTTCTGCAAGTATTGTGTGTTCGGAAACAAGCAAGGTTAGCTTCAAAACGCAAAACATAAGAGTAAAGGGTGCTTGATTATGTACACATGATGTATGGGGTCCTTCAACAACAAAATCTAAAGGTGGGGCGAATACTTGTGACCTTTGTTGATGATTACTCAAGGAAAGTCTGGATCTACTTCATGAAGCATAAAAGTGAGGTGTTCACTAAATTTAAGGAATGGAAGGTTGAGGTAGAAAGGAAGTCAGAAAGAAAATTAAATACTTGAGAATGCATAATGGAGGAGAGTACACATACAAGCCGCTTCTAGAATTGTGCAAAGTGAAGGGGTTACACGCCACTTCACAGCCCAAAGACACCACAACAAAATGGTGTAGCTGAAAGGATGAACGAACACTTCTAGAAAGAGCTCAAGTATGAGGTGAATGCGGTTGAGCAAGAGATTTTGGGCGTAAGAGTGAACATGGCATGTTTCCTCATCAATAGGTCTCCATCAAAGGCGATTGATTGTAAAATTCGAAGAGGTATGGACAGAAAACCAGAGATTATTCTATTATAAAATATTTGGTTGTCCACCTATGCACATGTTGAGAGTGAGCAGCTGTCCAAGTTAGACTCAAAGTCTAAGCAGTGTATCTTTCTTGGTTTTAAGAAAGGTGTAAAGGGATTCAAGTTGTGGGATCCAAGTTCACAGAAGGTTGTGGTTAGCAGAGACGTTGTGTTTGATGAGTCTCCTGTAGTAAAGTCAAATTACAATTCACAAGCAGTTGGTGAAAATAAAGAAGGTTCTATTGTGCAGGTGGAGTTAGGTGAGTTAGAAACAACAGGAGAGAATGAGTCATCAAGTGACTTACCAGGACAACATGAAGCAGTAGAAGTTCCCTATACTGTGGCAAAGGGTAAAGGGAAGCGTACTCACAAAGCACCTATGAGATACGGGTTTGAGGATATGGTTGCTATGCCCTCATCAGAGGGTCATGTGATCCATCTTCCTACCATGATGCTTTGAGCGATGCACAGATGATAAATGGATGACATATGATGGAGGAAATGGAATCTCTAGAAGAACAAGACTTGGGAGATTGTGGAAAAACCCAAGGGAAGAAAAATCATTGGGTGTAAATGGGTCTTTCGAAGAAAGAGGCAGATCTGAGAAGGAGCGTGAAAGGTATAAGGCGGACTTGTAGCCAAAGGCTATGCATGTAAGGAGGATAGACTACAATGAAATATTCTCTCCAGGTGAAACACACTTGATCGGGTACTACTTGCTTTGGTGGCCATGTATGATTTAGAGCTTGAACAACTTGATTGAAAACTGCATTTCTTCATGGTGACTTGGAGGAACAGATTTACATGGAGCAGCCTAAGGTTTCAAGGTGCAGGAAAGGAAGACCATGTTTGTTCGCTTAAGAGGTCGCTATGGCCTTAAGCAATCTCCTAGGCAAGGGTACAAGCGCTTTTATTCCCACATGATGAAGATTGGCTACATAAGAAGTGAGTATGATAGTTGTGTTTATTATAAAGTGTCAAGTGATAATTCCATTATTTTGTTGATGCTTTATGTTGATGACATGCTCATTGCTGCAAAGAACAAACATGATATAGTCTCTTTGAAGTCTTTGTTGAGTGCTGAATTTGAGATGAAGGATCTTGGTGCCGCTAAGAAGATCCTTGGCATGGAAATCCTTAGAGATAGAAATGCGTAAACTTTGGGTAACTCAAGAGGTATATTGAAAAGGTGCTAGAGCGTTTAATATGGAAAAGGCTGCCGGTTAGCACTCGTTAGTGGTCACTTCAAGTTATCCAAAAGGAATGCCCTACAACACATGAGGAGGTGGAGCAGATGTCTCAAGTCCCTTATGCTAGCGCAGTTGGGAGTCTCATGTATGCTATGGTTTGTAGCAGGCCGGATTTGTCTCATGCAGACAGTGTTGTTAGCAGATACATGAGTAATCCAGGAAGGAGCATTGAATGCAATGAAGTGGATCTTAGATATTTGAGCAAGACTAAAGATATAGGTGTTATGTTCAAGGGCAAGGGAAGTTCTCATGAATTGGTGTTATGTTGATTCCGACTATGCGGTGATTTAGATAAGAGGAGGTCTACTAGTGGTATGTGTTTACATTGGCTGGTGGACCTATATCATGGAGGGCGATGTTTCACTACAATTGCATTGTCCACTACAGAGGCAGAGTACATGGCAGCAGCTTGAGGCCGCCAAGGAAGGAGTCTGTTGGTCGGACTGTTCGTGAGTTGGGGTTGGAGCAAGGAGGTACAGTGTTACATTGTGACAATGAGTGCCATACATCTTGCAAAGAATCGGTGTTTCATGCAAGGACAAAGCATATTGATGTGAGATTTCACAAGATCGTGGAGCTTGTGTTAGAAGGCGATTCACTTAAGAAAATTCATACCGATCTCAATCCGCAGATATGTTTACAAAGCCGCATTACAGAGAAGTTCGAGTCCTGTTTGGACTTGATTAATATTACTCATTGTTGAAGATGAGGGACGACCAAACAAAGGGTTTGTACCTCTAATGAGGTACAATGATGAAGACGCTACAAGTTATCTTTACAAGGGCTCGTGTAATTTAAGCCAAGGTGGAGATTGTTAGTGTTTGATGTCTTGTATTTCGTCGCAGTTTAATCCAAGGAGTACTGGTGCAAGCAATACTGAGAGGTGTGAGGACGAGCTCAGAACCCTATTCTCCATTGATAGTGAAGCGGATCTCATCTCACCGGGGACGTAGGCAACCTTGCCGAACCTCGTAAAATCCGTGTGCATTGTTTGTTTTGTTTTTCCATTATCTTCTGCATCGTTTTAGGGTTGCGTTTCTACAGTTAATTTGGGGCAATCTCCCACTTCCAACTCTTCCAAGGATTCTGTTCCTCTGAGGCCGTGAATTTCCTCTAGATTTTCACAATCTGTAATGTCTAATTTCGTCAATCTTATCAGGCTTGACGAATCTGGTAAACTTGTCAATGATTTGCAATCAGAAAGTAATAAATCCTTCAACCATTCCAAGTGTGATAGATCTGAAATTTTCTGTAGTGAAAAACACTGGTTAACTTCCAGGCTGTTAAAGTGGAGGGAAGCTCTGGGAGAGATTCAAGGTTCATGTAACGTGCCAAATGTAGATGTTAGATCAAACACCAAGAAATACGAATAATAAAGAGACAATAGATCCATACGACACAGAGATTTAACGAGGTTCACACACCAGGGTGGTGTGCTACGTCCTCGGGCGAAGAAGAAGATGATTCACTATGCAGAAGAGAGATTACACCCTAGCAGCGGCGAGAAAAAAAAAACTCGCCCTGAAACCCTAGCTGCGTGAAAACCCTGGAATACAATGACTTTCTCAACAAGCAACAGTACATTGTATATAACCCTAGCTGCCCAACCCCTCTGCTTCCATCACAGATCTCAGAAAATTTCCCATTCGGGTCGCCACCAAAATATGTCGGATCGGGTCAATCTTCAAAACGGGTCAAGAATTCGAGACAAACTTAACAGTAGCTTCTAAAGCTGAGAAGGAAACCCTTTCTTGCTAATTGGGAGTGATTGAAACCTCTTGTAGTCTCACTCCACCATGCTCATTGTTAACACCTCTAAGCTCGAGACCTTTGAAAAATCATGGGGTAAGTTTACAATCATAGTGTCTCTTAGGTAAAAGTAAAGCAAACTCCTCATTCTACCCATTGATCTTAGTAGCTTCACCAGTTTATGGCAGTCTGAAGCTTCTAATGTCTCAAGCTTCTCTAACTGCCCTACACCATCAGGCAATTCTTCAATTTCTGTCCCTGATACCGAAAGCTTAACCAAATGTTTTCAGAGAAATCATTTGACAAATACTATCTGGGAGTTCCAAAAGAAAAAGGCAACTGCTAAGATCCAATCTTTGTAAGCAAGGAAACCATGAGAAGAATTCAGGAGACTTTATGATACTGAAACAGCGACGGAGATTAAGAACCTTCAATTTTTTTTAAACCGCTGCTGAACAAAGAAATTATATAAATTAAATATAACTCTCAGTTAAAATTTGACAAAAATTTGAGTGAAAAAAAAAATTACAGTTTTACTTTACCTTATTTTTATTTTGAGGTATTTCATTCCAATCTATATTGACGTGAGGACTATTTGATAAGTCAAGATGTACTAGGTCCTCATGATAAAAATTGGTTGGTAGACTTGTCCAAGGGCAGTTCGTCCAACTTAACCATCTTAATTGAGAAGGAAGATGCGAAAAATCACCTTCGATGTTTTGATTGACAATTTCGAAAAATCTTAAATTAGGCATCTTCGCAATGTGTTCAAAGCTTAAGCCACCTATGTGTAATTCAAATGGAAGGAGGATACCTTCAACCATTTGAGTTCCCTACACTAGAAAATAGTATTCCAAATAAAGAAAATTAGATACATGCACATCAAAAAAAAAAAAAAAAAGTAAGGATGTTGAACCTTATTTAATGCTCTTTATATTTATTGTACTTAGTTCATTCTCTTGTATTTAATAGTAATGTAGCATGAAAAATAATACCCCCGTGTCAGCCCTAGAAGGGCAGATTAAATTTGGTCCCAAGCTTAGCATTTTTGCATAATGCAATTGCTTAGATTTAGACCTTTATTTATGCTGCCTGCCTTTTTATTTTTATTTTCCATCAAGCAGAGTGACAATCTATATAAGGATTTTTTTGATTATTTATAATAAAAAGTGAAAGAAGAAAAATGTCACTTACCGTGTCTTTTTCTAATACTTTTAAGTGTCTTTTTCTAATACTTTTAAGATTTCATCTTCTGACCATAATCTAGTACGTTTGGTAGGATTCTCATGGCTATCATTCGAGACAATCATCCTTCCCATGAATTGTAGTTGATCATGCATTCTAAATCTCTGCTCAAAAACATCATTCTCTATTTTTAGGAGGTGCTTCTGAGTGAGTTCTTTTATGGCTAATCTCGGATGCAAATCACAAGCTTCCCATATTGGAATTGCATTTTCTATTTTCCTTCTTCCAACAAAAAATTTGTTTTCTATTTTCCCTCCATTGAAATGGCATGCAATATCAAAAATATTTTGCACGAACACTTAATTTATTATAACTTATCATTAACTTTGCAAAGACCTTTTCATCATAGCTTTCTATTGACATTCCAGAAACCATGTTATTAAGGATATTTTTCAATCCTTCTATTGTAACTTCCCATTCTTCTTTCTCTTTTTGAAATAAAAAAGAACCCAACACCTCTAGAGTTAGGGGAAATTAGCATAGTGTATGATTTCAACTGAAAGCTGCTTATACTCTTTTGGAGGTTCATCCTTTGAAAAGGCATATGAACTTACGAGTTGAAGGGAATTCTTAGGATCCAGTCCTTCGGGCTCGTATATTTTAATATCTTTATTAAATTTATGTGCATTCAAACTTTGGTCATCTCTAGTTGTTATGATGATCTAGTTTTCTTGACCAAACCAATTGATTCCACTAGCCAATACATCAAGCTGTACACAATCATTCATATCATCAAGAATAAGAAGAATTTTTTTTCCATGAAGTAGTCTTTCTATCAATTCTGATCCTTGAGAAACAATGCTTACGTCATGGTCCCCCTTTTTAAGATATCTTTAAGAAGTCGTTTTGTAAGGAAATTAAACCCTTATCTCCTTTTGATGCTTTTTCTCTCACATTTATAAGAAAACTACTCCCATTAAAGCTTTTAAAGATCCGGTTATAGACGGCCTTTGCAATAGTTGTCTTTCCAAGGCCACCCATGCCACATATTGCCACAAAGCATACACCATTGAATCAATATGTAATAAAGAAAGTATATTATTTATGTGGGAATCTATTCCAACAAGGTGTTTACTTTCACCCAAGGGGAAGCTACTCGGTTCTCTAAAAACCCTTTGAATAATTGACTCAACTAAATTTAACTGACCCTGCAATTTTCATGTTAAACGGGAAATCACAACAATAAGTAACAATATGAAAATATCTCATACAAAAATAAGAAGAGGCTACTCCATTTTTTTATGGAAAAAAATAAAATAAAATGGGAAGCACTACTAATGAGAATTAAGTATGCTTTATAGCAATATGTAAATGTCTTGTATTCTATATATATATATATATATATATTTTTTTTTTTTTTAATTTATATTTATTGCTCATCTTAAGCCAAAAAATGTATGGGCTGAAATTGAGAAATCCAACCTTGTGTACGAAGTTGAGGGAATAGCATACTGGTATTTTTTATTTTTAAATTTCTGTCAAAAGTAGCTATACATATTATCAAAATAATATGAATACTAAAGCATAACAACGAACAAAATTGATACCTTGCTTCTCCACATGTAAAAGGAAACTACATCAACCTTTGGTGGACCAAACAACATTGGCATCAGCCCAACCGAGAGAATATAGATAGAAGGTCAACTATGTGTTTTTTTTTTTTAATTGTAATTTTAATTTTATAAGTTAGAGCTACCCAAGAAAGGTAATTTTATGACAGTTAACTTCCTTTGTGTAAGTAGTAACTAATTTCAGTCGAATATTTATGAGTATGTGGATTTTTATGCTGGTCCTAATACTCCGGTTTAACATTGAAATAGAAATGAAAAAATTCTTTTATTGTGTTCTTTTAACAATAATTGTTTACTATGCCTACAAATTCATGCTCCTTTTTATTTTTTTTAATAAGGAGAAAAGCGGTGGCAGTTTACTGTTACAAGATGTGGCTTCCTCTGAAAATTTTGGTTCCTTTAATATTTGATCTGAAAGAAACAAAAGGTATTTTGACAATCATCTGAGAACGTCGCCTCATGTTGTGAAGTCGGTACTGAGGGACCTATGTGAGTTCTCCAATCAATGTCTACTGAAATCCTCAACATTTAAAGACTCTCATTTCCCAATGGGTTGCTCCTCATTTTCAAACAATTAATGATTCTTTGACTTCTTAGTTACTTCTCATTTTCAAAGAATAAATGATTCTTTGACTTTCGACTATTCTAAACCTAAACCTGACCTAGTCCAATTAAAACCAACAAATGGTCATGTAAGCATATCAAAACTAATGGTAGTTTCTTGTACCATACATAACAAGGAAGAGGGATGAGCATCTTCCTTATTTCTTGAACATAATGAAGTATCTATATTATATGGTCATGGCTTGCTATGTTCTCAAGCAGAAGGGAAAGCTTCATCTTATGAAGAAATAAATAAACAAAAACTAAAGCTATCACATGGCAGAATTTCATGCCAACGAGGAAATGTTTTTATATTTAGGAGAACACCAGGCTACCTTTCAGCGTAGGTACATGTCACCAGATATCAATGGAAGAGCACATGAGTCCAATCAGGAAAAAACGAAAGGGCACATGTGAGCATCTTTAATGCAAGGTAGCATGATAGTTTCGTACCCGCTGTATCCTGACACATGTACATGCTAACAGGTAACGTTATTTCTTCGTTATATTTAACATACATTATATATTATGTATTTATCAATTATTATTATTATTAATTTTTATTTAATATACATTTTGTACACTATTAAAGTGTAAGAATTTTTGTTTTTTGGTACATTATTAAAAAGAAGAGGTAGGAGGAGATGTGAATGGCATAGGAGACTTTTCCACATGTAGGAGGAGAAAGATAGACACCGATCTAGATATACCTGCATCATACCCAGCCTTTTCCCATTATTAAAATGTAAGAATTATTGAATTCAAACTTGGATAGGAGATAAAAGTGGACTTTGACTTTGAATATTATTATTGCCATCTTGTTAAGACTGCTTTTCTTAGTCCTAACAAGTGCAACTTTTAGAAATGACAGCCTATTTAACTGAATAGAACAATAAACTGCTTTCTCACAGCACAGCACAGCAAAGCACATTTTCATGGATGTCTACCACCGGCGGGCACAGTTGAAAGTGATTTCTATGGCTAATCTCCTACTTTCTAGGAAACTTAAGATGTCTACTGCAAACCACTTGTTAGGTGAATGGTTGACGTTACTTGGAGGTATCCACCTTTGGGCTTTTATAAGTTGAACATTGATGAATGCTCCCTTGGTAATCTGGGTCGTATAGGAGCGGGTAGTGTTTTTTGCAATGAATAGGGCACTGATATAGATTTCTTTGCGCACTATGACGGAATAGAACAAATTTTATGGCGGAGTTCACTGCATTTTACATTGGTCTTAATTATGCTGCTCGGAAAAGTGTGGACAAGTTATGGATTGAGTGCAACACCCAGGTAGTAGTGGTGACTTGCATTCAAAATAAAAACATTCCATGGTGCTATCAGCAAAAATGGTGGTCCATTAAGCACTTCCTGAATAGCATTTTATGGAATATCTCACATTGTAACCATAAAATAAATACAGTAAGCTGATAAATTGGCTAAGTATGCGGTTGCAACTCAGAGCATAGCTTATTTGGAAACGGCCCTGTCCTTTGTTGTTATGAGATAAGCTGAAATTATAAAAAAAGACCCAAATATTGATTTATGTAATTTTATTTTTATTCATTGTCTACTTTGAGTTACTTTCAGCTTATGGTCATGCCGAAGGTGGAATTGTAATTCAAAGAGTTTCTTATGCTTTGTAAATTTTCATTCTCTGATTTTAATGATATTTTTTGTTGATCTTTAGCAATAAAAAAAAAAAAAGTGGTCTGCTCCTTTTTTTAACTTTTGTTTGTTTTAGTACTATTTGGAATAGTTTATGATATTTTATTGTTTTCTATCAATTTTAATTATTTTAGTAAAATTATGAAAGAAAAAATAGGGTTGGGATAGAGATCCCTTCATCTAAAATTTTAGGTTTTAGACCTTAGTTCTTCGCGTATTGTGGATATTCATTCCTAGGATGGACTAAAATTTGAAAATATTTTCCATTTGGGGTTCACTTTGAATGAAAATAATTTTTAATTTGATCAAGGTTCAAGTGCAATTGAAAGTGGGTCTTTTTAACTCGAATGGACTTGAACCTCAAATCCATGACCAAAGGGAAAGCTAAAATCACATAGAGGTCGAAAGAAATATTCTAACCCTTAGATCTAAGGAAAATAAACCTATGGTTCACATAAATAAACCAGGCCCTCAACCACTTAGATTTGAGCGCGAGATCCAATATCAGGTCCAAGTTGACATTGGAAACTAAGCAACTGTCCTCATTGCCTTCCTTATTTCTATTTAATAAACCAAGCAACTGTCCCATTGCCTAGCATTATTCCCACATCATATATTAAGGGTGTCAATTGATCGGTTTGATTCAGTTTTGATTGAGTTAAATCGGTTTCGATCTAAGAATGAGGGAGACCAAAACCAATATGTTAAGGAACTTTGTTTTTTGATCGGTTTTGGTTTTGGTCCGTTTGTTTTTGATTTATTTCTGTGTTTTAATATCGGGTTAAGACCGGTTTAGATCTATTTATTATCTGGCAGTTTAGATCGATTTATTATCTGGTTTGGACCATAATGAAATCTTACATTCATAACCAGTAGTGACAAAAGATTTTACGAAAAGACTTTAATTTTGCGACAAAATTTGTAAGAGAAGCTTTACAAGACACAACGGGGGATCATAAATCCAAACCCAAGAAACTCTCAGAATAAAAGCACCAAAAAAAAAAAAAGTTGAATAATATTGGTAAACATGCAAAGAGGAGGTTACTAAAAATGTGTAAAACAAATTCACAACATATGACATACATGGCCATGAACCTCTAATCGCATACCTCTTCTTATTGCAATGTAGAAATTCGTGAACACCATATCAAGATTGAGGATACAAAAACATATTAAGATATATGGATTAAGTAACATGAACAGCCTACTAAACTGGAGTCAAATAGCAAATTATACAAAACATAAGGACGAAATTAAAAAGAAAAATAAAGAAAGTCAAGGAGTCCATGGTTTAGCTTGGTGATATACGGTATTTGGTATCTCAAGCTCCTTCCCAAGAAAATTCGATATTCTTTACTTATGGCAAACTTAAATGCCAAAAACAAGACATGAGAATTGATGCAAATAGGGGGCAAAGAGAAGTAGAACACAAGAATTATATAAGGCAAACTAGCAAAACAAAGTGAGGTTAAAAACAGTAAGATATGAATGCTATTTGGGATCCTAGCAATTCAAAGTCCACATAAGTTGATTGGACAGTCATTTATGCAATTTTTTATTGACGGAAATAAAGTAGGGGAGTGCTGAAATCGGCATATGGGGATCCTTATATGATATATTAATTGAATGCAATACGAAGAAAACAAATTACCTAAGAAAACAAAGAAGATTAGGAGTTAACTAGATAGGGTCAGTTGGCCAAGATTAGGACTGCTCCCCAGTCCAATAACTTCAAGCTTTTTCAATGGTGGTAGAAGGTAGATAATGATCACACAAAAAGTTGATATGAGGAGACGAAGATAACTCCTTAGTTTCTCCTTCAAATGCTTCTAAGGATCCTTAAAAGATTTTCTAATTCCCTCATCAATTCCCTAAAGGTTCATCCATCTCATTGGGTTAGCATTAGAGCATTCCATAGAAGGCATTAGTTTAGGTTTCTAGTGTTACATGAAGAAGTCAGTGTCACACCCTGCCTCAAATTTGGCCAAGTTATATGCGGCACTGGATACCTACATTCAGTCAGCCTAACCCTCTAGGATCAAAGATGCAGTACCTTAATTTCACAAATGACATCAAGTTCACAACTAAGATCAGAGTACGCTAAACACTGGTGATGTATTAAAATGATAAATTACAAATATACCAAATTCATTTGTTGACAACTCACAGGTGTAATATTTACCGCATATATATAACATCAATGTACATCAAAAGAAATTATCGAATAACAGTAATGAAATTCAACAGCAACCCAGTGTCTCATAGACACGACCCTCACAATCACTGTCAAAGTCCAATCCTACTTTAGCACTGGTTCCACCATCTAAAAATAGTAATCAACGAAGGGTGAGCTTCCTAAGCCCAATGATGGGTGTACATGCAAACACACACAACATCATGGAACCAACGCACACTCTCAGTAATATCACAGATGCACAATCACATGATCCATTTTATTTATATTTATCCATTCTAATTACTAAGTCTTAATACATATGGGGATAAGTGCTATAAGCAGCATAGGTGACATCCCCTTCCCAGTACGTCGGGCCTTGGAGATACAAGCTAGTTGCAAGCAGGAGTCAACCAGTCTCGAAAATAACCTCGGTCCCCCAACCAACCCCTAAATAGTAATCCCTGATAGCCATGGTCTCGGAATCCCACACTGTCATCTGGCCCCTCATGCTGTCTAACAGTCATGCGTATAGTATGTCGTATCATGTTGTGCCCTCTAAAAATACAGTACGTTGTATTCGGGCATAGTAGTCCTCCGTGACCTACCACCGAGTGGGATTAGCTAATTCCTTATCCCCTATTGGCAAGGGGTTATAGCACTGGGATGTGATCCTAACCATATGCATCTACATGAATCCATAGCATTCATAACATCCATAGCATTCAATCACATATCCGTGGTCACAACTGTAACACTGACCTCTGAGTCTACGGTATCGGAAAGAACCTATGCCACCTCAGACTGTCAATATTACAACCATCACCACACAACTAACATACTACACATTCACAAAGCCTCGATCACATGAAATTCGGTGAAAACATGCAACATGTGAAATATATAATTTTATATAAAATAAATTCATAACATGATAATCGTCACATTCCACATGAGCATGCATAACTGAAAATATCAAAACACTACGTAAAATAAATCAAACACCCACTCACCTCAAAACCAGAATCCAATCGTTACCGCTAAATTCTTGTCACTGCAAATCCTCGCCGGGTAAATTAGGTTCCTATGTAAATTGTGTACCATCATGTTAAATATTTATAACACCTAGTATGACTATATACAGGTTCATTGTTGAACCCAAATAACTCTCAACAGCCCACATACTAACCTAATTCAAAGTCTTGGAAAAGCCTCTGAGCTACCCCTACCCATAGGGTTAATTTGGGCAAAAGGGTAGGGAACATAACTCATAAGGGCAGGATATAATTCAGCCAAAACAGGTTGAGCAGTCTTAAAACTTAACTTAAGTAGATACGATTGTTTTGTTGTCATGTTCGAGGTTTACAGACCCCTCCCCATAGACTATCCGCTCGATCTAAAACAGTGAGTGTTAGGAGCGAGGGCCGGCTGCCTTCTCTGCTCACCACCCTCTTCCATATAGCTCAGCTTGAAACTTTACATATTTTGAATTCCTGATTGAACGGATTTCAAGTTGCATCTGACTGGCTTCATGTTCAACCAACGGGTTAGTTTCAATAGCATTTTCTGCAACCCTGTAGGTTGTCCGGCTGGTTCTCTTGGCTTAGGCTGCATATGGCTGATGACTAGTGTCCATGGCAGCATGGGGAGGGTGTCTTCATGTCCCTAGGGTCACTCTACAGTCCCTAAACCCCCCAATTCAGTGAGCTATAACTCAACCCAGCCAACTCCATAGACAACTAAAATTTAAACAACTTTGACTTGCTGGGCTGAGGGATGAATATTGCCCTTCACATTTCCCTTTTAACTGTAGCTGGTAGGACATGGTACAATGAATATTTCACACTACCTAGCCATCAATTAAGATCACATAATATTTTAATAAGGAAAGATTACTTGGAGCGAGACGATTATATTAATTTAACTCTAAATTTAACAACCTACATACACATATCACCCTATGGGGGTTTTCCCATCCAATTCCTCACTCATATGGAGCTTAAGGGCTGTAGAAATCATGGATTTACCATGCTTCAGCTCCAATTGAGCCCAGTTGAGGAGTTTCATATGAATCAGAGAAGAATTTGACAATTTCTTCTCAATTAGGTAGCAAAATACAGCAAGGTTTTATGACATACTCTAAATCTGAATTTAATTGCATGCATTCACCATCCTCAACTTTAATTACATGATTCTAAGAATGCATACCAAAATACCCAATTTTTTGGGTTCCCAGAGATGAGTTTGGGTCTCTATTTCTCCAATTTTTTCTCTGGGATGGTGGTCCCAGCTCTGGGAACTTATTTCCCAACATACAGAGCTTAAACCCAGCTTGTGGGTGACTGCAAAAATGAGCTACAAGTCTGAACACTATTCACCACACAATTCCAGAATAGAAAAATTTTGCAGAATTATATTTACATATACCCTATGCTTACCCTACATGCAAGGCCTAAATCCAATTTCTGGGAGGCTACAGAGACAATTAAGGGTATGTACACCACTGAAATTATACGTACACCAAGCATATAGCGTCAACTACATCTCTGCAGCTGAATTAGTCTAGTTCCTAGGCATGCAGTCCAAGATTCCAAATTCTGGGTGGCTGCATGCTCGGGAAATGGATTAATCATGCATAGAACTACTGTACTATAATAATCTTACCTTACTTGTGTGTACAGCAGCAGGTATTGCAGGTGCAGCAACAAGGACAGCAGCAACAGCAGTAGTTCAGCTTACGCAGCTCATGCACCTCTCAATTTGCTGGCTCCAAGCATGGACAACAGCTGCAACAGGAGGATATAATGACATGCAGCAGCAGAAGGAGGACAGCAGCTGTGTACAGCTCCTCCTCTCTTCTTCCTCTTCTTCTACTTTTTCTTCTTTTCCGTCTTCTTCTTCTTCCTTCTTCTCTCCTCCCCAACGAAATTAAGGTCTGATATGGTGAACAGTGGCTGCCTAAGAGTCTATATAGTCCAGCCAAATGGACCTTAGGGTCTATTTGGCTGAACCACCGAATTTCTAAAAATAATTTTTAAAACTAATTCTAAAACCATTAAATTATTTAAATTAAATTCCCATTGATGGACCCCACCAAGTACTGACCTAAAACATGGGTTACACTCAGCAAATAGACCCCTATGCATGGGGTAGACATGATGAGTTGAGCTGCAGAGAGGTGGACCCACATAGAAAACCTTTTTTTTTTTTTAAACATTCTGCCAACCCAACCGAATGGCTAGTTGCAGCCTTTTCAGCCCATCACCTGTCCTATCTCCTAGGCTTATGAATCTACTCAATGTGGAACTAGTCCCACTTCTATTTTGCCTGTTTTATACTCCTTCTTGACTAGTGGATCTGCCAAACTTCCCTCTTCTTACATATATGAATTCATAGTAGAGCAACCTACTTTCATATGCCAACTGGGCTTTACACTAGGCTCAGCTGCTTCCCGTTCAGGTGTTATAATTTCCCCCTCCTTACAAAAATTTATTCGAAATTTGTAAGGTTGTTCATCATCGAGGATTAATCTTGTTTACTCTAACATCACTCTTATCCACTGAGTTGCAACATTGAATTTCCACTCAGTGTTGTTAACATGGCCATACGTCTTTGTAGTATTAGCTGATCTCAACAACACACATTAACACATCCATTGGCCATACGGTTCCCTTATCGATTTATGTCCTTAGTTCCTCGAGAGCTAAGAAATCAGCTTACCACTATACTTCCTACTTTCCAATATCAACCCTGTTATATCTTCGCACATACAATATTATCCCTATCTTGCCCATGTATCTTTACTGGGTACTCAAATCTGATCTCTGTAAAGATCTACAAAGTCCTAGAACTTCACACTAGTTCTGTATTAGTTGATCTATAGTTTCACCCTCTTTGCTCCATGAGAACCATAATTGCAGATTCTATTTCAATATCATTTCTCCCAAATCAAACTATTAATCATATTTCAATATCACCATAAATACACATACTTAGTGTATTATTTATTTTTCTTTCGAAATCAAACTTCCATACCCTCATTCACCCTGCTTGACCTTTCACTACATTCACGCATGCTAAATATTTTCAATATTCCACAAATGTCTTATTATCCACAGTTCACCCTAATTTAACACAATTCCAAATATCATACTTTAACTTTCATATGCTTTCTTCACATATTTAGATATATATTAATTGATCATGTAATCCAAGTCCGCAATGGTCCATAATGTTTCCTCACATTCTTACCCCATAAATTAATTATCTTTTCCTTAAATCACCCATACAACTTGATATCAGGTCTACTTACTTTGATCTGTTATCATTTTCACTATTCCACATTCCCGATACTGACCTTGTCATTTCGACCCAATAGCAATGTTGGATCCATTGGGTGGCTCAACATTTTAGGTATCAGCTTCCAATTCTATTTGCACTTCTTTACAAGGAGAACCCATACTACTTCATTTGCCTTTTTGGTACTTACGGCCGAGGTTGTCGTTGAATACCACTCTTGATCAACAGTAACTGTCGATGAACACATCCTTGCCCTTTTTCACGACTCAAGGGTAGTCGGTGAAGCAAAGGGTCGTGCCTGGAATCATTGTATGATATTATTTTCGCAGTGTCAATTGGAATTTATTATTCCTAATACTGACACCACTCTATTCTTTTTCCAAAATTTTACACACATGGTGTAGCTTTCATGTTTAGGCCATTGCGAAATCTAGGTATGCTTCACAACCCTTGCCTAGCATCTTCTTCACCTAAGGTTCCGGCATCACTACCTTTTTAACTTTCTTCACCTTGCTTTCTTAAGTAGCAAGTCTGCACATCGCACACAAGCTCTGTAGGCGGGTAGCCACACTATGTCCAGTACAATCATCAAACTCCTTCATATCTAACTTTGCTCAATCGAGTTATCAGGTTCCGTCCAAGGGCATCGATGGAACATGATAACTCGTATCCCCACTAGTAGGATACTGGCTACCAACTTATGTGCCAAAAGACTCTTTAATTTATATAGTTTAGTAGCAAGCAATAATGATACAACAAAAGGATGCATTAAATTCCAATAATGCATGTGAGAGTATCAAATAAGTGGGATGTACTATGTATTTAGCAATGCATAAGAAAATCTCATCCATAAATGGGATATACCATGTATCAGTTTTGCATATGAGGAATTCATGATCTATGTCAACAGCATACCTGTGACTACCTCAGATGTAGTCTTGACTACTCCCACTGTCATTTGCGAATGCCCCTTCCATTGACAGCACAACCACTATGGAAGTAGAAGAAGGGTCATCAACCATTGGATTAACCCACTTCACGAGGATGTTAAGCCGTTTACCATGTCAAACTAATTATCGTACATTTAATTAACCAATAGCAAATTAGATAAGAACCAATTGATTATTTAATATAGAAGCCAAGAAATGGCCAAGTGGGTTTACCAATACAAATCCAAAACAAGATGGGATGAGAATGTGGGAAGTCCTTGCAATGACAATATAAGAGTCTTATTCATACAATATTTTCCAACACCTTTTATTTCTTAAGCCAGTAAAATTTATTATTTATTTGAAAAAAAAAAAATCTTTGTCATATATGTTTCAATTTGGTTTGGATTCTTTTTATTATTATTTCCAACTCATTTCCTTAATTTTTAATAGAGTATTTGGTACATCAATTTATTTTTTATTCTAGAAAGACTTTGACTTCTCTTTTAGTAATTTTCACTCTTTTTTTGGGTAGAATTTTCACTCACTTTCATAGGTGCACCATATGTCCTGCAACACACAGGCTGAAACCCTGCTTAAATATCTTTGCAAAGACCACCACGATGTTTTAAACTCTGGTCATGTTCTTGATCATTTTATTTCTATATTAAAAGGACTTGTTTCTAGAATAAATAAAAGATTCAATTTGACTGGTCAAGTGAGTTAGGAAACAAGAGGAATATTAACACAGATGTCCATTATCACTCCAACTCACTATTACGAGGAAGCCAACATACCACTAGAAGGATGAAATGCATACAAAATAAATAAATAAAATCCAAGATAAAATCTCTACACTCATTATTTAATGGGGGCTGTAATAAAATATTTTTAATTATTTATCGAATCTCACATTTATGTGTATATTTAGAATTTGACACCTATCAACTGCCTCAGTTTTATTTTCAAAAGTTCTTTATGTTACAAACATGAAAGTTTCAGAATACCGTGCAGGAATCTTTGGTGTGATCTATGCTCAATTTCAGGTTCTCTTCATTTGTCGATGACTATATTCTCATGAAAAGAGAGGTTCGGGAAATTTTAATTTAGGTTCTGCAGAGGAATTCGCTGCTTTCATGAAATCTGCTTCTGTCATGGGGCTGCTTTCTTCTAGTTGTAAATTCACTGGGATCAACAATAGATGGCGTTGCAATGTGAGAGCAGTTTTGGATTGAAGCTTTTGTAATGATGCATGGATGACAAGGTTTTCAGGGCATGCCTAACGTGTGCTGGCATGTGGGTATTCTGAATACTCAACATTAGTGGTGGATTGTAAAGATGTTCCAAAGCGGCAAACATGCCTAACGTGTGCTGGCACGTGGGTATTCTGAACACTAAGCATTAGCGGTGGTAAAGATGTTCCAAAGCTGCAAACATGCCTAACGTGTGCTGGAACGTGGGTATTCTGAACACTCAACATTAGTGGTGGATTGTAAAGATGTTCCAAAGCTGCAAACTCTCCATTTCACTTCCTAGAATATACTAGTTAGCGGTTCCAAAGATGTTCCAAAGCTCATCAAAAGAATTCTCTATGATCTGATAGAATTTTCAAGCATGGAATCTATCCCAATGAAATCGGTTTCAGATTTTCTACTATCCAGGAATTTGCACCTCAAGATTATCCCTATGAAAAAAAAAAATTTTGTGAAGTTATTTGGAAGCCTCCCAACAATGATTTCATAAAGTTGAACATAGATGGCAACTCATTGGGAAACCTAGGTCTGTCAGGTGTAGGGGGTGTTTTTAGGGACAACAGAGGAACCCATCTAAGAAGCTTCTCGTTTGGTCTTGGAGTCTCAACTAATTTCTTTGCTAAGTTTGAAGTTGTCTTAATGGGTATTTGCCAGGCAAAGTCTAAGAGTTGGAAAAATATGTGGATTAAATGTGACTCTCAGGTGGTTGTGTTTTTCATCTAGCCAAACATCATTCCATGGATTTTTCAACAGCAATGGAGGTCCTATAAGGCTTTTTTGGATAGCTCTACTTGGACAATTTTCCACTGTTTCAAAGAGACCAACGTTTGCAAATAAATTAGCTAAACAAGCAGCATCCACCCAGACTTCAATAACATGGGACACCCCCCTTCTTTTCTATTGGAAGATATAACTTGGGATGCTCAGATGAGACCAAGATCCAGGTTCTCATAGTTGATTGTTTTCTAGATTGAACTTCTTTTCTGTTGATGGCCATGCCCAATGTAAACTAGTAGTTCATATCCAGATTCAGTAGGATAATTGTCTACTCTATGATTGATCTTCTATTTCGCCGATGGCCATGCTGAAGGTGGTTTAGAAGTACAATGGTTGATCATTTCCTTTTATCATAAATTCTTTCTCCAATATAATAAAATTAACTTGTTGATTCTTAGCAAAAATAGAACATAAAAGCTTATCCAAAAAAAATTTGAAAAATACATATCCCCATGTCAGTATAAAATGTATCAACGTCATGCACAAGTACACATTTAATATGACAATATTTAGGATCCAGATCCTCTTTATAAAGGCCATCGCCCGGATAGTGCCCCATATGGGCTTGTTTGTGTGATACGTGTACTTAACACATCCAACGATCCATAATTGCTCCCCAAAAGTACCCATCCCTGAGGCTAACCTTCTCTTCAATAAGATAGATTCAACTAACCTGCATGTGCTCAGTGTTAAAATATCACCAAAAATAAATAAATAGAACCCCTATAACCATTGTTAGTTAGAGAAAATTGAACTCAGGCAATATAAGAGAAAGGAATAGTAGAAGCGAATATAACCTGATGAAGAAAACCCTGTATTGAAAGAGGTGCAGAAACAATAATCCCAAACAGCTTTCACTGCGACAAACCAATTGCACACCCCTGAGCCAGCTGCCTCATCTTCTTTCTTCTCAACATCTTCAGGAACATTGTTGCATCCTTCAACCACCACAAATGAAGACTCAAGAGGGATTACCCTTCCCTGGTCCTCCTCGTCATCAACACAAGCTTCCTTGCAGTTACCAGCCCCCTTGAACATTTCCTCTTCCTCTAATTCTTGAGGAACAGAATTTGGTCCGTCAACCTCCATTCTTTCTCCCTCTATTTCTTGAGGAACAGAGTTTGATCCTTCACCCTCCATTCTCTCTTCCTCTAATTCTTCCTCCTCTTATGTCTTGAGGAACAGAGTCTGATCCTTTTACCCTCCATTCTCTCTTCCTCCTCTATTTCTTGAGGAACAGAGTCTGATCCTTCACCCTCCATTCTCTCTTCCTCCTCTATTTGTTGAGGAACAGAATTTGATCCTTCAACCTTAGATCCTGACCAACATGGTAAGCTCGAATTAGGAGAAGCTACTCCACCATCATCTTCCACATATGACCAATTGAAGAAATGTGCAACCATCATGGCACTTAAGTTTTGATTAGGCTTTTGTTGGTCAGGTTCCCTGTTCTCAGACAAGACCTCCCAGAATTTTGCTGTGCATCCGTCCCTGATAGATTTGATTGCTAAAATCTCAATAGCTTCTTTTCCCTGCAAAGGAATCCCAAACCACTCAAAGCCTTTGAAATGGTGAATGTAGATTGTATCTCGTTCAGTAGTGATCGCAACGTCCTCAATTCTCAGCGTATGAAAACACCAGGTCGCTTTATCTTTATTATGGCGGATATGAGCCGTAATATCTAGGTCAATGGTTTGTAGCCAACCCCATTCGGACTGGAATTCCAAAACAATGCACAGAATTAATCCCAACTCATACACCCCACCATTAGCAGTCAAGGAATATCTATCTTGCCATGACCGATTGGATAAAAATGTTCCCTGCAAATCAGAGGAAAGGAGATGTCAATCCTCAAATTATTATATAAATTGGCAGTTTCTAATAATCCCAATTTGATCAAGTAAGATAAAAACAAGACGGTAAAAGTACAACCTGGCCAAGTAGCTTCCTTCGAGTATGTGTCACTTCACAGCAACATCGTGCATTCAATTCTTCCAAGGATTCTGTTCCCTCGAGGCCTCGAATCTCCTCCAGCTTTCTACAACCCTCAAGAGATAGTATCGTCAAATTTTTAAGCCTTGACAAATCCGGTAGTCGTACCAGTGAATCGCACCATGAACAATCTAGTTTAACTAAACTTGGGGGAAGTTCCGGGAGGTATTCCAACTTCCTGGGTATTTCAAGGTAGTTTCCCGCGTCTGCTAATTCCGCAGTGATTCCTTGACAAAGGAATATATTCTCCGCTGGAGAAATGTTCAACTCCTCTAAATTATGGAGCATTGAAAAATCATCAGGAAATTTTGAAATGCCAGTATATCTCAAATTAATGGTACGCAAACACCTCATTCTCCGCATTGATCTTGGTAGCTTCACTAGTTCAGCACAACCCTCAACATCTAATACCTCAAGCTTGCAATGCCTTAATTGACCCACACCCGAAAAGAATAAGACTTTTGAGCTGACTCAACTGCTCAATGGACTCATCTAACTTATCCAAGGAATAGCAGCCTCCAAGATCTAATCCTCCAAGTGAAGAAACCATGAAAAGTTTGGGGACTTAGATAGATTTTTACATCCACTCAAATCGAGAACTTTTAAGTTTTGGAATCGCTGGCAAACAAAGCGAATGTGCTAAACATTACAGTACTATACATAAAAATTAATAACGAAATGAGGAAAGAAAATTTAAATAATATACCTTATTTTTATCTTGAGGTTTCATATTCCAAGCTTCTTTAATATTGCTCTTGGAAAAGTCGAGATAAACTAGTCTCTCATGACAAAAATTGATTGGAAGAATACTCCAAGGGCAGGTCCTCCACCTTAACCATCTTAATGCAAAAGGAAGGCACAAAACTCTCCCCTGAAGTTGGCTAAACTAATGTCGAGAAACCTTAGATTGGACATCATCTCAAAATGTTTATTATCTAGATAAACTCTTGGTAAGTCAGAGGGAAGGATCATGCCTTTTATCATGTCTGTTCCCTACAGGAGAAATAAACCAAAGTAAATTAAAATTAGACACTAGTAACAAAAAATAAAAAATTGGGTAGAGATGATGGTGTAACCCTAGCATCTGCTAGGGTCTCTGTGTCATAGTCAAGACAATGGAATGCACCTAAATCATTGTGAAAAGAATTTTAAAATGTAAAGCATTACTACATATTAATTGTACTTGATCACACGAACACACACACGAGAGAGAGAGAGAGAGAGAGAGAGAGAGAGAGAGAGGGTCTCCTACCTTGTGTCCTTCTAAAACTTCCAAGATTTCGTCAGGAGACCATAACCTGCTACTCTTACCCGGCTCCTTGAAACTTTCATCTGCAACAATTTTCCTTCCCATGTCGCAAATTTGATCATGCATCTTCATGTAGTATTTGGAAAACCCACAATTCTCATCAAAGCGACACTCAAATTTTAGAAGGGACCTTTTAATTAATATGTGTAGTGTTGATTTCGGATGATACCCACAAGCTTCCCATAGGGAAATTAAAGTTTCTTTTTCCCATCCATTGAAAAAGCATGCAGAATCAAGAAATATGGCTTTCTCATAATTGTCTTCCAGATTATCATAACTTATTTTCAACCTTTCATATACATCTTTAGGAGGAGTTTCTCTCAATTTTTTTATTGTGCATTCCCACACTTCTTTGCTTTTTACATCTGATAGGGAGGACCCCAACACCTCTAGAGTCAAGGCAACCCTCCTGAATAGTTTGTCACAGCATGCGAAAGCTCCATATACTCTTCAGAAGGTTCATTCTTTTGAAAGGCATGCAAGCTAAAGAGTTGAAGTGATTGATCAAAATCCAATTCTTTAGGCCAATATATTTTATCTTCATCAATGTTAGCTGCATTTAGAATTTTCTCATCTCTTGTCGTTATTACGACCATACTTCCTTGACCAAGCCAATTCCGATCAATACCGAAAGCTTTGAGTTGGGAACGATGATCCACGTCATCAAGAATAAGAAGAACATTTTCTCCTTGGAGTCTTCTTTTTATCAATTCTTTTCCCCAATCAACACTAAATATTTCACCACGAATTTTTCTATGGGAGATATTATAGACAAATTCCTTTGCAAAGAAACTAATCCATTAGGCCTTGACGCTTCTTCTCTAATGTTTGCAAGAAAGCAACTCGACAAAATCTTTCAATGAAGCGATTGTAGAGAGCTTTAGCAATAGTAGTCTTCCCAATACCACCTATGCCACATATTCCAATAAACTGAATGTCTTTGGAATCACTATTTACTAAAGACACTAGATCATTTACTCGAGATTCTAATCCAATCCCATATTCAATATCACTCAAGAAATTGCTGCTTGTTTCTCTTAAAGACCTTTCAACAACAAGCTTAACTAATTTTGATTCATCCCTGCAATTATTTAGCAAAATGAAGAATTTAAGTTCTCAATTGAACGAAAATAAATTATTAATAATGAAAAAAAACTGATAATTTAGTATAAGCAACATGCATCTCTATATAAAAAATGAGAAAAAGAACTATCCGGGACCACGGCCTTCATCAACGCTCCCATGTACCTATCTCTCCTCTCTATGTAAAAAGACATCATTTTAATTTGTTTGCAAGGAGGAGAGAGATAGACACAGGTGCAGCTTACAGGGAACCACTTACAATACAAAAATATTCAAATTGGAAAAATCACATATCTCATTAAAATTAAGTAAAATTAGATTTTCTTCATTTTCCTTTTTGAAATTTTTAATTTTATATCCTCTTCTCATACCTTGTGACATGAAGTAAGAAGTGTGCTTAGGTGGTAAAAAAATAATCTGATCACGAGAACTCAAGGGACAAAAAGAAACCTTATTTAGAAAATTAAAGCTGGCTTTTATATGTATTTTTTTCAGAGTTTCTTCTTGTCAAAATTTTCAGGTTTTTGGTTAGACCAAAAATAGTAAATAAATAAATCTTGTCGCTAGAAGTCTAGTATCCTATATATGCTTGCTTGGGCCTTAAGATCATATGGTAAATTACAAAATTAAAAAGAAAAAGGAAGAGCACTATGATAAAGTAAATAACCACAAAATAAACAGATAATTTTTATGAGACTATTCATTTTTCTTTTTTCTTTTTTCTTTTATCTTAATAAAAGAAAAAAAAGGGTATGAAATGAGACTTACCCATTTTCAACTTCATCGAGAACCCATCCCTTCAATTTCCCTACCTCACTCAAAGCATCCCTCCAACGCTGTACTATGTGAGCTTCATATTTCTTGTCATGTTCAAGAAACGCTTCTTTAAAACTTCCGGTCTGATGTCGGACATCAGAGGGATCAACATCGAGGAATATTGGCAGAACAATCTGATCGTTGGTTCTATGGCACTCCAGCATCTTGGCAAGTTCCATCAAGCACCATTTGCTGTCCGCATAGCCTTTGGAAAAGACAGGAATAGAGACTTTGGACCTTTGGATTGCATCGAGAAGTTTTGGCCCAATCTCTTCTCCCTCCCACAGTTCGTAGCTATCCATAAAGACATGGATCTGTTCTCTGGTCAGAGCATGGTAGAGATGGCCAGTGAAGCCTTTGCGAGTGTCTTCACCCCTGAAGTTGAGAAACACTTCGTAAGTTGTTGAAGATCCAGCGATGGAGGCATAGGAGGAAGAGGAAGGAGCCTCGATCTGTCCTGCCATGAAGTTGCAGTTGCAGTTGCAGAGAAAATGAAAGGACCTCTCTAGTCTCCTCTATTACTTTTGGTATGGAGTGATGTAATAATAATAATTTCGTTTTGCTCTTTATATCAAGTCCATTGCTCACTAACTGGCTACCTCTTAGATTTGATAAATAATTAAATAAATTTTTTTTAATATAATATTTTTTTTTTCTTCAATGAGAATAAATCATGTCATTTTATATGAACAATTGATTATTTTTAAGAAAAAAAATTGTTATATGAATTATTAAAAAAAAATTAAGTTAAATTCATTGCTTTTTTTCCAAATCACAACAAAATTTCCCCCTTAATTAAGTATATATCTAGTGAACCTTTTCCATTGACAGCACAACCACCATGGAAGTAGAACAAGGGTCATCAGCCATTGGATTAGCCCACTTCATGAGGATGTTCTAAGACCTTTACCTTGTCAAACTAATTATCATACATTTGATTTACCAATTGCAAATTTGATAAGAACCAATTGATTATTTGATAATTTATCAAAAAATAATTGATTATTTAATATAGAATCCAAGCGACGGTCAAGTGGGTTTATCAACAGAAAAACAAAACAAGATGGGATGCAAAAAGTCTTTACATGACGAAATAAGTGCAAAAAGTCCTTACATGACAAAATAAGAGTCTTATTCACCATCTTTCATTTCTTTAGCTAATAAAATTCATTATTTATTGAGAAAAAAATTCTTTGTCATATTGGTTTCAATTTGGTTCGATTTTTTTCTATATTATTTTCAGCTCATTTCTTTAATTTTCAACGGAGGATTTGGTATATCAATTTCCATTTTTATTCTAGAAAGACTTTAACTATTCTTTTGGTAATTTTCACTTTTTTTTTCTGGGTAGAATTTTTGGTTAGGTGCACGCATGTCGTACCACACACAGGCTCAAAGCATGCTTTAAACTCTGGTCATGTTCTTGGTCATTTTATTTTCATATTAAAAAGACTTATTTTGAAATAAATAAATAAAAGATTTAGGCTGCGTTTGGTTGCAAGGGGAATGCAAATTTTTTATGTAAAGTGAAATTTTTTTCCCAGGAAAATAAATTTAGATGTTTGATTGCAGGGAAAATATATTTATCAAGTGAAAAAAAATTCCACTTAAACATTAAAATTTCCCTTTTCATTTCCCAACCAAAATAGGAAGAAAAATAAAAACCCTACTCTCACAATCTCTTTCTCTCACCCAGCCTTGCTCACGACTCACTCTCCATGGCCGAGTAGTTGAGACTCACTTTCCATGGCCGAGTAGGAGAAGCAAAACCTCTCTGGTTCTATTAGGTTTAAGAGGGAAGAAAGAGATCTAAGAGAGAGAATGACAATTGGAGATGACTCCATGATAGCTGAGCATATAGGTTCATATTTATTGAACCTGCAGTAGCCATCAAACAGAGGGTATTGAGACACTGTGCTGCTCCTTTATTGTTCCCGTTTGATTACAAGAGGACTGTTCTATTGATTTTCCATCAGAAGCTAACCTTTGATAGTGCATCCTCTTCCCTGTGGCTTCTCTGTTCTGGTGTTTTGCTGCAGCAGATTTCAGGACTTAGGAACCCCATATCAGGCCATTAGATGCAGCATATTTTGACAGCAAGACACCCTACCCAGGCCCGCCCTTCGCGGGTGGAATTAGCTTAATCTAATGGTTGGAAATTGTTACTAGCTGTGAGTTATACTAATTTTAAATTCTACTTACTAATTTTGAGGATCCCTTGTATCTCCTAATTCAGCCATTGGAATGGGCTGAGATTTTCATGAATTATTACCATCTACAAACACTACCCTCGACAGGGAGGAAAATCATTCCCATCCAAGGTGGTTTGTCACTAATTCTGGAAGTTGTGACTTTTCCATGTCCATTCAACACACCTGGGGTAGTATTGTTTTGTTTCCTCTGTAGTTAATCATCATCCCAAGCTATTGTTAGGCCTTGTTGAGGGTTTAAAAGAGTAAAACCTCCTGCTGTTAACCTACTGTTTAAGTGTTACTGTTGTGTACTGTTTCTAGAAACTGATGACATAATGTAATGATGTTAGTGTTGGGAGATCCTATTGTGGGTTTGGGTTGATAGTTGCCTACTTGAGACCTAGCCTTGCATAATCTATCCAATCATAGTTGTCAAGGTGTCACCTAGGTGTTGCCTATGCATCTAGCCATCCAGTCACCTTGGTCCCCAGGCGCCTTGTTGGTATCGCCTTGTATCCTGCCCCTCTCCAATGCCTTGGGTTGCCTAGACAGTGACATTTATATATGACTCCGATTACTCAGGTATTTCTTGTATGAATTGTACTAACCAATGGACACAGTTAAGTGAATTGTACTAACCAATGGGCATAATTAAGATGTTCAACATCTGGGTTTGAAGTATAATTTTTGGGAGGAGAAACGTTGTCCCAAAACATGAAAGGGTGTAATTGGTTACAATTTAATAAGTTTGATTGGATTACTAGTTTTTAAAAATTTTACATCTATTTTACAGTCAACCAAACAACTCTGATAAATTAATTTCACTTCACTTCTGTTGCAACCAAATGACTCAAAAGGGAAAAAAAAATTCCTTCACTTCTCTTCACTTCCCTTCCCTTTCCCATTTCCCTTGCAACCAAACGCAGCCTTAGTATTGATTCTTTCAAGTGGTTTTAACTTCTCTTGAAAATTTGAGATTGCGGCGGCTAGACATTTGGGTCGGTAAAGTGAGTTGGGAGAAACAAGTGGAATATTAACACAGCTGTCCATTCTCATTTCAACTTGCTATTATGAGGAAGCCAGCATAGCACTAGAAGTCTAGAAGGCTGAAATGCATACAAAATAATTAAATAAACGTTCGTGGAGAATTTAAAGGAAAAGGAAATAAAATTTTCATACTTCAAAAATATACTTATAATCATTTCCTTAATGATCCAATGTGATGTATAAATTATTTAATTTTTAAAATTTTTAATTATATTTAGTAATCATACATTTTGCATTTTATAACAAAGGGTTTCAGATGCAAAGTAAAGTGAAATTTTGTAACTAAATATGAAATGATTTGAAAATAATGTTATACTCACATGGGGTAATGATTACATGTATTTCTTTTTAAAATGAACACTTCCCTTCCCTTTAATTCCCTTTACAACCAAACTTAGCCAAAATGCAAGGCAAAATCTATATACTCACAGTTTGTAATAATCTATTTTTAATTATTTATCAAATCTCACATTTATATACGTATTTAAGTTTGGCACTTTTCAATTACTTTGTTTCACTTTCAAAAGTTTTTTATGTTAGGACGATAAAATCTTTTCCAAAAATAAGTGGAAAATAACATATCACAATGTCATTATAAAAATGATCAATATCATGTACATATTTCAAGCACACATGTAAAATGACAATGTTTACCCTCCTTCGGGGAAATTTTTGTTTGTAATACTAATAAGGATAGAATTTCCAAGGAGTGGTCATTTCACCCCCGACTATGACTAGGTGTAGACATCACACTGCATTTAAGGCTTTTCCAAAAAAAAAAAAAAAAAAGTCAAACTTAGATAAAATATAAAATACTTTGAACCCAAGTAAATTGTGGGTTGTGCAGGAAAAACATCCTCTGCCGTGAAGGCCATCTGCGGTGAAGTGCAGTGAGACACCGTTGCCGACACTTGATCAATTGTACATCTACGATTGAGAAGCTTCGCCCAAACTGTGCCTCTATCTCGGCCCATGTTAATTGGATACATCAAAAAACCCATCTGATTACAAAAAGCCACGGTTATTTAATTTCCTAACTTTTTTCAATTCTTTTTTATTTTATTTTATTTTTTTTATAGGTAAGGAGGAAAGTAGATAATAGCCAGGAGGCTCAAACTTGAGACATTTCCCAATTACATTACAAAACAAGAACAGCCAAAACCATTACCTTTCTTCATCTTCCTCTCCTTTCTTGTCAACGCGAGTGGTAGCAACAAGCACCAGCAACAGCTGCTGTCCTCCATCTTCTCCTCTCCTTCTTTCCCAAATTGAGAGACAATTTTGTCTTTTATTTTCTTTTCTTCTTTTATTATTATTATTATTTTTTATTTTTTTCATTCTGTGCAAGTCAAGAGTAAGGATTTGGCTTGTCTCCAATTCCTGCCTCTTCAATTCTTGTCTGATTCCACCTAAGATTGTGACATGTGTCCGTTACATGATCCAATAGATGGTGTGACATAAAAATCTGCACCATAAGTGGTTTTGGACAATAGCACGATTTTTTTTTCAAGAAACTTGCGCTAAATACTAGTCTTACCCTAAACCGAACTCTCCCCATTCTCACTCTCAGAACTGAAAGTGAAAGAAAACAAAAACAAGAGGAAAAAAAACCAGAGCTTCAGCTAGCCCTCCTCTCGAGTTCCTACCAGAGCGGCAGCTCGTTACCCTCGCGAGGGAAAACCCTCGGCCTCTTGAAGAATTGGTACCCTCTCTCTATCTCTCTCTGGGACGAAACGAAGAAGGAGAAGAGGCGATGAACCTGAGCTTCAGCCCTCAGCCGCTCGAAGAAAAAACAGAACACCAGTGCAAGTAGAAGGAATAATAACAGATAGAAGTAGCAGAACACCTCAATTGTTAATTTGTTTCAATGTTCAATCCTTGACCACAAACAAACAAACACCATTAAACAACATCATCAAGTCATGAATCAACCACCTCGTCAATCTCCCCCAACAACACTGTACAACAACCAGGGAATCACCTAATCTGATCTGTTCTAATCTTAATCTAATCTAATCTGAATTGATACCTTATCCCCACCACTTCCCCACTTTCAAACTGTGATTTGTTCTTAAATATTTCTTCTTTTCCCCCACTTTTCATGCAAGATAAAATTATTTATTCTCAGGCAACACTGATTATGCTTCCGCCATTGGAATCGAATCGCCGGCGCTAAAGCTTGGCATGGCCTGAAAAGCAGAGTGCCTTGACGATGGCTGCTGCTGCTGCTGCTCCTCAGATCTTCTTTCTTTTTCAGATCTTCTTCTCCCTGCTTCTTCTTCCTCAAATCTTCTTCGTTTTTTTTTTTTTTTTCTCCTAGTAAGAATGAAAAGAGGAAGACGGTATTTGGGTTTTGCCGTGAGTATAGAAAAGAGGAAGACGGTTTTTGGTTTGGTTTTGCAAAAAGGTTAGCGATTTTGAGTTTTGAACTTGCTATGATAGAAGAGCCATTGAATTTATTAGAGGACAGATGTCACAATCCTAGATGGAATTGGAAGGAAATTGGAGTGCAAGAATTGGAGACGAGCCAAAGCCCATTTTATGAATTCGAACTTGTTTTATATTTGAAATTTTTATTAAAGCTTTATTTGGTTGCAATGGAAATTTAAGGGGAAGGGAAGCGAAATTTTCATACTTTATAAAAAAATGTTTATGGTCATTACCTCATATGATTGTATAAACTATTTAATTTTTTTAATTAGTAATAATGTATTTTACATGTAATTTTTATTTTACATATTATAGCAAAGGTTTTTGAATGCAAAGTAAAGTGAAATTTTATAACTAAATATGGTATGTTTTGAAGTTAATGTTAAAGTCACATTGGTTATGATTACATATATTTCTTTTTTAAGTATGAAAATTTTCCTTTTATTCCCCTTGCAACCAAACATAGCCTAAAGCTTCCAAATTTCGATTGCATGAAATACCATTACAGAGCACCAACATCAGTTGCAGTTCTCCATCTTTTTTTTTTTCATTCTATGCAGGAAAAGAGTAAAGCCCCTTTCATGAATTTGAACTTATTTTGTTTATTTGGAATTTTTATTAGAGCTTTTGAATTTCGATTGTACAAAATACCCTTACAATCCTCTTTAATGGAGTTGAGAAAGAAAGTTTGGAAATGAAATAACCCTAACTTTTCTGGAACTGGATGGGTTTTCCTATGTATCTAACTTACATGGGTCGAGCAGAGGCACAATTCGGGCTAAGATTCTCGGTTGTAGATGTACAATAGGCCATTGTCGGCAGCAGCAGGTACCTCACTGCACACTTCACCATAGATGGCCCTCCTTCACTTGAGTGGACATTTTTCAGGGTGGGAATGCACAATTCACTGCTGAGTTAGCTCAAGGGACACCAGCACCTCCAGCTTAGCCATGCTTTACCTCGACAGACTCAGGATCCTTCTAGAATAAAAGATATTGAATCTTGTAACAATATTTTCTTGTCCTTATTCTTTACCTTTTATCCTCAATTGCAGATAACCTCCATTGTAATCCCTTTATAATAGAATGTCTATATATATTAACAATAATCCATTTGTTTTCTCTATTGGAGAAAAGCTATTCGCTCTGTTTCTTCATGGTACCAAAGCTTTTCAAGGGGGAATCTCACGTGGTCACCATGAGCAGCTTCCCATACCCTTCAAACTTGAATGTCACTACCTTTGTCTCCATCAAGCTCACCCCTACCAACTTCCTTATCTAGGAAATCCAAATTATGTCACTCCTTGAAAGCCAGGATCTCCATGGCTTTATCACCAGCGAAACTACCAAACCAGCTCAAGAGGTCGTTTCTAAAGAAGGAAAGAAAGCCACGAATCCAGACTAAACGTCATGGGTTCGTACTGACAGACTTGTCAAGGCTTGGATCACAACGATCTTATCGAAGGAGGTACTCAGACATGCAGTCGGAATGAAGACTTCTCATGATCTCTGGCATGTTCTTGTCGCGGCCTTTTCACAAACATCAGAGGCACGAGAGTTCGAACTGCTCTCTCAGCTCCAGTTTCTCAAACAAGAAGACGGTAATTCACTCATGGACTATCTCACACAGTTTAAAACCATTTGCAACCAGCTGAATGCTATTGGGAAATCCGTTCCCAACTCGTGCAAGGTATTTTCCTTGCTCACAAATCTCGGTCCAAGTTATGAAGCTTTTGCCACCACTATGCTCAAGCCACTTGTGCCTAGTTATTCAAAAATAATTTCTCTCTTGCAAATTGCAAAGCCATGAGCTATGCAACAAGAGCAATCAACCTACACAAGAGACTAGTACCCCACATGGCCTTTTATAGTGCACAGAAAAGTAGCAACCGTCATTCTCAAAAGCGCAGCGATGAGGATACTTCTCTTCCAAAGGTCGTGGTTTCACTCAAACAACCAATAGAGATACCCAGCATCAGCAAACCAAAAATGTTGGGCATGATTCGAAGTTTGGGGGAGCTTCATGTAACCATAATCAAAATCGTAACACCGGCCGCACTATTACCTATCAAAATTTGTGGGAAGCCGGGTCATGGAGCCTTGAAGTGCTAGGAACACTTCAATCACAGCTTCAATCTGAGGAAATTCCTCAAGCTTTAGCTGCTATGCGTCTCTTGGACACTCAGGATGTTGAATGGTTCCCAGATACTGGTGCCAATGCCCACATTACTAACACCACAGGCAACCTTTCCAATTTAATTCCTTACACTAATAGTGACAAAGTGATGATTAGAAATGGAAATTTACTGCCTATCACTTATAGTGGTGAAGGACAAATTGGTAATGGATTGTCTTCTCTTCCTTTGAAAAATGTTCTAGTTGTTACTTCAATTAAGAAAAGTTTGATGTCGTTTAAAATTAACTTCTAATTATCCTTGTTTGTTATATTTAAAGAAGCTGGTTTTGTAATCAAGGATCAACGGACTAAAAAGTTCTAGTATCGGGATTTTAAACAAGTTGAAGGGTTTTTGTTGATAGTTCTCATCTCACAAAACTTTTCTAATAAAGTTTCAAATCAAGGAGACACAGGCACATAGTTGGGCCATCCACAAGGACCTTGAATTCTTATTGATCTCTAATATTACAGTTTCAAATAGTTTTTAAAAATTCTTTAGTGCAAAAAGTTTAAAAGTTTCTAAATTTGTTCTTTGGGATCTTTTACTCCCATCGATGATACCCTCGAAATCTTAATTTTGGGCCGTCGCGACCAATACCGATACTTTAATCCTTGCTAACACCACAGGCAACCTTTCCAATTTAATTCCTTACACTTATAGTGACAAAGTGATGATTAGAAATGGAAATTTACTGCCTATCACTTATAGTGGTGAAGGACAAATTGGTAATGGATTGTCTTCTCTTCCTTTGAAAAATGTTCTAGTTGTTACTTCAATTAAGAAAAGTTTGATGTCAGTTTCAAAATTAACTTCTAATTATCCTTGCTCGATTAAGAAGCTGGTTTTGTAATCAAGGATCAACGGACTAAGAAAGTTCTAGTATCGGGGATTAAACAAGTTGATGGTCTTTATGCGCTTGATAGTTCTCATCTCACAGCAAACTTTTCTAATCGGTTTCAAACTACAAGAGCAGACACTTGGCACCATAGATTGGGCCATCCACAAGGACGTGTTACTGAGTTTTTGATCTCTAAGGAAGCTATTTCAGTTTCAAATAAGAAGTTGAATTTCTGTTCTAGTTGTCAAATGAGTAAAAGCTCTAAATTGCCCTTTGTATCCTCTTTTACTCAGTGCAAAGAACCACTACGTAGGATACATTGTGACTTGTAGGGGCCTGCTCCAACCACTTCAGTTCAAAAATATAGATATTACATTCTATTTGTGGATGATTATTCTAGATTCAGTTGGTTTTATCCCATTAAGAGGAAATCAGATTTTCTTCAATAGTTTGTAATTTTTCATACAATGGTTGAGAGGCAACTAAATCAGAAAATCAAAATCTTCCAATCAGATGGCGGTGGAGAGTTTAGTGACCAGAAATTTTTGGCCTATCTAAATCAATATGGCATCATACATCATCTCTCTTGCCCTGGTACACCAAAGCAAAATAGTGTGGTTGAATGGAAAAATCGCCACATTGTGGAATTGGAGTTAGCAATGATGTTTCCTGCTTCCATTCCTCGACATTTCTAGGTTGAGGCTTTTGCCACCGCAGTATTCTTGATCAATCAACTGCCTTCTATGATCCTCAAGATGGACTCTCCTCTGTATGTTTTGTTTAATAAAACTCCATACTACTCCATGCTTCGAGCTTTTGGTTCTCAATGCTTCCCATATATTCGGAATAGCACCACCAATAAATTGGAACCACGATCGCTCCAATGCATCTTCTTGGGATATAGTGATTATCATAAAGGATATAGATGTCTTCACTACCCTATTGGCTGCATGTACATCTCACGCCACATCGTCTTCAACAAATCTCTATTTCCATTGCACAGATTTGGAATTACTGATACTTTTGCTCCTCTCATTTTAGGTGAACTTAGCACCTTCACAGAATGGCTACAACCTACTAAATCATCCAGTTCAATTGCACCAAACCCAACAAATCAATCTCGTTGCTCAACAACTCACATGGTTCCCACGCCAGACTTGGGCCAAGTAGCACCTAGACCTCATCGAAACCCAACTCACATTGATAATGGACCACTCCCAATAGCCAGCACCTAATTAGGCAGCATTGACTCCTCTATCATTATTCTTGATCCAAGTGTCAATGAGCCTACATCCACATTGCATCCCACCGAGCTCACTTCTAGTCCTCCACCGACAACACCACCAAGTAAACCCGCTTTCTCTGATCGTCTTTGTACCCTCATTACCCACTACCCAATCTTCCACTTCATCAATGTCCCTCTACTTTCACCATCCATTGTCCATTCCTCTCCAGCAGTTGATATTGAACCTTCCCAAGGTATTGTCACTCGCAGCAAGCATGGTATTTATAAACCTAACCCCAAATATGCCCTTTGCTCCTCCACCATACCCACCGAGCCCAAATCTATCAAATCTTCCCTCCTTCATAGTGGTTGGAAGTCAACCATGGACGATGAGATGCATGCTCTTCATCAGAATGCTACCTGGGATTTGGTTCCTCCATCACCAACTCAAAATAGTGTGGGTTGTGGTTGGATTTTAAGACCAAGCTCTGTGCCGATGGTTCTCTCGATAGGCTCAAAGCTCGCCTCGTCGCCAAAGGGTTCAACCAACAACCAAATATTGATTTCCTGGAAACATATAGTCTCATCATCAAACATGGGTCCATTCAACTTGTGCTTACCATTGCCACTGTCAAACAATGGCCGCTCCGACAGCTCGACGTTAAAAATGCCTTTCTTCATAGGTAGCTTACCACTCCAGTTTACATGGCCCAACCCCCTAGCTTTGTTGATGCTCATCACCCTCATTTTGTGTGCAAAATCAAGAGAGCCCTCTACGGTCTCAAGCAGGCACCTTGTGCCTGGTTTGACACATTTAGTGCCTTCTTGTTAGATTTTGGCTTTATATGAAGCACCTCTGACTCATCCTCTTTGTTTATCATCATTATGGGCATACTCTCATCATGTTCCTCTATGTGGACGATATTGTTCTCACCATGAGTGATTCTGATTTACTTAATCAGTTGGTGTCACAATTGGGCATTGTTTTCTCCATGATTGATTTAGGCCAACTCCACTTCTTCCTCGGATAGAAGTCACTCACACTGCACATGGCCTTTTTCTCTTCCAAACGAAATATGCCCAGGATCTATTAGCCTTAAGCCCCTTTCTACCCCTCTGGTTGTTAAACCTCTTCAGGCTCCAGATGACGATGACTCTTTTCTTGATATTCACCTTTTTCGCAACATTGTTGGCGCCCTTTAGTATCTCACTCTCACAAGACCTGACTTTTCATATTCTATCAACTATGCCTACCAACACATGCATAGCCCTACTAATGCGCATTTTTGGATGGTCAAATGTATTTTGCGCTACATTAGTGGCACTCTTGGTCATGGGTTGCGAATTCTCAAGCATTCCACTCTTAACCTATATACCTTCTCCGATTCTGATTGGGCTGGTAGTCCTCTTACTTGTTGTTCCATCTCGGGTTTTTGCACTTCCTGGTGGCTAATTGTATCTCATGGAGTGCCAAGAAGCAAGTGAGCATGGCGTGCTCTAGTGCCAAGGCCGAATACCGAGCCATGCATCTGCTACAACTGAGCTCACATGGCTATGTTTCCTTCTCCGGGACATTGGAATACCACAACTGCAACCTTGCCCCTTACTAATAAAGGAGGCCAACAAGTGAGAAAACTACAAGGTGGTCGTAGATCCAGGAGAAGAAAGCCCCTCCAGCTCTGTTTTGTGACAATATCAGTGCTCTTCATCTTACTGTTAACCCAGTTTTTCATGCTCGAACCAAACACATAGAACTTGACTACCATTTTGTGTATGAAAAGGTAGCCCTTGAATTACTTGTCACCAAGTTTATTCCTTCTTCCAAGCAGCTTATTGATACATTTACAAAACCCCTCCCACGCGCTTCCTTCACTAGCTTATGCAACAAACTGGGCCTGTCTTCACACCCCATGCTCAGTTCGAGGGGGAGTAAAGCGAATGCTGAGTCAGCTCAAGGGACACCAACACCTCCAGCTTAGCCATGCTTTACCTCAACGGACTCAGGATCCTTGCAGAATAAAAGATATTGAATCATTCTGTTGTAACAATATTTCTTGTCCTTATTCTTTACCTTTTGTCCTCAATTGCAGACAACCACCATTGTAATCCCTTTGTGACAGAATGTTTATATATATTAACAATAATCCATTTGCTTTCTCTATTGGAGAAAAGCTATTCACAAACACGATCTCTGTTTCTTACGTTATAGTCAAGCTAACCTCCTAACTAGTTTGACCAGTCAGCGAGTTTCCATTTCAATAAAAAAAAAAAATCTCATATGCCTCGCATTTTGTCCTACAAACAAGTAATCCAAGTATCAAACCAAATATGCACATGAAGCAACATACAGTAATTATTCTCTACAAGAAAAGAAAATAGAAACAGAATTAGAAGTTTCAGAAATCCTTTGCCATGACATGCATAACATAATTTTTTTTTTTTTTTTGGATGAATAAAAATATATCAAAAGAGCAGAAGACTGCCAAAGGCAGGATACAAGCCAATAGCGAGAAACTAAAGGCACAACACACCATCCTTAGATGGGACAAGAAAAAGAAAATACAAGGACCAACAGGCCATACCTCAAATTAAGTTTTCATTCCTTGGTGCGAAGGTAGTATGGGGCAAATCTTATACGGTGGCTCTGACCAGTATAGACGACAAGGCCATTTGATTCTTCATCTTGCGCTTTCTCAGTATCGTCAATATGATGGATCGCCTCCTCAGAGACTTGAGTGTCTTGCCAAGAAAAAGAAGAGCTTCATTGGGAATAAGGCATCATCAGTATTTTGGTACTTTAAACAGTTGTTCACTGTGTATCCCCTGGAACAAATGCTAATGAAAACCCATTGGGGCCAGGAAACCCTTTTTCAGTTCTAATTGCAAAAACTACAGAGTCAGGGAATGTGGGCACACAAGATAAAGCAAATTCATGGAAGTAGATTGTAAAAATCAGATTTTTGACTTGGTGAAGGGATTGAATAAGAAAATGCAATGGCCCCATAGAGAAAACAGCACCCATCTATCCTTGCTGCTGCAGAGGATAAATGTGGCCTTCAGCTCTGGGATATTGTCAAAATAGAACTTGCCCTGTGAAGGGCCAAAGAACCTGATTATGCCATCTTCAATGGGCAGAACAAAAGCCATGGAGATTAGTTTACCACCCTGAGTGAACGGAGACAACATATTGCAATTTCTTACACACACAGGACAAGCAGAAACTATCTTCAATGCAGATGGCATCCTGGCCAAACTTACACAAGATATTGCTGATGGATCGGCTGCAATCCAATCCCAAATTCTACAACTTAAGATAGAGAACTATGAAGTAAAGAAGTGTTCAGACAATTGAGGATCAATGTTGGTCAACAAATATAGGATCTGTTATGTAATTAGAGTTGCTTATACATAGAATTATTTATATTACCTTGGAAGCAATAATTTACCCTAACTTGAAATTTTATCAAGACCCTGAAGACCAATGGTGAGATATTTCAAAAGTAATAATAATATGAGGAATTCCACTTTGTTGGCCTGCCTAGACAATTGTTTAGCACAAAATGGCATTATCCTTTGGTAGGAACCTAGTTCTTACACACCTGTGTAATAGAATTAATAGTTCCAAGGTAGAAGGAGAAGATTGGAAGAATCCAAAATTCATGCCAATGCTGTCATTTCTCAACTTTGGGATTGGAGCAATATTGAAATCTTGGCCCCTTCTCTTATCATTTTCAGTGTGACATGTCTATAAATGCAAGTTTCATCTCAAGGAAAAGACAGAGAACCTATAGAGGAGTTGGGCTTTCATCTCTCAGCAGTTCAATGGAAGAGAAATCAATGGTACTTTGCCATTTGAAGAGTGAGCAGAAACCATGTCAGCCAAGCTATAAAGGATTGTAGACCCCCCCCCCCCAACATCCAAGCTTCAAAATTAGAACTCATCCAAGAGGTTATATGGGACTAGAGTTCTAAGGATCATCTCTCAATTGAGCCGATCAATAGGCAAGTCCAGTCTGGTTTTTGATAATGCTCAAGCATAATGGGTCAATAAGGGGGTTACAAATCAAGATTTACTGTAAGAGAAATAAATATAGTACTTCAACAACTAAGTAGGCCATCTCCATCTTGTAATGTTCTTGATATTGCTCAACCCAAAATTCATAATCATCTATTTGGGGTGGGTTTTCAAAAATGATAAACAATAACTGCTGATTATAACTGCCATGTGGCAGCTAGGTCAGAACTCAAAACTTCATAGATTTGTTCTCATCATCCTTTAGTACCTCTACTCAATGCCAATTTCTAGGCAGCAAGACAAGAAGAATATGGTTCTTGTATAAAGCATTAATGCTTAAAAGTAACTCTGCTTTTGAGTTTTTCAAAAGGATCCAGCAGCTAATTCTAAGAAAGACATTGACTTTAACTGTATTTCATGCACCTGGCTCCATTCTTCCTGGTTTTCTGTTAGAAAAGTGCCAGGTAAAACATGATATCTTGATGAGATGATCCTACCATAATGGGTCTGGTTCACCGGTGTACAATTCAAATGTGAGGTTGCCATGACACAGATATAACTGCAACTTAAAATGGGATTCCTCAAGTCTCACCCATTGAAGGAACATGACTTTGACTACATATATGTGTGTGTGCTTCTTGCAATATTGGTACTCAAAAAGGCAAAGGATCCAGAAACTAAAATGTATCAAGATAAGCAACCATTTGAAAAGGAAAAATACAATTCTTAAACACTTGCCATGTGTTCTGAACAAGAAAAAGATAAAAAAAGTTCCAGCTGTTCAAAAATAAAGAGTCAACTCAGATAAGGAATAACTACTTTGAACCCAACTAAATTGGGGGGGTGTGCATTTTAATCAACCTGACTTGCTAACTAGTTTGGAAAATCTGCAAATTTTCATTTCAATAAAACACTCAAATGACAGGCACGTTGTTGGTCACATGTTCTCTGTTATCCAACCTACCCTAAATTTCAAACTAACTGATTGCTACACCAAGTTGTTACACCTACAGAATAAATAATTAGAATTTGAAAACAAAATCCAAAGTTGTACTCAATTTATGATATCAACCAAAATCCATCCAAAGCAACTTACAGTAAGTAAATCCTTTTCAGAAAAAAAAAAAAAAGGTTTCAGAAATCACTTACAAAGACACGCATAACATTTAGTAGAGCTCTTCAAACAGAAGATTACTCATCTTAGGTGGCTCAATCCAAATAGTCACTGGACTTACTGGCGCTTTAAGCCTCCTCGGAGAAGAATAGTAACAACAGTTACCAAGAGAAAACGAGTAGAAACCCTTTCCCCTAAGGCAAGTCTTCAAAAATAGACATTGTTCCTCGATATTCTTGGGACATAAGTTGCTGAACACTACACCATTCAAGCTTTCCATTTCAACCCATTTCATCTTGGCCAAGTCCAGTTTGAATATAAAGGGATTACCACGATAAGATACATACAACAATAAAATCTCCCCCTTGAATTCAACTGTGTTTAGCTTTCCATTGACGAGGACGATTAGGTGGAGACGCAGGAAGGACACTCCAACTATGTTTCTGTGGATCAAAAACCCCTACCAAATTATCAGAAGATCCTCTCAAACAATAGAATAAAACCCATTACAGAAAACTGGATTATCCCCACAACAAAATAATGCACCACCAGTATTTTGGAACTTAACATTCGTCCACTGTGGATCCCCTGGATGACAAATGTGAATAGAAACCTCTTGACCATGAAACCCTTCATCAGTCTTAATTGCAAAAACTAGAGAGTCAGGGCATGTGGGGGCACAAGATAAAGCAGCTTTCACGTCCGAAGAAGGAAAAATACTGCAAATGGGAAGATCAATTCTTGACTTGGCGAAGGGTCAAAGAACTTGATTATGCCATCCTTAGCTGGAGATAAGAAAATCCATGGAAATTGATTTACCAGATGGAGTGACTGTGCAACATATCGAAATTTTTTACAAACACAGGACAAACGGACATTATCTTCAAGGCAGAGATGGGACACAATGAGCTCCAGGAGCTCCTTCGGAAGCTCAGATCAAAGCCGCAGCTCATCCATTCTAACCCTATACAGCGTTGCAAGAACAACAAAAATAAATAAATAACTTGACCTTTGTTCACAATATCATCGGGATCGGATTGATATCAGCCTTGTCAGATCTCAAGACCAATTCCGACACCTTAAAAGGCTTAAACCATGTTCACTGCTCATATGTTAAGTTGAAGAGTTCCTATGGCTAAACAAAGCATTGAAAATTTTAAGACTATAAAAATAATACATACGACTAAGGATGCGAATGTACTTAAATGTGAGCATAGATGATTGAATTTAAGATTAAAATTTAACACATTTCCAATTTAGATCATTACCTAATTACCATCACTCAAATTTGTCACATCCCACTTTCGTATGGAAAAATAAAGTGCCCCTTCCAATTCTCTTCATGGGTTCCTCTGCAGTGAACTTTTTGCCAATTATAACTGATTGAAAGTCTTTAACTTAGCCCAAATTTTGCAAAAATCAATATCAATGAAATTTGGCCACTGCCATTTAAACTCGCCACAACTTGCTGTGCATAATACATGGATAGATGGATGAATGTGAGTGAACCTATGTGATAGAGAACCCTACACTTATCCTATGGGTCAAATTTTAGAAAGTGGTCGAAAAGTGAGTTCTACAGCTATATGAAAACAATTCCTTTTTTTTTTGGTAAACAATAACAACAAACAACCCTATTTCATGATAATAAAATCTAGTTGTATGAATTTATATATTA
Source organism: Macadamia tetraphylla (assembly GCA_022985045.1). Classification (NCBI taxonomy): domain Eukaryota; kingdom Viridiplantae; phylum Streptophyta; class Magnoliopsida; order Proteales; family Proteaceae; genus Macadamia; species Macadamia tetraphylla. Next base: position 48,996,557 of record CM040965.1, read on the forward strand.
CACCCCTATTGGATTTTTATATCTGTGTTAAGTCATGGTCATAACACATCTTGTGACTACTCTTTGTCACGAATACATCAGGATATGCAGCATCCCCCAAAGAACACCACCTTCCAAATCTGTATCAGGGTGGGTGGCTTTGGTAACACACAATCTCTCTCTCTCTCTCTCTCTCTCTCTCTCTCTCTCTCTATATATATATATATATATATATATATGATAACAGTGAAAGGGTTCTCTAAGCAAGTAGGGTACTCTACACTACGGGTGTCAACCGGTCGGGCCGGGCTAGTCTTGGTCGGGCATAAATGGGCTTGACCACTTGAAGCCTTGCACCGTGAACGCCCATTTAAGTAAACCAGCCTAGCTTTGGGGGACATGGTACGTTAATAATTTGGTCGGTCGGTCTCAGGCTTTAATCAGGCTACCATAAACGGGTCTTAACCGGGTTATAGACATATTTAACTTTAAACGGGCTTTAAACGGGTCCTCTTTAAAATTGTTCCATTAAATGTGTTTGAAGAAGAATACCAAAAAAATGAGGCAAATACGGGCATAGCAAAGAAAAAGATCCAATAGTTAAAATGAATTAAGCCAAAGATGCGCAAAGTAACTAAATTGATTACTAACGTACTCGATCTTTAACCCACGAAACTCAAATCAATTAAACTATGCCTACATAACCCAATTTTAATAAGTTCAAATCAATTAAACTATGCATAAAAAAAATGAATGTTCATATAACAATTACTACCATCTGAATTGTACATCTCACATTCCCTTAGGACTAAATACAAATAGTATTTTAAAAAAAAAATACAAGTAGTATTAAAGGGTTCAGGTTAAGTCGGGCTTAAAGGAGTCGGTTCAAATCGAGCTTGTAAATGTGTCGGGCCGTCGGGCACCCATCGGGTTAGGTGGCTACACCGTGTACTACCTATTTATAAAGGCGACATGTTTATTAATCGGGCCGGTCTAGGTCAAGCCATAAACGTGTCTGACTTGGTCGGGTCTACCGGTGGCTTGGAATTGACACCCCTACTCTACACCCTCCCACAATGATTTTTTTTTAATAATTCTTTTTATTTAAAATAAAAATAATATAATAATCCCATGTGAGAGGGCGTGCAGTAAGCCTTAGGCTCAAATAACATTTTCCCATATATCATAAGCATACACACACACTCTAAATTGCAAGGGAGCTGCTTTAGATTCAGTGAACCTTCAAGAGGTTTCATCAAGGGTGTTCGCTGATGATTTGTTTATTATTGCAACGGAAGAGTTATCTAGGTTGTTAGATGTTTATAGAAATATGAATATTTTTCATGGTTTTAAACTGAATAGGTTTTGTCTAGAAATTGCATACTTGTTATTCGTGCATTTGTCTTTTGTAGAGCTAACCAGATTGATATCACTGTCTTGATATTAATTCTTGCTTTATTTCAGGACTTGTGAGGGCAACATATCAATTTTGAAAATAGAGAAGTTAAACATTTTCTGTGGAAACCTCTCACTCGAGAACTCCCAACACAGATGAAATTCCTTGCCTCCCACACCTCAGGCTTCATTTTATTTAAATCTCCCTACTGATTATTCAATCAAAATTACCGATTGTAGTTTCAATCCTCATACCAATGCAGCAGGATGGAAGCAGTAATTATTTTTAGTCATCAGTTTATCTCTACACACATGGACTTGGATTTGCAGGTAGTGCCCAAGAACTCAAGGATCCAGAACTCCAAATACGTCTCACTAGAGCCTTTTTTGAGAGTTTCTAAAAGGGAGTACCAGTGCATGAGATTCCAACATGTGCAAAGTCCAGGGGCAAGAACACACAACCTTATCCTGAGAATGTTGAGAGGCTGTTTTGACCGCCTGACCACCAAGTCACAATGTTCGTACATTACTGTTGGACTAAGCGTGCCCATTTTTGACCAGTTTCTCATCAACAGAATCCTGAAAAATATTTGAAGGAGACAGAATTCACTGATGCATCCTGAGAAGCACCCTTGGCCATGGGAACTCTTCACATAATTATATATGATATTAAATGTTGATAACCTTGTTCTGCTGAGTCCTAATATATATCTTCTTTTCATCAAAAAAAATGAAAAATTTATTGTCCCAATCTTTCACAAGTTTTGATTGTCTATATTCGCATTCCTCTCTCAATGGGGCTCTAACAACAAAGTCAATTGCTCGAACTTCCCTAGCTAATAGACAATCCAATGCAGAGTCTGGAGATTTCTTTGGAAGTTGAAAGTTCATCCCAAATTTAAGATGCTTGGAAGGTTTTAGGGGAAAGGATTCCGACTTCAGAACGCCTTCAACCTTTTCTGATTTAGAAAACAGATCAGTGTTTTGTCATTCTGAACCAGTCAGATTGACATATTTTCTATCATGTGGTTTCTCTAAATGTGTTTGGTTTACTCTTGCACCTGTTTCATTTCCTTTGTCTTGAATCAATCTCCGTCCAAGTTAGATATAGTCACTCTGTTCACTTTGCTTGTCCACCTTTCCATTTTCTATGGCCTGCAAGGAATTTGTGTTGTTTATCTTTCTCCTGATCATGTTGTCCTATCTAATATTCAACGTAGGGTATGTGATTTGGGACATTTTACCTCTATGTTTTCCTTGCTCTCCACGCATATATGGCTTGACAACCCAGTTGCACACAAACCACTATCACCTATTGATCTGCTACTTTTAGATCATCCAAAGCTAATCTCTGCGGCTTTCTTTAGTCATTCGTTGTCTTCTTTGGGTAAGCATGTGTTTTTTAGTGCACTGTAACTTTGTCTAGAGATGTATGAGTTTTGGCTACTCAGAAGATCCACAAGAACACATTTGAGGAGTTCCCCAAGGGTTGCAAGGAGCACTACAAATGGGAATGTTGAGACTCGAAATCTAGATCAGTTCTTCGGAGGTGTTCTGTAGGCTCAATCAAGAGTTGAGACTACCATGAATGTTGGCCATGGCAGCTGATCACTTACTTTTGGATATTTAAAGTACTATGTCTAAGTGATGGAGGACCGGTACAGTAGGGAAGAAATCCCTGAGATGGCTCTCAGAGTTGCAGGGAGAGGAGAAATCACACTAAGAAATGGGCGAAAGAAGAATCACACACACACCTGCAGGCTTCACAAATACTCAAATTCAATTCATCTTTTCAATCTGTCTAATAACTTGGATTACATGCCTTTATCTAATAACTAAAAATTAAAATTTGCCTAGTAAAATCTAAAACTAAAATTAGCAACTTCAAATTACTTCCTAAATTCTAACTAAGGAAATTAGAAACAAAATAAACTCAAACTGGTAACTCCCTAATTGACTATTAACTACCCAAATTAAAAGATTGCAAATAATCCCCATATAAAATAAAATCCTAAAGATCCTAATGAATCCAAAAATTCAATCGGACCCGGTTCATCTCGATTGAGATTGCCTGAAGGGTCAACCCGGTTCAACAGCATCGATTCTGCATCAACTCCCCCGATGTTGAGAAAAACTCATCCACGAGTTTTATAGAATAATAACAATAAAAACTCACAAACGGGGGTGAATTGCTCGTCGTCTCATCGCGAACAAAATTCATGATGTGAAGCTTTGGAGGTGCAACCTCCATTCAAGTCCAGAAAATCATGGGGAAGAACAAATTCATTATGGTGAATAAGTGGCACTACATTGATGCCCTTCAATACTTGATCCACAATTTTCTCACTTTCTGTTGTCATCACTTGTTCCACAATAGGACAGTCTTCCACTTGTGTTGATGCCTCTGATTCATCTTGTGGTTGTACTGGGGGTATCACTTTCTTTGACGCAACCAATCCATGAAGATTAAATTTTTTATGCATATGATAATGTTGGAGGGTGCACACATTGTTGTCACGATCAAGAATACCATCCCGTTGTTCCAACCAGTTTCGACCCAATTTAATGATGCACTGAGGAGAGTCAAACACTTCACAAAAAGCACCATCATAATAAGGAGGAACAGAAAATTCAACAAATGCAATTTTCTCCAACTCAAAAATTATCTAACCGGTCTCTAACAATATATCCACCACAGAGCTGGAGACAAAATTATCACTTAGTTGCTCATCAATTAACAATTTAGCAAGCTTTTCATTGGGCAACCGCACTCGAAATTTGAACACAAAAGAATCCATGACCAATCTTGTGTCGGACTCAAATCCAAGTTCCAAAAAGTCAGAATTGAATCGCTTATGGGGCCCACAATTGATAACTAAACCAATTTTCAAAAGAGTAGGGGAATTCTTGTAATTTCAAGAGCAATTTTAGCACTTTAAAGAGAAGGGAGAACAAATATTTCAATCTAGACAAACCAGGGGCAATAATGTAATTTCTGGCACAATTTAGACCCCTATTTTGAGTGAAATAGATGAATAGGACAGATCTGGAATTAGTCCTAAAGAAAAGACTCAATTCTGGAAATAACAAGGTGAGGGGGTCAAACTAAAATAAAGTTCCAATGCAAGGGTCGTATTGTAAAACAAGTGACAGGAGCTTATCTGTAATAATAGCAAGTGTTATTTAAAACCCATAAGAGAACCCTTTTTCTTCTTCTCGATGGAGCACCATGGCAAGGCGGCAGACTAGCAAGACTCCCACACAGAGAATTCCTTCAAATCTAATTGGCTGCTCTTGAAACTTCAGGTGTAGACTCCTAAGGAGAAGATGTACTGAACTCACCAAGGGATTGCTTAGATCAACAGGCCAGAGTGATACAGAAAGCTTTTGAAACTGAGGTTGGCAATAGTTGTCAATGGAACCCAGTTGCAGGTTTTACTCTTCACCGCAGGAGAGGTCTTTGGGGCTGAAGTTCTAGGGTTCAAGTCACCTTGGGGAGAACTACCTTCGATCAAAAGCTCGACCCAATCGGATCTCTCACGAAAGAGATCGATCCACTTTTCCGTACCTTCTGCGAGAACAGGGTATTGACAGCAATAGGGAAGAAAGAAAGGATGAACAAGAGGAGAGTAGAAGAAGGCCAAAGGGATTGAAAGCAAACGTAAGAGAAGAGAAGGAGAGTAGGGCTACAGTGGATTTCATAGGGGAATTTTTTTTTTTTTTTAATGTCTGGGAAATCTAGAGGGGTTTCATGCAAAGGCAGGAGGTGGGGTAGAGCTGAGGTGAGAGGGGAGGGGTTTTGAGTTGCTGCGGAAGATGAATTTATTTTTTGGCTTGTTTTTCTCAATCTCTGTGGAAACCATAACTGAGAAGGATAAGGTGGGAAAGAAAAGATAACAAAGGAGATGATCCTTCGGCTCTGATACCACTTGATGGAGGACCGATACGGTAGGGAAGAAATCCCTGAGATGGCTCTCAGAGTTGCAAGGGAGAGGGAGAAATCACATTAAGAAAGGGGGGTAAGAAGAATCACGCACACACACGCCCGCAGGCTTCACAAATACTCAAATTCAATTCATCTTTTCAATCTGTCCAATAACTTGGATTACAATGCCTTTATATAATACCTGAAAATTAAAATTTGCCTAGTAAAATCTAAAACTAAAATTAGCAATTTCAAATTACCTCCTAAATTCTAACTAAGGAAATTAGAAACAAAATAAACTCATACTGGTAACTCCCTAATTGACTATTAACTACCCAAATTAAAAGATTGCAAATAATCCTCATATAAAATAAAATCCAAAAGATCCTAATGAATCCAAAAATCCAATCGGACCCGGTTCATCTCGATTGAGATTGCCTGAAGGGTCAACCCGGTTCAACAGCATCGATTCTGCATCACTAAGTTTTCATTTGTATATGATGGATCTCACGTCTACAGTTGACAACTTAGTTCAATGGTTTCTGTGTGTGCATACACCCAGTTATCAGAGCTGTGTAATACACCTAGAATAGATAATTAGACTTTGGAAAGCAAAACCAAGTGACCTAACTTCATACTCAATTTATGATACAAGCATCAACCAAAATCCACTTGAAGCAACTTAAAGTAACTTTTTCCTTTCAAATAAGAAAAAAGAAAAAGAAAATAGATACATAGAACTGGAAGTTTCAGAAATTCCTTATAAAGACAGGCATAACATTCAGTAAAGCTTTACACACAAAAGATGACTCATCTCCTTGAGCATTCTATAACAGCAATAGAGAAGCTAATGCAAATTTACATATCTAAATACTAGAACTTCAGATAAAATAACCTAATAGAAACATTATCAAACTTGTAAAGTTGCACATGTGCTCAAAATAGTATTAGGTCCAAGAGGCCTGAATTTGAACCTAAGAAATTACAACATCCCAGTTAAACTGGTTGGTTTTTTACAGTTAAGGGTCCTTCCATTGAGCCAACCACAAGAGTGTCAGCTCTCAATTCTGCCGATCAACAGGCATCGCTATTCTGGTTTTTCATAAATATCAATCAAAGGGTTACAGACTCAAGATGACTTGTAAGGGAAAATGTCTACCTAAGAAATACAATAGACTTCAATAACTAAGTAATCTGATCTCCATCTTGTAATGTTCTTGATACTTCTTAACACAAAATTCATATTCAGCCATTGGTTGTGGGTTTCCAAAAATGGAAAACAATAAATGCTGGTTATAACTACTATTTGACAATTCGGTTAGCACTCAAAAGTTCATGGATGTATTCCCATTATCCTTTAGTACCTCAGTGTTAATTTCCAATCCCTCTGGACTTCACAGCAAATCAGAGAAATGTTTTGAGAATCGTTGTCTTTAAAAGCCAATTCCTTTTCAAAAATTAGGATCAATGACACCCAATAGACCACAGAATTTGACAAGTGCAAGTTTAGAGCATATCCCAATCTATTGAATCGTTAGAATAACCATATCCTCTTTCCATACTAGAGAATTAGCTGATTTTGATCGAAAATCATTTCATTGCTGCCTTCTGAGCATTGTTTCAAAAAATTAGATAGAATATGCATAGTATTTGAAATCTCCTTTCCTTTCTAATCCCAACCAGACAGCTGATAATATGTTCTTACAATCAACTCAGTTGCACCTTCTTCAATACTAAATGCACCATACAGCCTTTCATATCAGGTACAGAACAATATGTTCCTGACATACATACTGGAAAAGCATAAGGCCCACTAAGAACAGATAAAGGTACAGCATCAAACAGCAATTACTGAACCCACCATCCCCAACCCCACCCCCACCCCCACCCCCACCCCAAAAAGAAAACAAAAAGGACAAAAGAAAAAGAAAAAATGAATAAAGCACACTGATGGCAACCTACTATCCTTAAAGTTCTTTTTTAAAAGGATCTACCTCTCTGAGTCTCACCCAAATCTCATAGGCAGAAAGATAATAAATAGGGAGGAAGAATATGGTTTTTGCATAATGCGTAAAAATAATTCTGCTTTCAAAATTTTCAACAGTATCCAGGCAGTAAGACATTGACTTTAACTGTATTTTATACACCTGGCTCCATTCTTAATGGTTTTTTTCCATTAGAAGAGTGCCAAATAAAACAATATATCTAAATGTATTAACCACGGCTCCATTCTATAGGATTGTTATGCATCAGGCTATGTATGAGGCAGAATGTTGGGCAGTTAAGAAGTGTCATATAGAGAAGTTATGTGTGGCGGAGATGAAGATGTGTTGGAATGTATCCACGATATGGGGAGTGTCCCCATCGCGATATGGTCATCTTAGTTACTTTCCAAGTTAGATTAGGTTGCTTACCTTCCTAGTTAGATTAGATCTCTAGTTTCTTAAACTAGAGTTAGACTAGGATTGCATTTCATTTTCCATTTATGATTATATTTGGATCTATTTATTATAATATGATGGAGGGAGACTACTAGACACATCGGCTGCTCCTCCCCCTTGCTGTCTCTCTTCTGCTTCTTCCTCATCTCTCTTCTCTCAAGTTACTGGTTACAAATCTTTGGATTTCTACAGGATGTTAAGATGGATGTGCAGCCAACTCAATTATCATACAGCTCCACAATTGAATAGAATGTAAAATTGTAAGCAACTAGAATTTTCTAAGGTAAATGGGTACATAAAGAAGAGACCTAATAAGGATTATTCTTTATTTGCCAGGGACATAATTGGAAGGATAGGTAAAATATGGACAAACTAAGATAAAGGATAGTGAGAGGGGCTGTCAAGGAAAGTGAAAATAAAATTAAAGCAAAAAAAAAAGGAATCATGGGGAGAAGGGGATGCCTTCTTCAACCTCATGACAAAGAAGAGGGAGGCAGAAGACCAGTATAGGTTTCGGTTGGGAGAACTCTCTAGTATGGCCACAGATCAATTGAAGGTTCTAGGTTCAGGCAGCTAGTCCATCGTACTCTGAAACCCAAGCAAGAAGCAGTCAAAACACTCAGAAGCTAATCAAAAGTTCTACAAATATCCCAGGAATAGAGAGCAGGTTTGAAACTTAGCCAGCCACTTCAGATTCCAGCAAGGTTTCGAGCCAAGAAACATGTAGGTGGTATCGTTTAGAGATAATAATAGTTATCCCCAAAGTTATACTGCCTGAAACTCCAATCAGATGTACCGCCAGAAACAGGGAAGCAATTAGGTTTAACCAAAACAGGAAGGAAAAAAAAGAAAGAAAGAAAAACTAGTAACAGGTTGAAGGAGAAGGGGAGAAGAAGAAGAAGAAGAAATAAAAACAGAGAAAGGTCGAACAGAAGTGGGGGAGATTCAGAGGGCTAGAGCAAGATGAAGAAATAATGGAAGAAAGAAGAAGAAGAAAAAACCTGAGAAGGATATCCCAGATCTGAATCAAGTGAGAACATCCATAAACAAGAGGGAAGTTTCAAGGGGGAGAAGAGGTCACACAACCTTGCCATGCCATTGTACCACTTGGGTAACAATAAACAAAACTCAAATTTTCATTATTTGAAATCTGCCCAATGAATTGGCTTACAAGCCTATTTAAAAATAAATAAATAGATACATAATAAAACACGAAATCAAAAACTACCTAATTGAAATCTAGAACTGAAATAGAAATAATTTCTCCTAATTAGTTCCTAAAAATTAGACTAACAAAAATAGAAGATCAATAAAACTCAAATTGGAACTTCCCTACTTGTCTAATAACTACTAAATATAAAAGACTACATATTTTCCGAATAAAATAAATCCTAAATTTCCTAATGAACAAATACCAATTTGGACCCGTTTCTCTCGGTCTAAGTTGCTAGATGGATCAATCTGGTTCAGCCACGATTCTACATCAGAGCTGCCACAGTAACATTAAAATACACAGATATAACAGAAAATGAAAAATGGGTTTCCTCAAGTCTGATCTGTTGTTGGAACATGGCTCAATGGCTAAGATCATGTTTTAACCACTTTCCCATGGGTTGTGAACAAGAAAAAATGTCACTTGCAGTTAGAAAATAAACAATGAATAATCAAATCAGACAAGATATAACTACTATAAACCCAACTGTTTGCATGTTTACTCAACTTGACCTGCTAAATTTCCATTTCAATATAAAAAAAACTCAAATGCTCTTCATTTGTCCCTCAAAGTCTAATCTGCCTTAAATTTCATCTAACTGATTGCTAGAATAGATAATTGGACTTTTGAAAACCTAAACCAAGTATTCTAGACTCATACTCAATTTCTGACACAAGCATCAACAAAAAATACACCTGATGCAACTTACAGTATTTTTTCATTCTTAAAAAAGAAAAAATAAATATACAGAACTAGAAGTTTCAGAAATCCCTTACAAAGACATGCATAACATTTAGAGCTCTTCAAACAAAGGATGAGTCATCTTAGGTGGTTGGATCCAACCAACTTTTGGAATTCTTCGTGCTTCATGCCACTGCTTAGCAGGATGGTACTTACCGTCATCTAGAGAATAGAAGTAGCTAGACTTTCCACGGAAACGATTCTTTGAAAAGTAGATACTGTTCCTTGATACATTTGGGACATCAGTTGCTGAAACAGAAGAGAGAGAGCTGACAAACACTGTTACACCATTCAAGCTGTCCATTTCAACCCATTTCATCTTGGTCAAATCTAGTCTGAATACTATGGGATTTTCAGGATAAGATACGCACACCAATAGCAGCTTCCCCTTGAATTCAAGTAAGTGTTTAGCTCTCTGTTGATCTAAGCTCATAGGTGATGGCACAGGAAGGATACTCCAAGTATGGTTCTGTGGATCAAATGTCCCTACCAAATTATCAGAAAATTCACTCAAGCAATAGAACGATCCATTGCAGAAAACTGGACCATCCCCACTTTTGAATAATTCACCATCAGTATTTTGGTACTTAAAAACTGTCCAATTTGCATCCCCTGGATGACATATGCAAATACAAACCTCTTCACCATGAAGATCAGTATTCCCAATTGCGAAAACTATAGAGTCAGGAGATGTGGGCGCACAAGATAAAGCAAATTTATACCCAACAAACCAATTTGGTAACTGACAGTGAAAGGGAAGATTGATTCTTGACTTGGTGAAGGGATTGAATAAGAAAAGGCTACTGCCCAATATAGAAAATAACACCCATCCATCCTTGCTGCACTGGAAAAATGTATTACTTAGCTCTATGTTTTCATCAAAATAGAACTTTCCCTGTGAAGGGTCAAAGAACTTGATTATGTAACCTTTCCTGCCACCTATTGCCGGGGAGAACATTAGCCAAGGGCATTGTTTTACCACACGGAATGAACGGAAGTTCTTACAAACACAGGACAAGCGGACATTATCTTCGTCGCAGAGACAGGACACAACAACCTCCAGTAGCTCTGTCGGAAGCTCAGACCAAGGCCGCAGCTTATCCACTCGGACCCTATGAAGGATTGCAATGACAACAAACAATTAAAATTTGTTCATAAACCCCAGAATACTTTGATCTATGATCAGACATTGATATAAACTGAAATATATTGTAAGCCCTCAGATGTGATTTCTCTTGGCACAAAACAAATTTCTTAACCCCAATACAATGCCTCCGAACTCAAAACAGATTAAACCCAAACTTTGAGATTCAAAATCCAATTCTTCTCCAAACCCTAAATGCTTTGCTTTTGAATCCATTTACAAAACCAAGAAATTCTACACCATGAAGCAAATACAGGAACAACCTAAATCATGACATACAGATATGAGATTGCATTTCAAATCCTAAATTTTCTAACATGATACCTAACTACGGAAACCCATTCAGAAACTTATTGAGTTAAAAGTAGCAAAAGAGTGTAACTAATTTAAAACCATTCAAACAGTCACAAAAAGAATAGCCCAGCAGAAGAACTTACGGTTTCTCGGTTGCATTTGTCCTGATTCTTCCCGTCATGAAGAAAATCTGATAGGGTAGGCTAAGATGAAAATGCTGTAGGGTAAAACTATTTTTTTGGGAGAGGAAGGGTGTAGGTTTCATATGGAAGAACTGGGGCGTTGATCTACTGAAATCCTTATTTAGCAGGAAAAAGAGAAAAGATCTACTGAAATCCATAACGCCTTCTGACTTCTGGCGATGGGTATTAATCGAATCCTTATCCTTTCGGTTTCGATTCGGTTCAATGTACAAAGTGTGAATGGCAGGAGCCAAAACTAATAAATCGTTTAAACGATTTGAATTTTGGAATATGAATGTATCCAATTCCTTCTTCTTTTCTTTTTTTTTTTTTTTTCTGATAATGATAGAAGAAAAGGATCCATTTTACCAAGCATTGAATTACATCCACATTATTTAGCAAAAAAAAAAAACACATTTTTACATCCGCATTGATTCTTGAAACAAAATACTTACATGGTAAGCTAAATGCTTAAATCACTTTGTAAAATGGAGCCAAAGTAATTGAATCATATATTTTAAAATAAAGAAAATTTACTTGCAATAACTTGAATTCACTACCATGTTATGCACTTCCTTCGAGTCACACTGTATCTTGAAAACGCCACCTCACTCCTTGGCCAGTTTCTGACCTTGGAGAAGGTTTCGAGAGTCTGCATCAATGTTTTTTTTCCTTCTTTTTCTATCATCATATAATTTGCAACTATCAATATAAAACTTCCTTTAAATAGAACACTATAAGCTTAGTCAGATATATCTTGTTCATAATTAGTACTCCCATACATACCATGAAAGGGTAATCCTGAAAGAATAGGAATGGAAGGCTCTTGGGTCAATCAAATTTTCATAACTGTAAATGTTGTAGCAATAATCAGTGGACGCATCTCAAAGATCCAACGATTTATGTTAAGATTTTATTCTTGTCGATTGATATGCATGAAACCCATCACTCAACAAGATGCTGACATGTGGCAACCAATCACTCACCTTATTTGAAAAAGAAACAAAACCATCTGTGTGAAGCAAGCAACCTCGGATCTTGATGTTCGAGGGAGATCCAGCCTTCCTTCCATGGCCGAGTCATAGAAGGACGCTATCTCTCTCCCAAGGAGGAAAGGCAATACAATTCCTCAGAGACGAGGGATATCCTGCACTAAAGAAGGAAGCTCATAGGACACGATCCTTTGACTGCTCCTAACATATCAAAATAGGAAGACATTTCCTAGTAGGCTCTATGGGATCCGATCCTATAAAGGAGAAGGAATGGTGTGACACCCGAAACCCGGCCTAAGGTTTTTGGACATCAACGGTCTACAGGATCTGTAAGTTCTAGGTGATAATGAACCAGAATAGCATCCACACAAACATAAGTGCAAACAAGATTTAACTAAACTAATATATTATTAAAATTCAAGGTTCAACTATCTAATTTAAATTTCAAACTTAAAGTAAAGTCGAATTAAAGTATGTCCTCATAGTCTAACTCAAGGTTTACATCATCTAAAGATAAAAATCATTATCTTCTTCAAATCCATAAGCAATGTCCTCCTGCCGATCAACTATATGTTCGACATTCACGTCATCTCCATAATAGTCCTCACCAACGTCATCTATAAATTATGAGGGTAAGTCTCTGGGAAGAAACTTAGTGAATAGAACCACAATACTAAACATGTTTGAAATCACAATCATATAACCAATATTGGGAAAGACATATATAACATAATATAAAATTTTCAAAAGATAAAGAATAAGTATACTACACATACTTACATTGCTATATTTATAATCGCCGCATAAGTACATATGATGACTCAAAATAAACTAAACAATGAATTCACAATATCATCTATGAATGGTCAATGTGTCACAGTACCACATTGCCACCACTCAATATATAGAAACTCGCAGAAGTTATCTAGTGTCCAACCTCCCAAAACATAGTCATACCTCGAAGGTCAAGTAACAATTGATAGATCCTATCGAGGGTAGGTCACGTCATCTAGTAGTTCACAGTTCTACTAAGGAAAAGTCCAGTGAACTAATCCTCACCTCAATTCTATAACGCCAATGTTGATAAGGCGAGACAATAATAATAAAGTCAACTAAGAACGAAAAATATATATAAATACAGACAAGTTTGGAATTCAAGTGTGATCAATACTTTCATTCCACCCTATCAGTCTCTATGTAAATATGAAATCAATTTCAGTTTCAGTTTTTGTAAAAGTCATCAAAACAATAACAATTATAAATAGCAAAGCAATGATCAAGGAAGTCTCACATCTCTCCTCAATCAAGGTCAGTAATGTAAAGCATCATTACCACAATAACATATCTCATACATCAAAACAGTAAATTTATGTAAGCTAGTGTTTTTAAAAACATATGCACAGACAAAAACTCATGTGATATAAGAATCATGTATTGCACATATTATATTACTCCATGCAATTATAATTACAACTTAACACATAATGTTAGAAACTAACATTATGTAATCAATGTTCCATTTAGAAAATTGTGCTATGTACATATAATGCAAATTATAGAGCAAAATTCAATTTGTTTCCTTATTCTCTTATGTACATAACATTAGGTCTGCAAAATCATATTTTTAAATGTCAACATCATGAAATCCAACGTTTAGAGTAGATCTAGGGTTCACATAATTCTCTTTTGGATAACATTAAGAAAATAAGCAAGTTAGGGTAGAGGTTCCACTCACTTTGATGTGTTCCCAAATTCTGCCTCAGCCTATTTTGCCTATTGACATAAAAAATAGGAAATAAATATCTCTAATACTTAAATATATTAAAATTAGATCTTATTGAAACTCAATTCATATATACAAGTTTCATATGAAGATCACATAAAATAACCCTTTTTAGGTTAGGTATCAATCTCCCTAAAAAATTATCTTTAAACTATAACAAATTCTGACCAACAAATTTGAAAGATTCATTAACTTACTTTCCCAAACTCAAATAATTTTAAACTTTTTTAGATATTTATAAGACTCATGAAAGTTTCTATGACAAAAAAATCAAAGTCTATATACTTTCATCACTACCGTCATTCTTGGATATAGAAAACTCCCTTGACAGTGACCTATCTGAATATATGAATTATTCGGTATATCACATCAACTCAAAATTTAATGAAATTTTTATGAGATCCCATAAACATATTTATATACTCCCAGCAATTATTTTAGATTATAAAACAATAAATAACTATTTTTAATAATATTAACAATCTTGGACTACTGTTTTATCCAACAGAAATTACTGTGAACATCTCAAACTCTTATTTTATTTCTCCTTAAACCCATAATTCAAAATTCCAAACTTTAAATCATGATTAATCCTCCAAGTTGAATATAAGAAAGTAATTAAATCATGTTAAGAGTTCTTACCTTGAAAACCGAACGAAATCTTGATTCCTTTTCTCATTTTTGTTCTTCTTCATTCTCCACTTTCTTCTCCACAATACCTTTCATTTTTCCTTTTGATTTTTTTCATAAATAGAAAGTCGATGCAATAGAGCCACGTTTTTGCTTCTACTTCTCCTCCCCAAATAATTTCCAACTCTATCTCTACCATTCCTACTTTATCTTCAACTCCCTCTCTTCCTTTATTCTAGTCACAATCGATCTCCAACTCTTTCTCTCACGTATCCTACCTTATCTTGCTTACTTTATACTCAAGTCTATCCAAATTTCAAAATTTGAGTCCCAACTTTATTATGAAAGAATTTTTTTAAATTATTAATTAGCAATAATTAATTAGTTAAATTAGGCATTATCCACTTGTTCTCTAATTATCCATGTGGATAATAAATTAATATATGTATATATATTCTTAATTAAATAATTCCATATTAGAGTTAACATTAGAATCATGTAACTAAAATAAAATTCAAATTATAGTCCAGTGGCAAAACGGTAAATTAGGGTTCAAAGGTAAAATGGTAATTTCTATGACCAAACCCAAAAGTTATTCTATATTGTAGTTATATCTAATGGATGATTTTTAACACTTACCAAGGGTTGATACACCATCAATGGTCTGGTATTTTCACTTTAAGTCACCCTGACCCTACAATGATCAAAAGACAAAAATACCTCTAGTCAGATTTCAGGGTATTACAAATGGATCAGATAGAGGTAAATACACAATTCTACTCACCACTGCTCTCTTTACCCTACTACTATTGCACGGATCCCTGGCTTGGGCATCAAAGGACACGAGCCGTTGACTGCTCCTAACATATCAAAATAGGAAGACATTTCCTATTAGGCTCTACGAGATCCGATCCTATAAAGGAGAAGGAATGGATCAGACAGAGGTAAGTACACGATTCTGCTCACACTGCTCTCTTTACCCTACTATTGTTGCATGGATCCCTGGCTTGGGCATCGAAGGATTAATCTCAAATTCCACTCCGGGCCTCTTACCCTTTTGTTTCACTGTGTAGGAAAGACGTCCCAACACAATGGATCGCTAGCCGTAACACAGACCAAAGAAAATAAGTTAATATAATCATGATATTTAAAAACATTGACGGTCACAATTAGGCAAGAAATGTGAGATAAAAATATGCATAATAGGGGAATTAAATGATGAACTGGACAGAGAATCTGGTCTTAAGCCCAACAGTCCGACAACCTCAACACGTTTGGAGAAGTCTCACGAAAGAAACACGTGTCATAAGGTTTCTCTACGAGAATTACAAAAATCACACGAGACATCAATGTTCTTCCATTTTCCCAAAGTCTTCATAACTAACAAACCAACATGTAAGAGCCTCTAGGGAAACAACTTAAAATTGGGTGAATATTGAGTCTCCAAAAGAAACGCCACCATGAGGAGGGGGGAGATGATTTGACATACCTATTTAAAATATCAATAGAGTTAGTAGTAACATAAAGAATAAGGAATTTGGCTACAATTTTGGTAGTTAGGGCTCCATGGTTTAAGAAAAGATGTAGCATCTCGGCCCTTAACCTTGGCACAATATTGTCTTCTTTGGCCCATGGGTCTCAAGCCTTAGTAAAATGCGTTGTACCATATTAAGGAAGCTAAAGGTTATCAACTAGCCAACAACCTGAACTTAGGAAATGTGAGGTTAAAGTTTGCACACTCTCATCGATCTTCGAAACCCCCTAGCACTAAGTAGTCTTGTGGTGGGGACCCCTCAACGATCTTCCAGCCTGGTTTGATACACTTGTTGTTATCTTAGTATCACAAAGGACACCCCATCGGTCATCTACTAAGGAAGGGGATAGAGATAAAAACTTATAAACAATAACAGAGGGGAGACAAGGGGATAAATTGTTAACATTACAACGTGTTAGTCATCTTGGTAGTTTGAGTGGCAGTTCGAGCATGTGTTGTCATTGTTGGCAACAAGATTAGTGGATGTCTACTTGAAGGATTAATAGCATGTACACAAGTCAATTTCTTCTAGAAAATTGTAGAGTCTGCCGTACTCTTTTCAATGCATCCAGATTCACCTTGATCTGATATCGGACAAAGAAGATACAATCAATGCAAGGTTCAGGGGTAAGTTGGTCATTTTAAATGGATTAGTTTGATATAAGGTTATTCTAAAATATTGTAGTGCTTTGAGTCATGAATGCAACACAACTCATTTCATCGTAATCTGAGTTCATATGAAGGAGTTATTGACATTCTAATGCGGTTGCTCCAAGTTAACAAAAATTGGATTTCTTAAATAGTTAGAGTTTACAATTTCACTCAGTGGTTTTGTGCAACTACCGTAAATTTATGGTTACAGGGTGTTGCTGCCAAAAATACCCCGCTAGTCGAACCTACACAAACACAGACGACGGAGGCCCGGAGCTTTGTCCGGGGTTAGTCCTCCGACTCTTAAGTCAGGGTCGGCCGCATAGTTCAATAAGGGAGTAATGGTGAGGGTATCAGAACTTACCTCCCCTTTCTTCCGTGCCTTCTTATATAGCTCTTAGGGTTTAGGGTTTTCCCCTTCTTCCCTCTTAGAGTCCCACTCGAATCGTCCATCCTTACAGGGAATATTCCCCTCATGGCGCGTGATCCCGCGTGATTTCGGCGTGCCTCGATGATTGGCGTGCTTGAGTGTGAGTGGTTTCTTGGAACCTTCGTCTGCGGAGGACCGTGTCTCGGGCCTGTCACCCCCAAGGTCGGTTTGGCTTTTAGGCCCCTTACTTCCCCTTCTTCTGGGAGAAAAATCTTCTTCTTTGGTGACTTGCTCCTTGGCCTTGGCATTCGCATTACTAGTGAGGGCTTGGGGTCCTAGAAAGACCTTGATCGCGGATCAACCTCCCCCCTGGGCGGGACCTCGGTCAGTCCGTTCAACTTTTGGGGAATTCCCCACGAAGGAGGGACCCTCGGTAGTCCGTTCGGCTTGGCGAACTCCCAACGGGTGGGATCCTCGGTCAGTCCGTTCAGCTTTGGCAACTCCCCAAGGAGGGACCCTGTCAGTCCGTTCGGCTTTGGCCAAACTCTAACGAAGGTGGGATCCTCGGTCGTCCGTTCGGCTTTGGCCCCCAACCGAAGGAGGGACCCTTGGTCCGTTCATTCCAACTCCCCAAGGATGGACCCTCGGTCAGTCGTTCGGCTGGCCGAACCCCCCGGGAGGGACCCTCGGTGGCCGTTCAGCTTTGGCCGAACCCCCCGGGGTGGGACCCTCGGTCAGTCGGTTGGCTTTGGCGAACTCCCAACCGGAGGAGGGACCCTCGGTCAGTCCGTTCTGCTTTGGCGAACTCCCAGCGAAGGTGGGACCCTCGATCAGTGCATTACTTTGCGAACTTTCAACCAGGTGGGACCCTCGGTCAGTCCGTTTGGCTTTGGCGACTCCCAACAGTGGGACCCTCGGTCGGTCCGTTCGGCTGGCGAACTCCCAACGGAGGAGGCCCTCGGTCAGTCCGTTCGGCTGGCGAACTCCCAAGCAGGTGGGACCCTCGGTCAGTCCGT
Organism: Macadamia tetraphylla; assembly: GCA_022985045.1. Taxonomy (NCBI): domain Eukaryota; kingdom Viridiplantae; phylum Streptophyta; class Magnoliopsida; order Proteales; family Proteaceae; genus Macadamia; species Macadamia tetraphylla. The sequence continues at coordinate 49,014,850 of CM040965.1, forward strand.
TCGGCTTTGGCCGAACCTCCAACCGAAGGTGGGACCCTCGGTCAGTCCGTTCGCTTTGGCGCCTCCCCAGAAGGTGGGACCCTCGGTCAGGTCCGTTCGGCTTTGGCCGAACTCCCCACCGAAGGTGAGACCGTCTGCTAGGTCCGTTCGGCGCAAACCTCGAGGCTTCCTGCCCGTGGCGGTGCCATTAATACTCGGGAAGTCGTGCCGCCTTTCCCCCATCTATATATAGTGGGGGGGCCATTTGTGGGGCAATTTTTCTTTTCCCTTGGAGAGCTCACCTTGACCTCGGTTCCTTTTGCCCGTCTTCGTCTTCCCTTAGTTTACAACACCGCAATAAGTGATGTCTTCCTCGTCGGACTCTGACCATCGTCCATGAGGTCAAGACCAACGTAGGTATAGGAGTCTGGGGAGGTCAGGATGTCCTCGGATTCCAGACTCTCCCTCCTCCCATGACTCATCGTCCCGGCCTCACCGTCGGGGTCCAAGGGTGGTTCCAGCGGGGGTTCGAGGGAGAGGGTGCTCGATGCAGGCCGGACCCGAGCCCAAGAGTGGAGCCCTCAACATCGTCTCCACGATGGGCAACGAGTGGAGGTGAGGGCCTCCTTCGGTGTTTCAGACGCTTCGAGCTCAATTGCCGAACCTTGACGGCAGCTATCGGAACGAGGTGTGCACATTACAAGGCCTTCAAGGCGGTCTTGGCTGCCCTCCACCCCTTCTTTACCAAAGTGTTTGGCACTATGGGGTATGCCCGACCCGCTAACGCGAATGGGGTGGCGACAAGCGTTAAACCGTCATCTTCTTCGTTCGGCACAGAGGCCCTCTCCTTCCCCTTTTCATTTGCTTTTTCCTTCTTGGGCTGCAAGGCTTACGGGTTGGTACTATTTTGCCCCGAAAGGACCTTGGCTCATAAAGTTACCGACTTCCATCCCGGATGGAAGGAAAAGTATTTCTTCGTGAAGTCGGAGGGGTGCCCTTGACGCGATGCAGATATCCGGACCTTGGGATGTGAACTCCGCCCCTGCCTATTAGGGCGGGAGCGAATCGTTGCAATAAGCGGCGATAGGAAGGTTGTTCTCGATCGAGGCGGGCCTCAAGTCCGCCATCCTCTTCAAGTTGGGCTTAGCGGTAGATTAAACTAGCCCGTGCTTCCTTCCGAGTGTCGGTTCTTCATGCTAATACCGGCTTCTTCTTGCGATTGCAAGTTACGGGCGAGGCTAAGGCCCACCGCGGCAAAGCGGAATCAAGGAGGCCAGGCACGTGGCGCCCGGCGAAGTCTAGAGGAAGGAAAAGGGGACCGTCCTCTGAGACCTCGAAAGCCAGTAGAAGGGTAGGCGCCAAGGTGTCCGGGCCCTGCGCTCTGGAAGAGCACCTCAAGACCCTCATCTGCGCCTCCAGGGCAGGGTCGGGTCGGCGGTGAGGTGGGGTTAAATCCCCAATGGTCGGTGAAGGAAGGCGACACTCGGCCGTCGGACGGATTCGCCAGTTGGTGATGAAGGGTCTTCCCAGATGCCCGAGCGAAGCAAGGGCGGGCGATCACCTCCGCATGCATCTTCATGGCGGGGGTAGCTGATCCCCTTCTTTCTTGTATATATTTTAATTCGACCTTGATTTTAATGGACTCGAGAATCGGATGGGTCAATAGCGGCTCGAGCCGAGGCCATGTCTTGGAGACCTTGAGGTCACCGAGAGGAGAGGGCCTCCCTAGACAGAGCTCACTCTCCTCCTCGAGAAGGTGGAGCACTTGGAAGGACCTAGCCTTGAGCACCGAGTGCGATCGGAGCTCGGAGTGAAGTCACGGTGAGGCCCGTATTGAGGCCGAGGCCGAGGGTCAATGTCGATCCTCAGAGGACTTTGGAGGAGATCAAGAGCCATCGCCGGGGTACACAATGGGCGCTACCGAGGTCGAGATTGGGTCCTCGGCCGCTGAGGTCTCCTTCGAGGGACGGCCTCATCTTGAGATGCGATGTGGAGGCGATTCCATCGGCCACGAGGTAGCCGGCTGATGGTGGTGGCTCTGGCGAGAAGGGTCATGCATAGAAGTCCCTCCGACCTGGCCGTGGAGGTTCGGACCGGATGCTCTCCGGCGAAACGAGGCCGCGGAACCCGGCGGATGCTCCTTGAGGTCGCCTCGGGCCTCAGTCGAACACCCCCTTCTTGTTATGTAACCAGCCGGGCTTCTTGTGGCTGGGCATTATGCCTTGTGTAATTAGCCGGCCTTTAATGTAATCTTTGCCGGGCTTTATGAATCATCGGTCTTTTTCCATCTCTGTCCCTTTAATGTTGTCTTTGATTGTAAATAGGTGCAAAGCCAAAACCCTAGTTGACCTTCTTAGGCGCATGGCCGAGACTTGGCGAGGTGACTGTTTGTAAGTCAGAGAAGGCCGACCCAAATCACTAGCAATTTTTACAAGTGTTTTCCCTCTCGGCTCCAACGAAGGGTTTTCGAACCATGAATCTGGGACTTGGCCGAAGGTGGACCCTTCAATAGTCAACCACCAAGCAATTTATTGTGTACCCTCGGCTCCAGCCGAAGGGTCTATTAGATGCTAGGTCTTTACCGAAGGTGACCCTTGACGGTCAGAATCACCAAGCAATCCACCAAGTGTATACCCTCGGCTCGCCAGAAGGAGTGCATAGATGCTAGGTCTTCAGAAATTCGACCCTTCAATAGTCAGAATCACCAAGCAATCCACCAAGTGTGTACCCTCGGCTCCAGCCGAAGGGTCTGTTAGATGCTAGGTCTTCACCGAAGGTCGACCCTTCAATAGTCAAAATCACCAAGCAATCCACCAAGTGTGTACCCTCGGCTCCAGCCGAAGGGTCTGTTAGATGCTAGGTTCCTTCGAACCCGAGTCAGGTCAGGTCGATGGTGCCCTTCGGTCAGGTCCGTTCGGATTTGGCCGAACTCCCAGCCGAAGGGGTGACTCGGCCGGGTCAACCTAGCATTGTTTGTGCCTCCACCGAGGTGTGGACCTTCAGTCATCCGTTCCACAGGGTTAAAGGTAATCAGCCTGGAGAATTCTCAATTGCCGTAAACCAGCTCTCGTATTATCCATGAATAAAATCTTCCGGATTTTAAAATGAATTACAGCTTAAAGGTTCATAAGGACAATAATTGCAAAGAACTACATACGGAAAAATTTAGAGATGGCAAAGGTGTGCCGCCACTTTACTCTTGGTGGAATTTTCTTAGATTATGGGAGTTCCACGATGGGTACTCTTACTCCCGTAGTCTCTAGGTGATAGGACCACGTGTTTACCCTCGAGACTCTGAGGGACCTTCGATTTGGATCTAGCTTCCTTGATGTCTTGGGTCCGACACTTCCGCCCTTCTTAGGACAAGGTCGCCTTGCTGAACTTCGTTCTTCCAAACTTTGGTGTTGTAGTGCCTAGCGACCCTCACGGTGGCGGCGATCCTTTCTTCTGGCTTCTGGTTTTACGCAAGAGGTCTGATTCTTTGGAGTCCTCCGTCGTTTTCGTCTTCGTTGTAGTACGAATCCGATGGGTATAGCCCCTATCTCCCTTTGGGGTACAACTTGATCCTGTATGTTAACATGAAGGGTGTTTCTCCGTAGCTAACCTCTCGATGAGTGCGGTAAGCCCAGAATGTGGTGCAACTCTGCGCCCATAGTCCTTTGGCATCATCTAGCCTCTTTTTATCCATTGGAGTAACGTGCGGTTGGTTACTTGTTTGCCCATTGGTCTAGGGATACCCGGCGGAGGTTTTCCTGGTTGATGCCGAGGCTTCCGAGAACCGTCGAAGGTTGGATTATGGCCCAGGTTCCATTGTCCGTAATCACAACACAGGGGATTCCAATCTTATACTACCGCCCTTTGGAAGAAGTCCCTTATGTTCTTTTCGGTTATGTCGCTGGGCTTGGCTTCGCCCACCAGTGAAGTCATTGCCACCACGACAAACTTCCTTTGTGCGTGGCGGGAGCGGGCCTAGATGTCCATCCCCACATGGCACAGTGCTGGGCTAGATAAGGGCGATAGCTCGGTAGAATGTAGCCTTTAAACGCGAGGCGAACATCGGCACTTGACACATTTCGACCGGTGATTCCGTCCTTTCTCATTGTCGGCCGTCTGAGCCACCCTTAGTACTTTGTCGGGCGGGCTCCAAGGTGTTGTACATATCCCTTCATGCACTTCGGAGCGTACTGCCGTCGGAAGAATTAGCACTTGAGGTATGGTGAGGTAAACCCTATCTTGTATAGCGTGTCATCCTTGGGAAGAAGCGCTTGACCTCATTCTTACTTTTCTTGCCGTCCTGTTCTCCGGAGCTTTCCCTCCTTGAGGTATTCTATTATACGTCCATCCGCTTTGGCGTTTTCACCTCGGGTAACACCTCTGAGGTTTTTTGATGCTTGGCGTGGTAGTACTTGAAATACCTTGCTCGTCAAATTCTGGAATCGGAAGTGGCCGGTTGTGATAGTCGTTGCTAGCATTCTCTTCTCGTGACACACCTTTACCTCAAATTCCTTGAAAAGCCGTTGACCTATCTCTCACGGTGTTCAAGTATTGGCCATCCTCTGCTCTTTGGCCTCATATTCACCATTCACTTGCCGCCCACGAGTTGGGAGTCGCTATGCACTACTAGTTCCTTCACCATCAAAGCAGGCAGTTAATTCGGCTATTATAACCGTACTCCGCTTCGTTGTTGGGCGTCGAGTCGAACCGTGAGGCGCATTCTACTTTGAAACCCTCGGGGTTTACCAACCGATTCTGCGTCGCTTCCATTTTGAAGCCCCATCCTCTGATGTCCAAGCCTCATCTCCTCGTTCCTCGGTAGATTCACATGGGTCGCCGGGGATCGTCGTCCTCCTTATGAAGTCTGCGAGGGCACGTGCTTTAATTGCGTTCTCGGCTTGTCTTGGATGTCGAACTCTCCAGCTCTATGGCCCAATTTACGAGCGACCGAGACATATCCGGTGGCTGCATATTTCTTCGAAGGGTGGTCGGTGATCTTGTATGTTGAAAATATGTCCTCAACTTTCTTGCCGCCGTCACGGTACACCACTTTCTCCGCCTTGGTATCTTGTCTCGGCATCTAGAAGGGTTCGGTGGCGTAGTATATTGGCGTTGTTGCCTTCCTTCCTCTTTTGTCGATCGGCGCTTACAACACTACGATACAACAATGTACAAGCCAAGGCATCCCGGTGTTACTTTGTCGATGAGGTAAAAATTCCTTTAATTGTTGGAAAGATTTTCGCACTCCTCGTCCACTCGAACTTTTTGGTCCCTTTGGGCTTTGAAGAAAGGCATCTATCTGAGACCGGGACATGAATCTTCCGAGGCGGCCCATTCCGTCGCTCTGGACTTGCTTCACGTTGGGTGACCTCATGTCCCGAATCGTATTTTACTGGGTTGGCTTCAATTCCTCTCTCAGGAGCGATGAAGCGGAACTCTGAGGCTACTCGAAGGCACATTTTGCGTTGACTTCATGCCGTACCATGGACCTTGGGCGCCTCTTCCAAGTCTTGGGCGTGCCTTTCCGCCTTCAAGCTTTTCACGAGCATGTCGTCCCATACACTTCCATGGTTTTGCCGATCATCCCTTTGAAAATTTTATTCACCAACCTTTGATAGGTGGCCCTCGTTCTTTAGTCCGAAGGCATGACCTCATAGCGATCAGCCCACCCTCGGTTATGAAGGATGTTTTGGGACATCGGCCTCGGACATTTGATTTGGTTGTACCGGTATGCATCCATGAAACTCGGTAGCCTCGTATCCCCGTGGCATCGATGAGAGGTCTATCTTTGGCGGGGTTCGTCCTTGAGGCCTTATTGGTCGGTGAATCGTCGATCCTCCACTTCCGTTTGCCTTGGGACCATTACCACGTTAGATATCCACCCGGTCTTGGATCTCGGATGAACAAGACCATCGATAACTTTTCTACTTCCTCGTCTATCTTCTTACATCTTTCGGTGACGTCCTCTTCTTCTGCTGCCGGCTTCTTCATTGGGCTAACATTAGATGATGTTCTATCACCTCTCGATCTATCACAGGCATGTCGGCCGACCGGCGAATCGTCGCGTTGTTCCGTAGGAATGAGATGAGTCTTTCTCGTTGCAGCCTTGGCATGGTAATCTGGAATTGCAGTGTCATCCCTTCTTCACTTCAACACACCAAATCTTGGCTCTCCCGTTGATAAGCGGCATCATCGTAGATCATCTATCGGAGTGCCTGCCCGCCTTTTCTTTTCCCCCAGTAGTGGCATAACACCTCAGGATGTCTCTGATCGCCTGACACTCCCGACACCATTCTTGGTAGGGAACTTCATTTTGAGATGGGGAGTGGAGGCGGCTTTAACGAGTTCAACCCGACCCTCCTAGTATGGCATTATCGCCGATGTAATGCTCACCACCGGAAGTTGATCATGACCGTGCTGGCGATCTCGGTGCCCGACTCGGGCCGCAACTCAATCGACCCTTCCACCTTCAGGAACGGAGAATCCTGCGGGGGTGCTTGACCTTCTTTAATTTTCCTTCGTCAAGGCCCATCTTCCGGAAAGCTTGAGGAAGGATATCAATTTGAACGCGTTATCCACTAAGATTCTCTTCACTTTGCAATCCGCTATGGTCATGGTGATGACCAAGGCATTCATCGAAGTGCATGCCCTTCCGGATCATCATATGAGAAGGAGATAACCGTCCCGTCTTCACCTTTTGTTGACCATTACGCCATATGGGCGCTCCTGCGTAGGCCTTCGCCTTCTGGCGAGCCAGAGCTTTCTCCGGACCGGGCCTCCGGATGGTCGCTATAACTTCTGGTCGGGCTCTTATTCTCCTCTCGGGGCGGTGGCTTCCTCGGGTGTCTGGTTCCTTTTTGCATTGCCTCTGTGAAGCGGCCTTATTTCATACGACCTCCACCATCTCTCCAGCGGTTATCCCTCGGCGTTACCATCTGGGCCACCTCCTTCTCGGTCTACGAATCTGCCCAGGTATCCTTGATCATTCCTTCTATCTCCCCCTTGAGATGCCAGCAGTCCTCGGTATCGTGGCCATGGTCTCTGTGGAAGTGGCAATATCTGTCCCCATTGCGTCTTTCGGGGTGTCGCCCCATCTTTCCTGGCCACTTCATGGCCCTGGCATCTGGGGAATCTTTTATCTGCATTAACACCTCTGTTAGCCTTGGTTGGTAGCGTACCTCTCAAACTTCCTTGGTGGTGGGGGGCTGCTCGGACTTTCATCTTTTCCTTCTTGACGGGTTTATCATCAACCCTTGAGGGTCTCTTCCTCGCGCCTTCCTTTCGACTTCTTCATCGGCTGGAGGTTTCTTCCATCTGGATGTACTTATCGCATCATCTCCTAAGGTCAGGTCTCTGGGTGTATGCTTCGAGGACCTCTTCAACTCCTTGTCTTTGAAGCCTCCTAGCAGGCCGTGAACTCCTCCTTTGGGTCTAGGCCCTGATTGTAATCTTTTCTTGTTGGAATCGCTTCATGTAGTTTCGGTGATTCCCCTTCTTGAAATTTTTCGTTGGTTAGGTTCAATGTAGTCTTCGGAGGCTGGCTACTAGAGAATCCCTTCCGAAAAGTAACTCGGTCGGCTGCGTGGATCGACTTTCGGCGATCGGTTGTACCACAGCCTCGCCCCCGAGCGTCGATTGGAAGGGCCGGCACATAATATTTTCGAGGCGATGGAATTGCATGGCGACCTTAAAACCTTCAAGTGATCGGGGTCCTGACCCGTCATAAGTGTCATACTTAGGCGGAAAATCGCAGGGCGGGTCCCTCATGACCTCGTCGGCTAAGGCCGTGTCATTGGTGAGGTCGGGCTCGCGGTTCCCCGTCTGGTTTTCTGCCACCTTTATGATCTCGTCCTTCAGGTCTAAGATCATCCTCTTTAATCGATTCCTCGGACCTCTGTTTGTCTCCTTGGTGCTGATCCCCATGTGGGTCTCTGGCGCGTCGCGTCCTACTTGGGCAGGACTCTCCCTTGCTTTCGGCTTGGTCACGACCGGCCTTGTCGATCCGTCTTGCCGGTCTTCATCTCGAGCCCTCTCAAGCTGGGCGTGGGGGCGTGGGGGCGTGGGGACAGGGGTGCTCCGCCCGGTCTGTGGGGAACACTTTGGAGACCTCCCTCATAGTTTCACCATCCGGTTATATTTGTCACAGGAGGTCTTGAGCTGGCTCGCCGCGTACTCTGGGCTGCGGGAGGGATGGTCCTTGCCTTCACATCTTGAATATTACGAGCATTGGTATATGCGGACACTTCCCGTCGTCATGGCCCTTTCGTCCTATCTCCGCGAGGGGAGAAGCTCCCTGAAGGTTCTTCCCCATGTCTATGTTGGGCGTCGCCTCGTCCTCTTTCGGTTGTAGGTTCTCCCCACCATTACCGTTTCCTGAGTGGCCTCTGTTGCTTTCAAAAATACCCGCTAGTCGAACCTACACAAACCAGAGAGCGGGGCCGGGCTTTGTCGGGTTAGTCCTCCGATGCTTAAATCGAATTGACGCCTGATTCAATAAAGGGGTAATGGTGAGGGTATCGAACTTACCTCCCCTTTCTTTGCCTTCTTATATAGCTCTTAGGGTTTAGGGTTTTCCCCTTCTTCCCTCTTAGAGTCCCTCGAATCGTCCATCCTTCGGGGAATATTCCCTCATCGCGGCGTGATCCGCGTGATTTATGGCGTGCCTCGGTGATTGGCGTGCTTGAGTGTGAGTGGTTTCTTGGAACCCGTGCGCGGAGGACACGTGTCTAGGCGACCGTGTCATTCCCCCAGGAGGTCGGTTGGCTATATCACGAAATATATTTTTAGGCATAAGGGGCCGCCATATGCAATTTTGGAGAGTTGTAGCTTATCCTGGATCAACGGCCCAAATATGTTCCACGACCTTAAGTTTTTTTAAAAAAATCGTTTGGCATGGATGGTCTTGGTGCATATTTAGGAAGTTCGTCCAATAATTATCTAAAGCTTCATAAGCGGCCACATCAACTGATACCAATCCAACGACTTGGGTCAAGGGACGCATCGGTGTTGGTCATGCTAACACGAGAGATTCCACCGTGAGCACTCTAGCTAGGGCAGCAGCAGGGTCAGGTTTTTTAAAACCCTAGCCTACCCTGAACCTTGACTCAGAGCCTAAGGGGGTGTTTGGTTCGGTAAATCAAATGGTGTATGTATCGGATATGAATGTCAATCTTTTGATAGACATTCTTCTGAATTATGTTTCTTTCTGAAAAATCATTTGGTTGCCTTAAGGTTAGTACATGTTTCTCGTGGGTTGAGATATTGGCTTCCATAGAGAACGCCTTTTCGCTTTTCTTTTATACTAGGTGGTAAAAAGGTTGCTCAAATCGAGTTTAAGTGTTGAGGTAAACTCAGATTTGGAACGCATCCTTTGTAATATAGTCATTCATGGGAAGTAGGATACTCACTTATGAGGGTCATCCTAGTGAAACCAAACAACTCCAAAAATTAAGAATTATTATTCTAAAGAACGTCATCCCAAAGATTTACTGAACCAAACACCCCTTAAGAACTTCAACCCTGGCCCAACCCTACAGGGCTTAGCCCAACCTACAGGGCTCAGCCCATCCCAAGCCCACCCTGATTGGCCTTGATTGGATAGAGTTGGGCCAGGCTGGAGTCCCTGATTAACCCTGACCCTACAAAATATGAAATAACTAAAAGTTCATTTGACTTGCATATAAATCCCTTGAAATTGAAAAGTAAAATAAAAATTAAATATAAAAAACATTATTAGATAAGAAATTTAAATTGCTTATACAACCATGGTGGTTAATGATTACCAAACTTAAAAAATTGGCCATCGATCACTCCATAAATCAAAGATAAAAATTTAGAGTTGGGTAGGCCAAATCAAGGCAAAAAGTCAGGGTGGGGATTAGCGTGGGGTGGACATCAACCCTTACCCGCCCTGATCCTAATTCAAGGCTAAAAAAATTCAGGGTCGGACCAATCCTCATGGCGGGTTTAGGCCGCCAAGGCCAAACTTGCACCCCTAGCTCTAACTACAGCATCGCAAAGCACATTTTATGGGTGCACAACACAGAATTCTTGTATCTTGTGTACTTCTTGAGAGTGCGGTGCATGCACACCAAGATTATGAGTCTGTTTGATAATGTTTCTGTCGTTTCTATTTCAAGAAATGGCAGAAACATAAATTTCCGTTTCTAGAAATAGAAACGGAATTGAAGGTGTTTGATGAATCATGTTTCTGAAAGTCGATAGTAACCAGTGAAAGAATGACCACGAGTCGTTTCCAGAAATGGCAAACACAAGTAGAACTTGTTTCGCCTAAGTCGTTTCTTGAACCATAAATAGATAGAAATTTCAATTCCTATTTCTGAAAATAAGTGAAACGAAACAGTTTTATCAAATGCTTTTTGTTTCGTTTATAACGGTTCTGGACACAGAAACGGCAGAAACGCATTTTTTGAAACGTATCAAACGACCCTATGTTTCCAAGGCGCTGAGGGATCCATTTCTATCTTGCAAGTCGGGTTTCGACTCGAAGAGGTGAAATGGTTTCCCCACCCACTGCAATCATTCTATTGGCTCATTATTTTCTCTTACGTCACGACCAATCAAACGTCACTTGGTGAGGTTAAAAGCCACAGGGACATGTGTCACCCTTTTGCTGATCTGATGGGCGTGATCGTGCATGATTCTCGCTGTGCCTGACACCAATCCGATGATTAGGATCGATCATGCTGATGCTCTATGCTCATTTGATGGTTATGATGAGTTTTGTGATCCATTGCTCCGTGTGCGCATGTACTTTGTGCTACAGATTCCATTTCAGGTTCTATTATTGGTCTGATTTCAAATGCATATAACTTTTCAATGACACATAGGATTGGGTTGGTTTAAGTTGCAGTGTTCATTTTGAGATCTATCCAACAGAAGTGAGAACAGTAAAAGAAGCGAAGAAACTTCGTGAAGAAAACTGAATGAGTTGGAATCATATTTACCCACTTTTGTGGGAACTTATGAAGCTGATATTGAAGGCTTGAACATAATGGTTAGACCCTATTAAATTCAAGAGGATTTGTGAATCCTAATGTAGAGGAAGCAGAAGGAAGGATTTTTTGTACTTGCACTTGAAGATTCAAGTCTCCCCAGTCAAAGGGGGTCAGTTGAAGATTACAATGTTTTATTGGATCCATCGGCTAAGAAATCAAATCAGATTGGATCATAATCAGTCTTGATCGATCTCGATTCTTGGCCAATACTGTATCGATGGATCGATACAAACGAATGGTAAAATCATCCAAAAAACGATTTTTTAATTGAAAGCAGAGGTATTTCTGTCTGATCCAAATTGGTTGCATGATCCTACTCCCGTTCTCTTTAATTGCGAGGGGAATAAAAGGGAAGACAAGTGAAATTTTCATACTTAAAAAAAAAAATTGTAATTATTACCCTATTCTATGTACTTTCACATCTATTGATATGATAAGACCGTTGGATTACATAGATGGATGTAGTGGTGTCAATGGGCCGGGATGGGCTGGGTTTTCCCAACCCTAAGGTCTCTTAACACAACCCAAGCCCAGCCCAATCCTAGGTTGGACTAGGATATCTCAGCCCAGGCCCAACCCTGTCAGGTTTAGTCTAACCCAACCGAGGCCTAATGGACCCTGATTGGGCCAGGTTTAACCCAATCCAATCCAACTCAATACTATCGGTTACTTGGTTGCTTGATCTTGATGCATTGCAGAGGCCAAAGACCAAAGTTTTCATATATATGTAAATTGTGGAAAACGAAAGACCATTTTCTATAAGTACCCATTAATAATTATTAACATATTTATATGATTATATACTTAATACACATGGTTGGGTTGGGTTGAGACCTCAACCGCCAAGCCCAACCCAACCCTCCTCGGGCCTGAAAATCTCAACCCTAACCCACCCTATAGCCTGAAATCTCAGCCCAAGCCCTGTTTGGGCTAGGACTGGTTCGGGTTGACCGGGCTTTTGTGACACACCTAGATGGATGGCTATTTACTTTAAGTCAACTATACTTATAAACAGTCTTATAACCCTAAAAGTCCAATCCAAGGCTATGAAGCTGAAGAAGCCCCTCCTTATGAACTATGGAGAAGATGTCATCCTCAAGATTCCTCTAGTTTTGAATACTTGTTAAGTTTGTCTCGAATTCTTAACTCGTTTTGAAGAATGGCCTGCTTCGATATATTTTGATGAGTTTTCAGTAAAATCTGCTTATAGGTTTAGAGCATCTATAATTCCTCTACACTCATTTTTGAATAGAAGCAGCTCCTCAGAGCTTGAAAGAGTGCTTCTCCTCGGACTGGTTGTCACCATAGAAAGAGAGGAGAAGTTGGTGATGGTGGAGATGTGGCTGGTCCAACGAAGTAACGCCCCATAAGAGGTCGGTCGCACGAGGTTGATGGAGTTGGGGTGATGTTGGCCTTGAGACCCTTGGCCTGTGTTTGAGAACGGATGTTTAGAAAGGCCTCTATGGCAGTTTCGGCCTTGCTCTCCACTCTATTATTAGAAGCTGATCTGCATGTGTTGAGTCACCATTTTTACCAATTGAACAGTGTATATCGGGAACCATGTCAGTATAATAGGATCCCCTATGACTAACTCAGTTTGGATCAGGGATTTAAATCTCAAGTATCGAATCGTTATTGGTATCTGTTGGTGCCGATCTACATCCACTCATATTGGCTTGGATCAATTGATTTTAATCCTACATTTTATAAAAAAGATTTTTTTTTTCTTTTAATAATTTTACCCTTGATCTATTACCAATACCCGGTTCAAGATCAACCAATAAAGACAATTATAATTATTTTCGAGGAATAACCATCCTCCAATTAAAAATAAAAAGTCTTTGATTAGGATTGAACTTTGCCATTACTTTATTCTCATTCAACTCTTAAGAAGAAAAGAGGTTATAAGAACTAATCTAACATGCCTAAATTATTAACAACTACTAAAGAATAGGTAAACGAAGACTCAACGGCAACAAGACTAATAGATTCTCCCCATTGACTCAAGACTCCATCAACTCATTCAAGACTTTCCCCTTACTAATATTTTATTTTGACTTTTGACCCAACTAACATCGAGTATTTGTGGATTTTTTTTTTATTCTTTTTGTTAGAAAGATTATCTATTGATGGGCGGAGTTACTTGCAACAATGCTAAGCAAGAAGAACATGAAACATTGTACCTGAGCAATGGTTAATTCATTTTATAACTTCTAACTTGACAGGTCTTAATTATGTGAAATGACAACATTTACCCTTAAATCGAGAAAGAAAACCAATTATATTAAGGGCAAATAAAGTATAGTTACAAAATCTATTATTGGTTACAAACAAACACACCCTTAAAATAAGGCCACCCATCAGTAGATTTTAATGTTATTACCATCAGTTAAATAGGAGAGAGTAAGGATGGAGGCGATGACAATGGTGAGGAGTGATTACACTTGTAAGAAACATTCAAAGGCAGTTAGTTATGTTTGGGTGTAGAAGGATTCTTGACTTAGCTTCTCTTCTTCTTATCCGTTGAAGCTAGTGGGGTTTCAAGGCTATTTAGGACGCTGCTACATTGCAAGAGTTTTTTACTCTTTTTCTTCCCTTCGCTTCTTGTAAGAGATAATCGCCTTTTCTCATAAAGGAGGCTATCTCTTACTCATATCCAACCTTCAGGTCTCTCTCTCTCTTATATTCCTACATTCATTAACTTTTTGTGGTGCAGACGTTTAGTTACGCAACCCTGTTTAACAAGGCTTGCAATCTTGAGAAGACAGCAAGGTCATCACTTTCCTTAAATTCTAATTCTTCTTGTGTGTGTATTTATTTATTTATTTCCCTTAAAAACACCAGCAAGAGGGATTATGAGAAAATTGGACTCATTTGATCTTTTACATGAATTTAATTAGAAAAATTTTTTTACAGGTTTTTTTTTTTTTTATAAGTGGGGATGGGGAGTAGATAACAACTAGAAGCTTCAAACTTGAGACTTCCCAGTGAGCATAGGCTTTTTGTGCAGCACAGCTCACCAACTGTCATGTACAGTGTCATTAACTTGTATTATGATACTTTTTAATCCATATACTCTTTGTACATGGTTTATGTGTCTAGGTGTGCACTCTTTTGATAGTCCTCAATTATTTTAGCTAAGTTTACAAAAAAAAAAAAAAATTCTTTCTTAACTAATCTTTAAAATTATATTTTCCTTTCATGAATTTCATCTTAGATGGAACTTGACATCAATGAATTGACCTTAAGGTCTACCTTTTCCCAAAATTTTGGGTTCCACCCGAAATGCCACCGAGTAAATATTGTTGGCAAGCTATATTGGTTGATTTGTATTTATATGAGTTGTTACCGATAATGATATCTGACTGATTTTATGTTAATGGTATTAGAAAAAAGGAGGGTAAAATGCTCTAAAAAAATTCTTTATTTTGGGTAAGAAAATATTCTAAAAAACTTAGGTATCGATTTGTTAAAGAGAAAAACAATCTGATCGACTTTAATATAATTGATCCATATCAATATCAATATTTGTATTGACTGAGATTTATATGAATGCAGATACCGTGAACTAAATCCTTGGGTGGAACAATTAAGAAACAAAGACACATTAATATTATTTGTGGGTGTAAAGAATAATTGGAAAAAGGAAAATATTTTGCTTTACTTTTGTGTATTTTCACTTAGTAAACACCTTCATTTTCATTTTCTAACTCCCACGATTTGTTACTTTGTGTTTAGGTTGCAGCAATGGCAGTCCTTGCAACTGTTGGTATTATTGCATTTATAGTATCACAAAATCGTTCACAACAACCTTCATTCAAATTCAGCTATCTAAGAAAACACAAAGCAAAATCAAAGAAACTGAAAGATTTGATGGAAGAGTTAAGCGTTCGAGCAAATGATATCAAGAGGAGATTAGATCTCAGTGAGGACTATTATGGAAAAGAACAACCAAACAATGAGATAAAACAATGGCTAGAAGATGTTGAAAATATTCAAAGGGAAGGTTATAAGTTAGCGGGTGAAGTTGGAGAGAGAAGAAAATGCTTGAATGGCCATATCCCAAATTATCGTTCGAGACTAAAATTGGGGAAGCATATGGAAATTAAGATTAAGGAAGCTATTGTTCTTCTTGGGGAGGCCCGATTTTTAGACGATTCATCAACTAAAATACGTCAAGAGAAGAGAAAGAGAGATTACTCACCACAGCCTAATTAATTAGTAAAGCAACTATGGATTTAAATTCTAGAGCACGGAAGTGGTTTGCAAGAAACCCTGGATGCAGCTTGAATTGCACCCTTAGAACACAATTTTTCTTGTATTATTTGGTCTATGTATAAAGACTGTAAACAATAGGGTTTTTTTTTTCATAACTACATTGATGTAAAGCTAGCATGTCAAATAATATGTTGGAGGAAATTCTCTTCAAAGTGTCAAAATTCAGAAATTATTTACATATGAGTAGGCATCATCTGAATTATTTATGGCCATATCTGCTTGTAAATTGAGTGTCTTGTACATAAGGAGAATAATGTGTTTGGGCATTTTGAGATTTTACCCAGCATCCACAATTATAGAAAGCTAATCAATTGTGGAAAAAAAAAAAAAATCAAATGGCTTCACAAGCCTAGACGTAGGGGTGTCAGTGGGTCAGTTCGGCATGTTTCGAGGTCTTTGTTGAATCGGTTTCGATATGAGAATGGTGAAACCGAAAATAAAACAATAAGAAAATTTTGGTTTCAGTGTGAGTTGGTTTTGGTTTCTTATATCGATTTATAATTGTTTCGATTTTTTGTCTAATTTGGATTTGATTTTTCATACAAAATTATACAAAACTATGCAAAATTAATTTTTTTCTTAATGAATTTCGGAATGTTTTTGGTTTCTTAATGGTTTGGCTTAATGTTCATTCGGATTTCGATATGATCTGATTTGTTTTGTGGGTTACAACATCCCAAATCAAAACCGGCCCAATAAGACCTCAATTTGATTTAGTCCAGGCTATTTTTGGCTGGGTCTAGCCGGTTTTACCAAGGTTTTGACACCCTACCTAGATCTTTCCTTTAAAAGGCATAAGGAATGGAGAAAATTGTTTCGTAGAGAATATGTACTTAATTAAAGTTATAAGTTTGACCTATTTTAGGGTCAATCCTTCGGTATTAAAGATTGACTAATAGAAAATATTATTAAAAATATCAAGGAGATAGAAAAGCTTCCACAAACAGCTTCACTATGTTGTGTTATAGAATTTAGTCCCATATCGGCTACTGTCTGGATCCTCTCCAACCCTCCAGCCCTTCCAGAGCACATCTGATGGCTGAGAGATTCTTGGGTGCATGTAGGTCCCCCAACTGTAGATGTGTGTTGGAGGGGGCTAGAGGGGGTTGGAGAAGATTTGAATCCCTTCAGCTACACCTTTGGTCATAGAATATCCATATAAGTCGTGGCTACCTTTACAAAGTAATCTTAGCTAAAACGGATAGTATCGTGACTTGTGAGGCCAGCTGTGAATATGACACTTCACAATGGAGATCAAACAAAAGGGTCAATGTTTTTACTTCACCTTGCATTTGTTTTTCAACCAATATTGTCTTGCCATCATGTGGCAAAACAAACTCTCCTTGCCTACCTGTCATTTTTTTTTTTTTTTTTTTATTTTTTTTTTTTTATGAATGACCAAAAAAAAGATGTCCCTCATGTAAACTGTGTTCATCTGTGGAAGAAACTCTCTTCTCTCTCTCTCTCACATATTATTTTTTATATTTTATTTTATGAAAGAAAAACAGAAAACATTACACTATAGAAGATAAAATATCGAATGCATCCTTGACCATACATGTTCTCACCTTAACAAATCTAGCCCTCTCAGCGAGGCATTTAACCAAAGATGCAGTGCCCATATTAGTGCAAAACACTCAGAAAACCCTAACCACGAATATTAGTGTAAGAAGATATCCCATATTGGGCTTAGCTAGGATTGCATTTTCTAGCCCATGGACTGGCCTGTCCGTTTAGTTTGAGTACTTGAGTTTGTATTGAGTGAACAAATGCACCAGGCCAGGCCCAGACCAAATCATAGCAAAAATTGGTTTAGGACAGTAGAAACTTATGATTCTTTGGTCTCCATGTAATAATGGAAGGTGATATTTTCAAAAATCACAAGATAAATCTGAGTCATTTTTATTATTATTATTATTATTATTATTATTATTATTATTATTATTATTAATTATTTATTTTCATTTAAAGTCCGGAGAGTGCTCATTGTAATATCTAGAGTACTATTGGTATATGTACATGGATATACATTGGATTCTGTCAATACAAAAGACATATCATCTATCCATGTGGCATGAAAGATGGTTTGTGACACTTAGAAAAATAACAAACCATTGTGATAATAATAATTAATTCATCTTTTTCTAATAATAATAAAAAATGCTTAGAATTGCATGTATTTTGTGTCCACGTGGCATAAAAGATGGGTTTCAAATATATTGTCTATATTTTTTTATCACATAGGCCATGTGAGCCCTTATCCATTTCGTTTATTTGAGCCATCTCATGAAATAATCAAATGGCAAAAGAAAACTTTCAAAATTGGTCAGAAAATAAAAGATTCAAGAGGAGGAAAGCCCTACATACTGATATATACTGGATCATGATCAAGTAGTGCTGATCTGATATCTGAGGTTTAAAATATGGATAAAGTTTTCTTTTACAGCTGAACGATGGGATGATCCAAATGGGACCCCTCTCTCTCCTTTTACTGCCCGGAGTCATGGTAGACCACGGTGAATGGATTAATTCTTAAGAAAAATCGATCCTTAAGTTGTAGTTTTAGATGGGTGTATGTACTTCTATATAATTGAAGTATGGATGGATGGATATATCCAACCTAATTTGTTCTTGAAAAGATGTTTTCAAATTCAAATGGGCATAGCTTTTCAAATTCAAATGGGCATAGTGACAACAATAAATCAAAAAGGTACCCAGGACTAACTCTCAAAGGACAATGCCTATAGTGATCCAGCTGTTTTGAGTGCTTGAGTGCGTATCTGCTGGTTTGATGCTTAATAACAAAGGATACAATGTGTGATTTTAAGGGCTTCAAGTCCATGTGTGGATTCTATTACCCTACGGGTCAAGATCATGGTTTTAGGTATTGGACATGGATCGGCTGTATTGGGTGATTTGTATCGATATCTGTCAACAATGATATCGATATTTGGTCGATATTAGATCAGTGCATGGTACTGAGATGGGGCATAATTTTAAAAATACCCTATGGTATTGGTATCGTTGAGAATAAAATTGTACAATACAGATTGATACTATCTCTATCTGATCCAATATCTACCCGATCTGATACCCAATACGTAAAACCATGGGATTCTTTCTTTCGAAAGAATTCAACATTTTGATAGGAGAAGGGGTTTCTCACCAATAGTGTAATTTTTTTTCTTTATAAATTTAATTTTATTCTACAAAATGACGATCTTTGTTAATAGACCCCTGAACCTCAAGGGAGTAACTCAATATCAAGGATCAACTAAACTAAACACATTGAATTTCAATAATAATAATAATAATAATAAAACTAAGACACCCTCAACAATGTCATCCATCAAAGCACTCGAGAGCATGGTTTGGCCAATCTAAATTAGGTATCCATATTGGTGCAGGGGTAAAATCATTAAAAAAAAAATCTCTCAAAAATAAGGGTAAAATTGACTAATCCAAACTAATACAATCCAATCTAGACGGATATTGTACCAATCTAATAGCCGAGAGCTAAATCCTTGCACGTGAGTTCACATGAACATCATATCACAATTAAAAGGTCACGAATTCTATTTTCTTGGCCTGATTATATAAAAAAAAAATAGAAAAATGTTGAACATTAGATTGAAGATTATTGCCTTAGATATGGCTAAATGTCATACTTAGGGTTGTATCCTCTTCCTTTTATGAGAAAAGGAATCAATATTTTTATAGAATTTTAAATATAATGATTTTGTACATAAGAGGATAACAAAGTCATTTCTGGCTACAACGTAGATATTATATATATTGTTTACTATGTCAAAATATTTTATTTATTTATTTTACCAAAAAAATGTTTTATTCATTTATTTAATAAATAAAAAATATATTAGATGTAACCCCCACCCCCTAAGCCTTCTCAACTCCTGGTGAAGTGAGAGATTTAGTTCCATGACCTCTTGGAACCTACAAACTCTAGGAACCAAGGTTTTAGTGATTGATATTGATATTGATCTCAATAAATATGCACACAATACTAATATAAATTGATCTAAATCGTTCTAGATCACACCCTTATGTTTTCATTAAAAATATATATATATATATATATATATTTTTGGAATCCTCCTGATCAACCATTAACCCACCACCTCTTAGAACCTCCTTAACCCATCCGACTACTCCGGTCGAAGTAAGAGATTGGTCTCATGATCACATCTTATAACCATAGTTTTAAGTATCAATATCACCGACTCATATTGGAATTAGTTAATGTTGGTTGATACTAATCCTATAATATTTTTTTACCAATTATTTCTTATTATTATTTTTTTAAATCTTAATTCCACATGCTTGGAACCCCTTAACAGACCACTCAAAGTAGTAAATTAATCAAAGAGAATAGTCACTTTGCAAAATCCGTTCATAAACCCTAAAATCAAAATAGATAACTCAATCACTATTTTTTTTTTTTTTTTTGGTGCAATTGCCCCCTTTACCCCCTCAAGGAGAGGGAAGGGGGGAATTCATTGAAGCCACGGAGGGCAAAAGATGCTATACAATCACTATGATTGAAAGGTTTGATGATCATTCACAAATCCAGACTTAACAATAATTCAGCCCAAACAAATCAATGACTTGGTTTCATGGGTCAAGCCACCAACCATCTGAACCCGGTTCAAGTCCCAACCATCAATACTGGTTTGACTCTTTTCTGTCACTGGATGCATGTACTTGTTAATTATTGATTTAACAAATCTAAGCAAATTATTGTCATCGGGAAAGACTCAAATCTTAAAAGATGATTTGAGAGATTCAAATCAAAATCAAATCAGCAAACTCCATTAGCCAATCAAAACACGACAAGGTGTTTGCTGCCATGGCCATTTTTTCCAGAAGTACTTATTCCATACCCAATTTGACTAAAAATATCCTTGTTTATCCCCTACATCAACACATATCTCTTTTCTTTTGGGGTCTGTGTTTCTTCCTGCTGTTCTCTCTGCCTCTGAGCAATCAGAACTCAGAAGCCCTATTGTCCTTTCAAGAATCCAAGTTTATGGGCAATCAGGATTTTAAGTCTGACACTTCAACCACTACTGTTCTGATTCTGAACTCTAAATTTGTTCAAAGGACACAAGGGTCATTTAAAATTTGATGCCTAGTTCCCTAAAAAGGGCACTTATCCACTTGCATAGAGCATAATACTTAATACATCACGCAATGTATTGTGTGTTAGTTTATAGTAACATGGCCTGCAAAAGGAGGTGACTGCCCCCTCCTTTCGATTTGGTTCACCCATTTCTAGCAAAAACTTAATCACTAAAACCGTGGCTAAAACTTGATGGTCTTCTTTTCCCAACAAAAATCTTGTTTATTTTTGGTGTTATTCTTTATTTTTTGTTTTTCTTGTTCTTATAAAAAAAAAAAAGTTAGGGAACTATGTTGGACCACTAATGATTAATGAACTAATTTATTAGGTTTTGTTAGTTGATGATTAATGGGGACCAGAAAGGCTTCCTAAGCCATTTGGACCACGTAGTTTGTTCTAATGGAACATGTGGTTACAATTCTTGTCAGGTTGTGACCTTGAAGTATATCACAAATTAATGTTAATCCAAAAAAATTAATTAGCATGAATTGAATTCTTCATTGTTTTAAGGTTTTAAGCTTTCTATTTATGGAGTGGGTCTAGTGGTTTGTTGCATATCAATCAAAGCCTTTTTTTCTTTCTTAATGATAATAATAAAAATAATTTTTTGATCCTTTGATATTTTGTCATATATGAACTCAATAGTGGTCATGAGACAGAACAAATTTTTTAAGATTCATTATGTTATGAAAAACCATATATGGCTAAAAAATAAGAGAAAAAATGACTCATAAATAGCTTAGCTAGCTAGATCATGCAACTTCTTGTTCAACAGCAGAATCTATCATATCTTTCTTCCATGTGGCACCTTAGGAGTTCAGTGCATAGAGACTTCTATGGATAGACATCTGATCATCCCTATTTTGAATATGCCAACTTGTGAAATTGCTAAGGGTTGAGAGGTTTCATACTAGAGAGGTAGAAACCTTGATTAAAACCTTTGACTCTGATTAATTACACTAATTTTATTATCTAAAAATAATTAAACATTTTACTTGAAAGATAATTCATTCAAACTTTCAAATTGTAGATCATCATCGCCATTCTTGACAATTTAATCAACTTTAAAAAAGTTCCAATTTTTAACCCCAAGATAGCATAACAACCTTTTTTCATTATGATGACTAAATATAATAAAGAACTAAAGACCATGAAATCTAAAGTTAAATAAGAGTTTTAAGTAGTCAATTGAAGGTTTTTTTTTTTGGGGGGGTGGGGAATAAAGGTCAACTGAAGGTCATCATCCCAGTCAATATGAAATTAATGGTCTTTTAGTTTTTCATGATTAACTGGTCAAGTCTAGAGAGGTAACCAAAAAGAAAGACCAGAATCTGCAATTAAGTAAAGGCTTCTACATTATTTTTCTGTCCATAGATTTCCTGCATAGTCTCATCTAATTTTATTTTGAAATTTTGTCACACTCACCTTGATTTATTTATTTATTTGATAAGTGATTTAAAAACTTGATTAATACTAAATATGAACCAAATGTGAGTGAGCCAATCAATGTAGTCCAGTTCAGCCTAGTTAATACACCGGATAAGTAGGTTGATAACCTTGCTTGGTTGAGATTTTGTATTTTTTCTTTTATTTAAAATTTGGGAAAAATGTTGAATCTGCCGTCGATATTAAGTATATTAGTATCTATTGTGTCTATCTCTTTTTTCCTTTTTTTTGAAATGACCCTCATATCATTTTTGAATGATATTTTATCATGTGACCCTATTAACATTATCTATACCTATCCCTTTCTCTTAAAATTTATAATAAAACAAATTTGGAACCCACCAACGAAGAAGATCATGTATCTATTTGAGTGGTTGAAAGCTAACATACACCGAGATCCCATACAAGTGGTTTACGACCCACAAGGAGACAATAAAAAAAGACAAAAGCATTGATGCCTTGGAACCCTTTGAAATGATGGATTTACTAAAGCGTTGAGAATTTAGGGAATTGCAGAGACGTGTGGCTTTAGATTATCTGCATCAGATCACAAATCATTGAGAGAGAGAGAGAGGGAGATATCAAACGTAGATGTCTACCATGTTGTATTCAAATCTCGTACACTGGTGTGTTTTATTAAAATCTCATAAACTGGTTTACATAACGAGGAACTCAAGAATATAATAATGGTAGAAAAATAATTTTAAAATAATATAAAAGAAGGCAAATAATGTATATAGAATTATAAGGTTTATCAAAATTATCTACGTTCTTAGTGAGATTAGATCCTTATTTTAATATTAATGGAGAATATGGTTACAACACTTATCTTCACGCCTCTTAGGGAGATGCGTCAATATTCTTAAATTAAACTACAACGAAATACAAAACATTATATCCCAAATAGTTTTTTTAAGGGTTTCACTTTCTAGTAATTTTACTTCGACAACGAGTCATCATTTTCATGAGAAAATTAGAATTGAAAATTGATTGTTCTAATACCATTGATACGGATCTTAAAAAAACTTTATCTCATAAACCGACTTATAAAATGGAACCCAAAACTATCAATCCACATCAATTTTTTACAAAATATAACAATATAACAGATATGGGATTGCAACATGAATTCACTTGTCTCTGTGGAGAATACATGCCGATGTGTGGCCAAGTTGCTAAAGAAAACCAAAACCAAAGTCTACAACCTGACCAGATGAGTCAATGAAACTTAATGGTCAACCCATGGGATGTACAGGATCATTTCAAAAGCAGCACTTAGGGTCGATTCACTGATCGACCATCAGATATGATGACTCCCTGTGAGGTGGCGTGTACAGTAAGAAATGAAGATCCTCTTTGTCTTGTTTGTTGTTAAGAAAATTTCCCTCATGGAAGCCAACTGCTAGCTCAGTTGGTGGGTATCCTTACTCATGGGATCGATCGACTATCCTGCTTCACCGGGGTTATATAATATCTATCTTTTCTGTGAAAATTGAAAAGTTCCCCATCACCATCAGTCTATATATGACGTCTTCCAGTCTAATTATAGATAAAACACTCAGTCAAGCTCAAGGCTCATACACTAATTAGACACTATTGAGCATTTATTGAAAGAAATAAATAGTGAGAGAGATAAAGAGAGAGACCACTAGATAAATTTTTCTCTGCAAAAAGCAAAGCAGAAAGAGCTCTGAATCAGGTAGATTTGGTTTCGTTCCTTGATTTCCTTTATTGGGTTTATGAGTTTTTGGTTTCTGTTCTTGTTTTATAGATTTTTTATTTTGTTGTAAAACAGCAGAGTAGTTGATATGGATTGGTAATTGTAAGAAAGAATGCTTGCTTCCATATAAATTGGTTTCTCTTGCTTCTTAACTTGCTTGTTTCTATCTGGGTTTCTTGATTTCTTCCTTTTGGAAACTATGGTCTCTGCCTTATCTTTCCTCCTCTGGTGGATTATTTCTTGAGCTTCTTCTTTTGCTGGTAAAATTCATGAATTTCTTGGTTTCAATATATATATTTTTTCTTTTTCTGAAGCTCTATACAAATGACACAGTGATTCTGAAATTGGTTAAGTGATGTTTGATTGTATCTGTGTGAGTTATACAGCCATTATATTTTCTTAGTTGCAATATTTTTCTTCATCTATTTTTTTTTTCCCCTTTCTGTATTACTTCAATTTATTATTTCCCAAATGGGTATGTTGGAATTACAATTTGCACTTTATGCTTGCATTGAAATTCAATTTTCTTTCCCTCTAATTTTACCTTTTGTGGGTTTTTTTTTAGTGGCTTGTGTTTGGGAGAATCTGAAACTAAGGATTTCTATTCAAGTGGTTCTGGTAAGTTGGGTTTCTCTCCATTGCTTTTTTTTCCTCCCAAGGCAACTTTCAAATTCCTTATTAAGGGTTTTGAAAAAATGGCAGTTTTGATTCTTCTGTGTAGTTGTGTTTTGTTGCATTTGATGCTCATTCTTCTTTTATGATGTAGGTTTTGGCACTCTGATCTTTTACTATACTTGGTTTTAAAATTTAGTACAATGTTTTTTGGTCATGATTGCAGCTCCAGAACAACTACTGTCTGCCGGCCATGAATCACTGTGTCCCCAATTTGATCACGGATGGTGATCTTCCTGTGGGACACCAGAAGAAATCCATGGGGTGAGTGTTAAATCTCTCTCTCTCTCTCTCTCTCTCTCTCTCTCGGTTTGTGTGAGTGTGTGTGTGTTTTCTCTGAAAAATGTTTTGATAGAAAAAGAAAAAGAGAAAGATGAAATCTGCTTTTATTTGTTAAATACAGTGCTTATTTATGATTGACTTGATCCACAGGCCTGACCATGAGCTTGTAGAGATCTTGTGGAGAAATGGGCAAGTAGTGTTACAAAGCCAAACAAATAGAAAACCAGGCCCCATTGCTAATGAATCCAGACAAGTTCAGAAGACAGATCAATCCATGTTCAAGGGTATTGGGTCTTTTGGAAATTCAAGCAATTTGATTCAAGAAGATGAGACAGCATCATGGATCCAATACCCACTTGAAAATTCTCTGGAAAAGGAGTTCTCTGATTTCTTCTATGAGTTTCCAACTACCAATCCCACCGAGGTTTATAAGCCAGTCAAACAATTTGAAGCTGATAAATATGTTAAGTTTGGTGTCGCAGAGAGAACAATGCACTCATCACTAGCAGAGCACTAAGATCACAGCAACCCACTTTCAAACAATCAAATGATCCTAGTTTGTCTGAAAATCCAATGCCTCCTCCAAGATTGCAAGTTCCTCCTCCAACCCAGCAAGCCCCTAACTTGGGTGAGATTGGAAGAGTTGTAAACTTTTCTCAATTTTCAAAGCCAATCAAGACTAACTTAGGACCATCAAAAGGATTAATTGGGGAGCAAGGACCAGGCAAAGTGATTAGGGGTGAAGTTGGAGACGACTCAACCATGACTATTGGGTCAAGCCACTGCAGCAGCAACCAAATTGCAAATGAGGCTGATTTGAGTCGTGTTTCGAGTGATGGGGTTGGTGCGACTGGTATACTGCCGGGACCAGTCAAAGAGGGTGCTAAGAAAGTGTTTGCTCAGTGTGAGAGAGCACAAACAGGTTCCATTGAGCCAACTGTTACTTCATCTTCCTGTGGATCTGGGAGCAGTTTCGGAAGAGCAGGCAAACAGTCCACTAGCATCCCTAGTAACAAAAGGAAGGTTAGAGATGCTGATGAATCTGAGTACCAAAGTGAGGTAAACTGTTATTGTTGAAGTCTGATTTTGATATATATCTCTTATCTATTGCATGTCTATGTATTTGAAATGTTGAGCTAATGGTGTCCTTTATGTCACGCAGGAGGCAGAATTTGAATCAGCTGAGGCAAATAAGTCGGTTCAAAGAACTGGGTCTTCTCGTAGGAGCCGTGCTGCTGAGGTTCATAATTTGTCCGAGAGAGTAAGTTCCAATGAATAATAACCTTAAGTTTCTTTTTGCTGAACGTATGAATTGCCTAATTATTGTAGCTCTTTTTTTAATGCAGAGGAGGAGAGACAGAATCAATGAGAAGATGAGGGCACTGCAAGAACTTATTCCACACTGTAACAAGGTCTACTTTTTCTCTCTGTTTTTGTGTACTTTATCACTCAAGCAAAGGCTATACCTGCTTGAGAATTAGTTATAAATTGGTGGATTTCAGCTAAAGCTCAACCAAGGCGGTGTTCTGCTTCATTACTGTTTCTTGGATTGAAACTCAAAACTTTCAAGGTGTAACAAACCAGGATCTGTAACCAGTACTCACAAAGTAGAAGTGAGAAAGAGAATATGGAGAGAAAACGATGGCAGAAGATGAGAGATCTAAATCCACGATAGGTTCAATGTGTCTATTGTGGTCTGCCAATGAATCATTTATATTAACAAGGAAAATCAGAGTCAGACTCAGTAGGTTACAAGAGAAGCGCACACACATCTTAAGCTAGCTAGACTCCAACTAGGGAAACTAAAGAAGACCAAACATATCACAATAGGGACACTCCCCTATCGTGACTAATCACAGTATGTATCTTAATGCAAGGGATTTTACAGAATTTTTGCATTGGCCCAAACCTGTTGCCACTTCTCTTCCCTAGGCTTGGGGCCAATGCTGCTTCACAGAAACAATATTCGGGTGTAGTTCAGTCCCAATTACCAGAGCTAGGATATTTTGTATTTTTCAGAGTTGTCAAGTTTCATCCCTATTTTTGAACATTAAGTTTTTGGCTCAAGGTTTAAAGCATGCCACAGGTACATCCAGGACAAAAGGATTAAATGGAAAAAAGAAAATTGTGATTTGAAGTTGCTGGTCTGATCAAAGCTGTAAAAGAGAACTAAAAATGAACATTTTGTAACAATATCTTAATATTTGATCTTATCGTTCTCCTTTTTGCATAAGTTCCTTATTTGATTACTCTGATGCTGAGCTAATACGCATTCTACAGTCGGACAAAGCATCCATGCTAGATGAGGCAATTGAGTACTTGAAATCACTTCAGTTACAAGTTCAGGTCAGAACTCAGGTCTTGCTAACAATATTTCTTCTCATCTTGCCTCAGAAAAAAAATCAAAGAATTCGTTGTGTAGAAATAAAATTATGAAAGGATGGGTTGTGAAGACACTAAACATCCATTGGTATTCTCATTTTTAACTCGCATTTTTTTATTTAATTGATTTTTAATTTTATTTTTTTCATATGGCTGCCTGTATAGATAATGTGCATGGGGAGCGGAATGGCACCAATGATGTTTCCTGGTGTCCAACACTATATGTCACGAATGGGTATGGGAATTGGTCCACCTTCCTTGCCTTCTTTGCACAATCCAATGCAATTGCCAAGGGTCCCAATAGTTGATCAAGCAATAGCTGCATCTTCTGCACCAAATCAATCAATGATGTGCCCACCCCCAGTTTTGAATCCAATTAATTTTCAAAACCAGATGCAAAACTCCAATTTCCCTGAACAGTTCGCACACTACGTGGGCTTCCAGCACATGCATAGTGCTCCTCAGGTTTCTAGCTTATATGTTTCCCTTGAGATGTATCTTTTGGTTTCTTGAGGGATACTGTATGTAAAGAAACTTTTCTGATGATCTCATTGGATTCATCTTACAGCCCATGAATATGTTTGGATATGGTTCTCAAATGGTACCTCAAGGCCATAAAATGGTTCCCCCTGTCAGTAGTGGTGGACCCTGCAATGGAGGAGTTCTGATCGACAATACTCAAGGCAGTAAGCTGGGTGAGACTATTTCCCTATTTTGATGATATCTAAGGTTATGAAACTAATATTTTTAAGGGAAATTTTGATTCTTAGCTAGATTAGGTATATAATGGATGAGGCACCCGTTTGGATGAAATCATACCTATCTTTTAAGATAATGTCTTCTTTTATAAATGGATAATTTTCCCAAATGATTCTTATGCCTAAGCAGTTATCATGGAGCAAGAATATTTATTCATGGCAGTTAACTGGCATTACAACAATATGTGGACCATAGTGTTGCCTTTATAGTATAATTTTCTCTCTTAGTCATATTTTAACAGAACTATCTTGTTATTTGGTCTTCTAAGAACCGGTCAAATGCAAGCCTCGATCTTGGCTTCTATAATGCCTATCTTCTCTGATGATAACAGGTTAACCTCCGGCTATTGATGCTTATCTGATGCAGATGGTCCCTGGGGTGAATGGACCATGCCCGTAACTTGAAGCCATTAAAGCTTCGTCTAGGACCTTGTGCAACAAGGGACCAATCGGAGCATTTAAACTATTTGTACATGCTGGTGACGATTACTGAACTTCCATGATTACTACCGCGAGAGATGTGGTGAGTATCTCATACATACAGATGATATCATTTAAATGGTGAAAGCGAAGTCTTTAGAATATTTCAGTCAAGTGTTGAACTTGACTGTAACTATGTTAATCTTTGGTTCAGTTATCCTGAGCTGCCCCCACTGAAGTTTTGGAAACAGAGTTCTTTGTATGAATTTCAATATGGGGGAATGTACAAAATCTGTAATTGTTTCTAATATATGAGCACCTGGTCCTATCTCTCAAACCTCTTTTTCTTCTTGGTGGACTTGGTTTGCTTGTTGCATAGAATTGTATTTCCTTTGGGAGACTTACTGTCAATAATCATTGCTACCATGGCTAGACATTCCATTTTTTAACTTGAAGGTCAACATGGGGAATGAAACTGATCAAATGCTCCATCTCACCTATGAAATTCCTTACTTGAAAAATGACTGATATGGATGATGTCTAGCTCTTTAGTGATTAAAAGGTGAAAAGAGAGGAGTTTCTTTGCAAATGGTTGGAACTGATCATTAGCTGATCAATTTCTGGTGAGATTGTGTAGGATGTCTTTCAGCCATCAGGCTGTAACTCATACAACAATGCTTATTGTTGCATCTTCTGTTTCCTGTTTGGTCATATATAGCCTTATCTTGGAAGCAGATATGCATTTTTAATATCCCTTAAAATTGAAAAACCAATCACCAGAGGGAATTCACTGAGTTAATGTTTTCCTTAAACCAATCACCAGAGGAGTTCTACAAGAGTTGAAGGTTTTCCTTTTCTTCTCATGTTCTACATTTATAACCTGAGTGGTGAACCGACAAGTTTTAACCTTCATTGATCCTTGTCTTATTTTCGAAAGTTCTTCACGTCATGGGTAAAAAAAATATTTTAAAAATAATTTATGACACTTACCATTATATCATTCTTGAGAACCAAAATTTTTTTATATGTTTTTCAAGTACACATGTGAAATGATTGAATTTTATCATTTTTAAAAGAAAAAGTGTGTTATACTAAAATAACAAAAAATTAGATTATAAATTTAAATTAAAGCTATTCAGACATAAATTAAGAAACACTGGAAAAACAAAAAATAATGTTACAAATTCAGGTTAAAGCTTTATGTACATATATCAAAGGAAAAAGTTCTCTGAAGCTGCGAGAAATGGTAGAAATGGTACAATAGCATCATCATCTCTCTCTCCCCCCTCCCCCCTCCCCCCTCCCCCCATATAAAATAACCTTGCTGCCCCTATGTATGAAACCATTCTATCATACCTCATTAGTGCACTCTTCTATGACGCTTGCTCAGAGAACCATCTCCCATATATCAAACATTATAAAAATCTCATGTTGGATCAAACTCGGATTGTTTTGATAGTTGGCAGTGGTCCCTAAATAAAATTAAATTAGAACTAGACAGCCAACTGTTGGTCAGTAGATACAATGTAAGCTTTAAAAGCCATGCTACCTGGTTATAGAAACTCAGCAACAGACATGGCTCGTGGGGACTCTTTAATCATATGATATTTCAATTCCACTTCACCCCTACTTGTCCACAAGCAAAGGGGATGAACATGGACAGATTAAATTTATTATTATTATTTAAAAAATAAATAAAAATAAAACCAATACTTTTTCCTTAAATTTTGATGTAATTTTCCATTTCTGTACATTGGATATATCCACTTGCTTTGATCTAGAGTCAGCATAATTTGGTTCTGGTTTTTTTTTTTTTACTTTATAAAATATCTTAAACATTATTTAGACATATTTATTCCATGAACAACCAACAAGAGCTTTATTATATTCACAACCTGATCTTGATGATCTAACATCTAAGGAGAGGACCTGATGTCTGGTGTCATCTTTCCAACTAGCTAGGAGAAAACAGGAACCACTGAATAACAAATTCATCAAGTGGTAATTAAGAAAGAACCAATCTCTCCCCAGCCCTCTTCCAGCATCCTAAGAAAAATTTCAAAATATATTTGTCCTCACCCATCCAAAGATTCCTTACTCACCTTCCTTGGATGATGGCAATACAGTGCCACCCAACTGGTGATGCTCTCTCTCTCTCTCTCTAAGATATATTTTATATCTACTTTTTTATTACTGTGATACTAAGATCTGGATAGAACATGTTTGGTCTCTGAATCTAAATTATTGGTTCTGGCCCTTCTGGGCAGGTTGGGATATGTAAGTCAAAGACCACCAAAGCTTGGTTTGGTTGGCGACAAGAGAGAGAGAGAGAGGCCCACAACAAGATCCAACTAAAGAAACAGATAATATTCTTAATAGGAACCATTCATTCCCTCTTCCTTCTTTCCTTTTTCCTTCCTTTTTCTGGATGTTGAAAGGAGAAAGCTCTGGCCAAGTGGTCCTACCTCAAAAAGATAGCTTAGTTCATGGCCAGATTTTTCTAAGGTTTCCTCCTATCCACAACTTGAATTCCAATATTGGTGTTTTGATCATGTTACAAATCCTTCTCCCATTATAATATTAATTTCTTCATATCCCACTTTAAATAAACAATTGAAGTCAGATGAAAATCTTAAGATTAATAGAGTACTCTCAATGATTATGTCCTTTCCTATCCTTAATCTTGGGAAGGATTAATAATAATTAAATAATTAATTAACTGCAATGCGGCGAATTGACAACTTATCCTTCAGTCTCCAATCAAAAATCAAATAAAGATTGCATTATCTTAATGTTCTTCTCTTAAAAGTATTTTAAGCAAGGTATGCTAATAGATTATTCTTTACCCTTATATTAGTAGATAAATATTAAAAACCGGTTCGGCTATTGAACCGGAAATGGACTATGAACCCATAGATAATATTTGATAGACCAAACCAATCGAGAAAGTAATCTGAAAATTTTGATTCAAGAATTAATCTATATTATTTAAGAAAAATAAAATCACAAAACTGGCTAGCTAGATAAGAAGAAAAGGGGGAAGACAAAAAATGAGAAAAAGGAAGACTTTACTATGCTTTTTAGGATTCCTTTACAAGCTAAAAGACACCAGTAGCTGTTGGAGGAGGATCTTTGAAAAATCTTCATTTTGGGTGTTCAGGGATACTCTCATGCTCTGTTGCAGAAATAGAAAAGAGTTCATCCTCTATCTCATCAACATTCTGATACTTCTCATGCATGGTATCACAGAGCTTATCATGGCTAACTTGACCAACAAGCTGAAAAGAAAAAAGCCCAGAGAGAATAGAACATTAAATGCAAAAATGGATCCTTAATACATATTTAATTACATGGAACTAATTTTTTTAAAATAAGCTAATCTGATGCAATATTGTCAAAAATACTTGTGGAGGAAGATCTTCTATATGGCAATGGATTGGTGATTTGCATTTTGCCCATATTTTTCTACATCTGAGCTGAATGGATCAAATCTTTACATGAAATCAACTATTATTTTCCGTGATTATGGCATACTCAGGTGCAATAATCAGATCTATGATACAATTTGTATATATTGTTGAAGTGTCCAATTCAAAAGTTCAAGCTATAACATGGAGTCGGAGACGCTTAATTGGTACATGAAGACATCCAAGGTCCTAGAGTTTTTTAATATGAAATTATACCAAAAGAAGAAAAAAATCTTGAATCTTAATTACTCAACATGAGCTAACAGTTAATTATAAACCTGAGGAACACTTCTGAGCCTGACAAAACCCAAGCCAAATCTGAGAAAACCAGAGAAATGCTGTGTTATATGCATGGGCATCGGCTTATGTGACATCAGATGTTTGAATATTAAGTAGAGGGAGGAGTTACCTAAGTTATGTGGTTAATAGGAAGTGGGCGGAGTTAGAGTAATTTAAGGGAGTAATTATGGATAAGTGGTGTAATTCTTTTATATATATTAGTATTACTAAACGAGAAGGGAGGAGAAAAAAAGAAAACAAATGCTCAGTTGTTTAGTAGAGGCGGGCTACTTCCTAATTAGGTCAAGACGTCATGACTTCATTTGTAAAGTCAAACCCCTGTTATCCTTATCTTTTATCCTATTTAATCTCTTGTATTTCTTTTTTTTTTTTGTTATTAGTAGCAATTATCTCTTTCTCCCCTATTTTATCTCTTGGATCTCCCTATTATATCTCCTCCATTTAATGTTCACGTGTCATGTTGGTTGCTTGAAATATTATGGTCAGATTGCAGGTAATCCATGTTGAGGATTAATGTCTTGAATTCTGTGGTGTGGGTTGTGGGCCATCTTCAAAGGGACATTAAAAACTTGAAAGACTTGAGGCTCGGCAGAGTTGGTCCACTCTGTTGCATGCATTCTTTGTTGAGCCATGCCGATTTGGAAAATCCATGCAGAGGAGTTGGGGGAGCTACTCCCCAAGGAAAATTTTTGAGGTTTACATGGGAAATTTCAGAAATTGTATCTTTTATGTCTTCACTTTTAAATTGGTCGTATGGAGGTTATTAGGGTCAAGAGAAAATTCTTTGTAAAAAAAAAAAGATGAGAGGAAGAAAGCTTGTAGTTTTATTCCTCATTGTTAGCGAAAATGATCACATATCACCATGGATGTAGGCACCTCGTCAAACCATGTATATCGTAACATGTGATCTTCTTACTGTTTTTTCTTTTGTTGCAGTGTTTTTCTACGTTGTTGATGGGTTTTTCAGTTCTTATAAGCCAAAGCCAAGATGAGATTGGGTCAGCCTCTATAAGAGAGAAGAGAGAGAGAGAGAGAGAGAGCACTCTATAAGAATATGAATAATAATATCGAAGGAAGAGAAGAAAATAAAGCATTAGATAAAGTTTAGAGGACCTGAGCTGGATCTGCTGGGCTGTCTTTTGCTGGCTTCTCTTGATGCAAAGCTTCTTTTTCTTTTGTAGCCATCTTTGTTTCTGATCTCTCTGTCTTCTCTCTCTCTCTCTCAACAATAAGAATTTCTTCTCCCCTTCTGAATCCTTTATAAGAGACTAACACCTAAACCTTATGAGGATCCGTAAGACCCGTTCAGTGTTCTATTGTCCACATCTTTTTTATTTTAAAGCATCAAACAAGTAAACATATCATATATTTCATCTAGTCCGGGATTCCCTCTTTGTTTAGACACCAATGATGAAACTGGTGACAAAAATCCTTTGTTTGATTTTTAATATGCCATGTGGCAGCTTACTTGGAATCGAATCATGTCGATAAGTTGTCCACATCACCCTTGCCTCACATGATTGAATTGTCTCAGCTAGGAACAAAGATTTAGTTATTGGCATCGATATCGGTATTGATATGGATCACTATTGGTAAGGATTGGTGTGTATCGATCACTTTTGTCCTTATTTTCTCATAAAAGAAAAATACATTTTTCTTACTGTTTTACCCCTGAAATGGTATGGGCAACCGATTTGGATCGGTCAGGTATTGATATCAGCCTCAGTCGATACCAATACAATATAGCCAATATGATACCAAACTTAGTGCACAAGGCTTCCTCTACTATTTCGGCAAATGTAAACTGCCTTACCCCTTGCTTCGTAAGGAAGGTTATTTCCAAATTTTGAATCTATAGTCAACATATTGCAGTAGTGCAACTTAATCGTTATGCAACAAGCTCGCCCACTCATCAAACGGAACATTTGTATTCTGCATAATCATGCTATCTATTTGGAGTTGTTTTATCCATTCAATTGAATAGTATTGAACAGAAACCATAAAATACCCCTTCAAATGTAACATTGGATAAATAGATATGGATAAGACTTGGAGAATGAAGTCCATACACTGGATGATTAGGATTATCCTAACAGTACTGAGACATTCTGTCTCGCTGGTATCCATCCTAGGCAGAGCATGCACGTTGAGGATTTCAGATATTAGCATTTTTGAGCGGCAAAACGGTCCGATCCAGCCTGATAGTCATATCAGTATGATTGGCAGACCAATATGGGTACTGATACCGATATTGATGCCTAAGATTTTGAAAAAGAATCAGGAGTCAAGTCTCTATTGCAATATGCTATTACTTTGTGCCAAAGAGCACGGCAGAGAAATGATTAACGGTAGAATTAATGTTTGTTGAGATGTCAGGAGTTATAGAGTTAGTCTCACATCAGTTTATTCTGTGCTTGAGGAGCTATTTCCACTTAATGCCTTAAGGTTTTGGGTTGAACCCTAACTTAATGTTACAGCCTAATTCTCTTAGTTGTCCTCCCTAATCTGTTTGTTTGCTTGTAGGGTCAAGTATCTTGAAGCTATACATGAAGGGGGAGCATTGCAATGTTGAGATTCATGAATTCATAGTCCCATATTGGTTTATTCGAATCGTTGGTGCCTTCATATTTGATGAGTTATGTCCACTTAATGCAGTACGGTTTTAGGGTGGATCCTCCAACAAGTATGATCAGAAACTGATGATGAGGTCGATCTTGGGGAAGAGGAAGGTGCTGCAGTATTTAGCTCATCATGGTTACCAAGAAATAGTACCAGGTATGATGCAATTGTGTCAACTTATGCACTTTGTACCCTCCTCCAGAGGTAGAGAGATAAATCAAGATTAGTGCCTTCAAAACAGGGAAACAAGAAGACAGGAAAGAGAAATCAATGGGAAATTCTTCCTCTTAAATAGGGGAAAAAACACTCCCTAATTGCGACCTTTGCGCCAGCTTGGACCAATGAGACCAATGAGACATACATGGGTATAAGAAAGGTTTTTTTTTTTTTTTTTTTTGCCAAAAGAGTGAGGCATCATTTCGCCACCTCTAAGTTGCAAAACAGGGGCTGTGGGATTAGGGAGCATTCTTTTGCCCCTTAAATTATTAAGGTGTAATGTTAAGAGTCCCAATGAGGTGATAAAAAAGAAAAGGAGGGGGTGGCTCGTTCTGGAACATGCTAAAAGCCCATTCCAAGAAAAATGTTGTTTGGTACAATTTTGTCACTCCAATGTACATTCTAGACCCATAATGCATTCTAAGAATGCATACCAAACACAATTTTGATTTACCTGCTGAAGGAAATACAAATGAGACACAAAAATACATAAGAAGAGTTGCCAAGCCATTATTAAGGGCAAACAGGGACATGCATTCAACAACAAAAAACTCAATTTTATGCCAACTTAATGGGGTTGGCTACATGGATCCATGTAATTGAATGAAGCCCTTCAGTGTGAGAGCAAAATCTAAGGTGATTCTCAACTTTCAGTACCATCTTCAACATTGGATTAGTAATTGACCGAAGCCCTTCAGTGTGATTGTCGAAGTGGATCTACCAGAAGATATCTTGGCTTCTGGTAGCAACCTGGGAATCTGAGGAAACAGAGCATATCCTAGGAGAACAGTACTTTCTTCTCTCATTTGGATCTATATAGCCTATTTTATATGCCAATCTAGAAGTATGGCATTTGCTGAACTAAACCCAAATCCATACCAGGTCTTAGAACTAATTGAAAGGTAATTCCCTGAACTAAACCTTCTTACCCAACAAGGTAAAATCATGGGAAAGTAAGGACTCAAATGAGAGCTACACTGATGTGAATTCATGAAACTCACCATATTTGGGTTGTGCAGACGATGACTAATGACAACTTTAATGGCAATACCTACCAAGCAGGTTGGGATTTCTTTGATGTGGACTGGCTTGTCCAATCAGCTTCAACCTCAACAGGCATATCATCAATGTTTCAAAGATCCTCTAGAAAAATAAAGGAAGCAAAACCACATGTTACCAAACAATTACGGTTTTCCTGCAAACTGTGAAAACCAACCAAAACCAAATCTAAGCTGTTGGTTCAAATCGACTTCCTTGGCAGTTCAATAGCAATCTGATTATTAAAAGTATTGGTCTAAGATAACCTACTCTTGCCAAACCCAATCTTTGCATTGGTGATACTTGAATTTCAAAGATTCGAACACCCAAATATAAAGAAACCACTACATCCACATTAGAATGTCCCTCCTGTTTGTTTCCTCTAAATAGTTTGGGGTTTACAAAGATCCACATTAGAATGTCCCTCCTGTTTGTTTCCTCTAAATGATTTGGAGGTTTACAAAGTAATGAAGAAGTTGGATCACATTTTCTCGATTTTTTTATTAAAGAATTCAGTTAAGGACTTTAAAGGCTACAGAAACTAGTCAAACATATCATCACAGAGACTCATTGGAATCAGTATTCAAGAAGCACAAGTTAAAAATCACGAAGGACAAAAGAGAGCTTTATGACTCACAAGAAAAAAAAAAAAAAAACCTGCAGAGCATGGGAGGGGCAAATTATTATCACCAGCTCAGACAAAATCAAGCAATTTTTAGGCAATGATGGAGATGTTTTGGATGATGGAGAAGTTTGGCCCCAAATCTTACAAGGGCTGGAATCTTTAACTGCAGTACAACAATCTCAATAGAATAAAAATTAAACGGTCAAAAGGGGGACAATCAGAGGACTTCACGGCTTATCATGTTGCTCATTACAGCAAGAAAAATGTGGTCAGTCTCAACCAACTATTTCATAACCTTTTCTCCAAAACAATCTGATGCTTACAAACACAAAAAACCTTTCCTCAGAAGTCAAACTGAAGATCCAAATGCTAATGAGTATGGCTTGGGACAGAAAACCAACTATTTCCTTCCTCTGCTAAGCCTCTGAAGGTGATAATTGATGCTTCCCCAAGGTTTCCTGCTTTTCCCAGTCTGCAATAGTAAGAAAATAATGAGTGCAATTGGATTAGTTTAATTCAGAGGAAAACAATAGGCAAATTGAACCAGTCATACAAGGATTAAATGATGTAAGTTCCACAATCCAAAGAGAGAAAAATCCCTCCAGTGAATAATGCTAAAAGAGATTAAAAACCTGAGCATCCATGCATGCACTCAGAAGTTCCTTCTGCCGAACACATTTACCATCATTGTTCTGGTTCAGCGCCAAACAATTCAGGAATGTTACCATCTCCTTCATGCAAGGTTTCCTAAGAGTTCCAAACTTCTTTGGATTTATATACAATCCACCTTGTTTTCGACCCATTTCTCACCTTCAAAATGGAAGCAAAAATAATCACTGCTTGAACATTAATTGGGGCCTAAACTAGATTCAAAACCACGTTTTGAATTTCATGATTTGGAAAACAGAAGGGTGAAAAATTAAAGGCAAAGCAAACATAAAATCATTAAGATTTCTTTTTCTGATGAACAAAAACCCAACATTTTCCTCGGTTCCTCTTCATTCATTTATCTGTTCTCAGTACTTGATTATGATCTTCACTGAGAAAGGTGGCAGCTCTCATTTTTAAATGAACTTAAGGTACAGATAAAACCCAAAGCAGTTGACATATTTGGACAATTAGCCGCTAGATAATTTGAGATTGTAATGAAAAATTTAGGCAACTCAACCCACCCTCTAGGGGCTTGGGATCAGTGGCTACGAAACGATAAAGAATGTGGAAGAGAGGGTAAAGCATTTCATCTTTCTCCAAAAAAACAAAAAAAAGGCATTCCTAACAATCATACATACTCCTGAGACTATGAATCCTCTTCAGGTTCAACAAATATAACACTAAAGACCCTTATCAGATCCTTATTACATCTGTAATACAGGGTTTACCTCTCAATACTCAGTTGCAGAAATCCTTTAGTCCTATATTTCCATCCAATCAAAAGGTGCAAGGGGGTAAAAATGACTGAGCATCAAAATATAATAAAATCTGGGGCAATTGTTAAAAATACAGTTTTGCATTTTGAATGCAGGGAAAAATTTAAGACCTGCTAGTCAGACTACCTTTCAAATCTAAACTGCAGTTCTTTGAAATCAGACCTGTGAACCATCCAGTGGTCCCTGTTCTAGTTGTACCAACTTCTAGAATGCCTTTCATATAATACAACTGATTTGGTCAAAGACTGTTCAGCTGAATTGTCGAACTAGAACTGGACCAGACATTCAGATCCTAAGGTCATGGATCAAAATTGAGAATAAAATATAAAATTTCAAAGCCCGAAGAGAGTGGCTAAGTTCAAACTCAGAACCACCTAAATGGCTGAAATCAACCTTTGGTTAGGTACAACCTGTATACAACAACTACTCAGCCTTATCCCAACTAAATGGGGTCGGCTACAAGAATCCTTGCCCTCCAATCAGCTCTATTCAAGGCCTTACTTGATATAAGGCCTAAACTATGCATGTCTTTCCTCACCACTTCTCCTAAGGTCTTTTCAGGTCTGCACTTGGGTCTTTTAGTTCCTTCAATTTGAATTAAATCACTCCTCCATAGTAGAGCATCCAAAGGCCTCCGTTGAAAATGGCCATGCCACCTCAAACACTCTCAAATCAGCTCTAATAAGATCATTTCTTACTTTATCCTTCCTAGTTTTGCCACTCATCCATCTCAACATCCTCATCTCTATTACAATGAATCTATATGATACTTCTTAACTGCCATACATTCCGCACCATATATCATAGCCAGTCATATGACTGTCTAATAAAAATTTCCTTTAAGTTTTAAAGGAATATGTTGATCAAAAACACTCGGACCACCACTCCACTTCATTCATCCTATTTTAATTATCTGTGAAACATCATCCTCTGTATCACCTTCTTTATTGATGACTAAGCCCAATTACCTAAATAAGCACTTTGTGGAATCTCCACTCATCAATTTTCACCACATCATTATCCGTCCTAGTGTAACTAAAGTTACACACCATATACTTCGTCTTCACTCTACTTATTTTAAAACTTTTTGATTCCAAGGTTGATCATCATAACTCCAACATGGTGTTAATCCCTACTTTTGTCTCATCCACCAAAACAATATCATGAGCGAAAACCATACACCAATGAATTCCATCTTGAGTGTCCCTAATAAAATCATCAATCATAAGCGCATACAAATAAGGGCTTAAAGCTGATCCTTGATGTAACCCAATTGTAATTGGGAATTCACTACCTTGAAATACCACAGTATTTACACTAGTCACAACACCATCAGTCATATCTTTAATTATGTCCACATATTTACTTGAAACACTTTTCTTCTCTAGTACTTTCCAAATTAACTCTTTAGGAATTCTGTTATAAGCTTTTTCTAGATCAATAAAGACCATATGGAGATCTTTCTTGCAATCTTTAAATACTTCACGAGTCCCCTAAGTAAGTAAATAGCTTATGTCAGGGATCTTACTAGCATACAACCAAATTGGTTCTCTATAATAGGAGTTTCTTTTCTCAGGTAGGTTTCAACAACACTCTCCCATAATTTTATAGTATGACTCATTATTTTTATGCCTCTATAATTGTTCTTTGAATATTACCTCTATTTTTGTAAATCGGAACCACAATGCTTCTCCTCCATTCATCTAGAATTTTCCTTATGCTCATAATCTTATTAAACAGCTTGGTTAGCCAAAATTCACCACAAATTCCTAAGCTTTTCCACATTTCTATCGGGACCTCATTTAGGCCTTGTGTCCTTCCTACTTTCATCCTCTTTAAAGCCTCTTTTAGTTTAGACACCCTAATTTTTTGTATATATCTATGAAATGAGGTGAATTGATGGGTAATGTAATCTGGACACTAGTACTTGAGGTGTCTTCCTTAATGTCCTCATCCCTTATTAGTACTTTACCATATTCATTTTCAATAAATCTAACATGGTGGGATCTCTACTCTTCATTTCCCTCATTTTAACTATCTTATAGATAGCTTTCCTCCTTCCTTTATGCATAAATTGTATAAAGATTATCATATTTCTTCTCTCTTGCTTTTCCCACAATCTTCTTAGATTTATTTCTAGCAAATTTAGACCTTCGTCAATCCTCTACATCCTTAATCCTTTGCCATGTCTTAAAACTAGCTTTCTTAGTCTTAATGACTATTTGAACCTCATCCCTATCACCAAGTCTCCTAGAGGAATGAAGTTTTCCTTTCGATTAGCTTAGGAAATATTTAGCAACCTTCTTAATACAATAAGTCATCTCGTTCCACATCGTATTGGTGTCTCCCTTAAAGTCCCACTTTCCTTGTTTGACCACTTTATCAGTAAATATTGAAAGTCTCCTTTTAAGCTCCACCCACTTTTCCTAGGGAAAATAAGCTCATCTTTCTTATGATTCTGCATAGTGAGGCACACATCCATTACCACTAATCTATGTTTTGTATTTAGGCTCTCCCTTAGTATAACCTTACAGTCCTTATATAACAACCTATTGTACTTTCTAGTACATAAGAAATCTATTTGGCAACTATAATATCCACTTTTGATGTTAACTAAACTCTCTCTCTCTCTCTTTAAGGTAAGCGTTTACAATGGATAAACACTAGCCACGGAAAATAAAAAATTGAGATCCCCTCCTCATTCCTCACTCCAAAACCATATCCTCCATATACACCTTCATAGCCTCTACGATCTTTCCTAACATGTCTATTCAGATCACCCCTATAATACTATCATCTCATTGATTAAAACCTTGCACTAATCCATCCATTTGTTACCAAAATTGTAACTTATTACTTTCATCCAATCCTACTTGAGGCGTGCATCTTTCTCTAACACATGCTTGATGGATATAATCCTATATCCAAATCTTCTAACATCCACCACATCATTCTTTATTTATCCACTACTATCCAGTCCACTTCTATTACTTTTATGCCCTGTATACAAAGTTTAAAGTTGTCTAAATCCTTAGTTTTTCTACCTTTCCATCTAGTCTCTTGAATACAAGTTATGTTGATCTTCTTCTCCTCTTAACATCTATCAATTCTGGACTCTACCCGTTAAATATCCAATGTTCCAAGATCCTAATCTAATTATGTGCTTTTGAACTAGCTTCTTTAACCGCACCCATACATGGTGTGAGAACACTTGCCTACTTGTTCCCACATAGGGGGTGCCAACATGGTCACTTATAGGGGACACCCTAGCTAACCCTTGCATAGTGTAGTGTGCCGCTTATTCTGGAAAGGAAAACCCTAGCATATTGTTGAAAATATAACATCATAGAATCCATGTAAAAGGGTTTGGCTACGTTTTTCCAGTGCCAATTGCCAACATGACGCACCAAACCTCCTCCTTTATCCAGGCTGGGGACCGGTAGCAAATGTTGGTGGAGTTAGGTACAACCTGTATAGTATATATAATTTTACTTTTGGGGAAGAGTTTCAATCCAGGAGTGTGGCTCTTGCACCAACACTGGGGAATGAGGGCGCACTTGGAACCATCAACAGGGTGCGCATTTCCACCTTGGGGTGGTCATTTCAACCCCCCCTGTCTGGGCACAACACCTATGCTCCCAGATAGAGTCCTTTTCCTTTCTTTTTTTGGGGGGGGATGTTGCTTATAGCATGACTCCTAACAGGACAGTTGGACCAATGAACCAGAAGGCTGAGGGCAATACTAACAATTCCACATCCTACAAACATTCTCAAACTGAATTTTAGGTTCTGCAGAGAACATATTTAAGAGAATAATTGTGAATAGCTTTAATGAATTCCAAAGAAGTGCTCTAAAGTTCAAATGAAACTTTGTAGAAGGAAAAATGTTTATCCGAAGAAACAGGACAAGTTTTCCTTAAAAAATTGGATTGTGATCATTAGCAAATAAGATGGATAGAATTTCTATTAGTCTACGCTACCCTGTCAAAATCACCAACACTAGTTTCCCCAACATCCTAATCCTTTCTCTCATCTGAGCCTAGGTACAGAAAAAGAAGATTCATACATTGCTTCCCCCCACCTTTTTTTGCTTTCCCCCTTTCATCAGTAGATTGAACAAGTTAAAGGTACTTCTGTGCCGGACATCTTAGAAGGGTTTGCTTTCAGAAGGATAAAAGATCAAGCTGAGCACAAATGGAGACAAAAGTATAGTTGGGGCTTGCCATCAAGAATACTTGAGGTTTCTAGGCTGAAAGTTTAGCACAAACTTTTCCTTCTAAATTTTAACCAGCACGGGAAGGTAACACGGTATCGATTGGTCAACTTGAGTGGGCATAATAAAGCATCATGGAAGGGTTTAGAGTGGTTTAGGATAACATAGTAGAGCATAAGGATAGAAAAGTGGATTATGCAAATATAAGGAAGTACAATGAAATAGTCTACCA
The DNA here is from genome assembly GCA_022985045.1 of Macadamia tetraphylla. NCBI lineage: Eukaryota > Viridiplantae > Streptophyta > Magnoliopsida > Proteales > Proteaceae > Macadamia > Macadamia tetraphylla. The sequence goes on from CM040965.1 coordinate 49,057,076, forward strand.
TTGCAAGCCTCAGCACAATGGCAAGGTTGCTTCATTGCGACCTAGTGGATGTGGGTTCAAGTCGGGAAGCAGCCTTTCCAAAAAGCGGGGGTAAGGCTGCATACATTATGATCCTCCCTAGACCCCACAGTGGAGGGAGCCTCATGCACTCGGTACACCCTTTTTTTAAGCTACCAACTTACAAAAGAGTGGAAGATAGATTTGTTGGAATTAGCACCAACATAACTCCAGGAATTGACACCTTCAGAGAAAGGGGTATTGGAATCTAGGCCAATAGCAATCTCAAAGATTAAATTCCTTTGTAGGAAGGCACATGCACTGATCACTTGTCAATCTTGCTATGATATAGACTTCTAAAAACTCCAAAACTAAATTGACTGACTAATAATCAATGGTGGCTTATCAAACTTTTGATCTTCACATTTCGTAAGATTGCCACCAATCTTCATCTTTATATTATGGCACTAGGATTCTTTTAACTAAATTGACGTGTCTGATGACTTCATCTTCCTTACCATAAGCTTCATTGCTGGTTTTAGTCATCTGAGTCCACAGGATTCAGCTTTCCTCTCTAATCCCTTTAGGCTCTTCAGCAACTCGTCGGCCACAGCTGCATTGGGTCTTCTAGTAGCACTCCTTTGCCTTGTGCCCAAATTTTTGAACAACAGTAGCACTCGCCTCCAAGATCTTCAGCCAGGGCTTTGCCTTTATTATCTGTCCCATAACCATTAGTCCTATTGCTGGTGCTTGGCATGGTACCCAGTTCATTGGATCTGCAGTAGTTCTTGTTGAATTTCTTTGACAACCCAACTTGAGGATGGAACCTTCTCTCTGATTGGCTCTGGTTCTGTTCCACACTTAGGGCCTTGTGGAAGCAATCTTGATTATCATAAATAGTAATTAAATTCAAGGATTTCTTAATATTTGGATGGCCATTCTTAAAATACGATAGATCCTATCAGTAAACTTCAGCTATGCCACATTTTGATAAAAGCTCATCAAACTTCTCTATATAATCTGTCCCTGGCAAACTACCATCTTAAGCTCAGCTTCTGATCACACATTTTTTTTTTTAATATTTTGGAACGTATTTACTCCTAATATCTTGCTTCATTCCATCCCATGTTGTTGGTGCTTCATGTCTGCACTTTAAATTTCCTTCATGACAGACCCACCATGTCTTTGCTTGAGCTGCGAGCTTAGCCCGGCATATCTAATTTTTCTATCTACTGACATGTTGTTCCAATCAAGGAAATCCTCAATTGATGCAATCCAATCTAGAAATACTAGAGGATACATCTTGCTAATAAAATCAGCAACCTCAAGAAGTACCTTCTCAGTGATATCATCTGCCTTTCAGGTCCATCGGCATCTAACATGGTCCGAATAATTTCCATTAGAGATCCCCTCTGTCATCATTAGAGGCTTGTGGGTGCTCCAGGGACATAATCACTAGGGTACCCACCAGGTGGTATGTGGTGGAAAGTTGATCACCACTATTCACATTCTCTAATTGGTCTTCAAAGTTGTCAAGGTGAATCCCTCCAACCGTTGGCTGCTTTCTAGAGTTGAGGGAAACAAGTCTTTCATCAAAACAAACTTTTCTTCAAGACTAATGAATAGACTAATGACAAGTTCATCCCTTTTCCTATCAGTAAGTCTAAGTCAATAGTTCCATTCGTAGGTGACATCCTCTCAAACCAAAGCTCCAACACAATTTGGTGCAAGCAGAAGAATTCCTAATTCAATATAAATGTAAATCCAAATACCACAAGTACCAAGAAAATCTATAGGATCATATTATCAAAACTAATTATATCAGTAAGTCTAAGTCAATAGTTCCATTCATAGGTGACATCCTCTCAAACCAAAGCTCCAACACAATTTGGTGCAAGCAGAAGAACTCCTAATTCAATATAAATGTAAATCCAAATACCACAAGTACCAAGAAAATCTATAGGATCATATTATCACAATTAATTATAGAAGGTAGAAATTCTGAGAATTCCCATTCTTGTTCAACAGGAATAATTTAAGAAGCAACTAAAATTAACTCGGAATTTCAAGAAACAGTGTATACTCTAGATCCTATGAAGCATGAGATTCACAAAATATTGATTTCTCTTTCAAATCAAGGGTTGTAAGTTCACCAACCTTGATTGGTGGCTCAGTTGAATTGGTAGAACAGCACTATAATTAAAGTAAATTGAACTAGCCTACCTGACCAGTAATTGCACAAATGAAAACAAATTGAAATTCAATCAAGAAATCTAGAAGTCAGATTATTCCTACTGGCTGTTAAGCTGTTAATGCACAGAACTGGAACAGATCAATAGAACAGAATTTGAATTGAAGAAAGTCAATAATCTAACCCTTGAAATTGATGAGAAACTAAGCAGAAAAACCAGATGCCCTTCTGACTATAAACCTATCTAGATAGATAGGACAATTGAAGAGTGGAGAGTATTATAAACATAAACTTCACTGACATCAGAGGCTAGAAACTCCTATCTAGATAGAGATTGAAACATCAGAGACCTACACTACATAGTTATATATCTATTCGTGCTAATATTCAAAGTACTTAAAGCCTCTCCAAAGGGAAGGACATTAATTAAAACTAACAACCAATAGAGAAAAGACACCAGTTAAATTTTCCTACAAGAAAATGCTAAAAATTAATCAAACAAACACACAAAATCAAGAATGATTGGACTCAGTGGAGTCCACTGCTGAGACTAGAACACGTTTAGATAATTCCAATTGTTCCGTATGTTTTCTTAATCGAACGTAATTAATTTATTAGAACAGCCTCACACAGGTTTCTGAATAACTGGGCTTCAATAAAAATGCATCAGAGGCAATGGGAAAACTGGGGACTTTGCCGAACGTAAACATCCATAAGATACACCAAAAGGAAGAAATAAAGGGTTCTTTAGCCTCTCTCTATCAGTGAAATCAATCAATCAACTGCAGAAACCAAGTCAAAGCTGGGCGATATAACCCAGAAAAATAGAAACCTAAAATTCAACTCGGAGAACCACCCACTAAGAGAGAGAGAGAAGCATACCCTTGAGCTCGCTCAGTGAATCACTCCTGTCGCTGCAAACACAGTCGCCGGCCAGAGAGGGATGGAAGGTGGGAGATTTCCGTTGGGTTCGCGAAATGAAATTAGGAGCAGGGTCTATGGTGAGGGCCATGGACCCTGATCCACAAACTGCTAATATAGAATCTTTATCTCATGGGATGGGTAATATTTTGAATGGCTAATTTGGAATCCTTATATACAAAATTATTTTTTTTGTCAGACTTTATATATAATTAAACGCACAAAAGATCTACCCAAAAAATAAAAATAAAAAGGTAGAGTCCTTTTTTCTTTTAATTTTTTTTATTAAAAGAAAAAAACACAGATTAAGAAAGAGAAGTTACAATCCCTAAGGAGTAAGGATTGGTTAGCCCCATATTACTAGCAGTAATATTACAAGACAGCCCTAATATAGTTTCCATGGTTGAGTTGTTTTTTCCTTTATTCACAAACTTGATGGACCTAGAGAATTTCTGTATTTTACAAAAGTAGCAAAATGGAGAAGAGGCAAACACCCTCGGTCAGATGTGGAAGGAGATGAAGTAGATTCTTGTTTTAGAACCACACTTCATTTACATTATTCCATCACCCTGCCTTTGTTTTCATCAGTCCTTGGAGAATGCCTTCTGCTTCCACAATTTCTTGCTGAGTAGTGTTGGTAGCACTTGACTCTAGAACCCTAAACTTACCTAATGAAGGGATTCTAAAGGCCCATCCTGAAGCTGATTGCAAAATATTAAATGTACGAGCACAAACTAAAATATTAAAGGTAGAGTCCTTGTAATTGCAATTTTGTGTATGGCATCACCCCTACATCACTCCCTTTGATAACGACATCTAATTTGGTACTTGACCTAACGACAGAATTTCCTTTAAGCCATGGTGATGGGAATCCCTTGATTGTGAGTCATTACAGTTGTAAAATATGGCATCATATGTGGGGAGGGGTAGTTTCGATTTTGTCCAATGGACAGAGTAATAATGATCATAGATGGCATACTTTTTCTCTTAATATGAGAGTTATGATTCGACTTGATGATTTGAGAAACCCCAATAAACAAAACATCGTAAATGTGTATTCTTCAGAATCTCAAATAAAAGAAATGATCCAACTGAATAATCTTCCCAAACACTTTCTGGTTTATTTATGGGGAATTATTAGTGTCACAAGTTTTTCAAAAGTTACAAAACAAATCCACTATTTTGTCTGCCAAATTTTAAAGGTTTTTCCTGTTTAAAACATTTCTTCCTACTCCAAGTTGAAAAAGTGCATTGTAATAGCTAAGTATTGATATACATGCACAAACATACATAGGATTCACGCCAATACATGTGAGTATTTGATTGAATTAGCCTTTGGAATTTGACATATTGCTAATCTCATATGTCTTCTTTATCCATCAGTTAGAATAGATACATCATCTACCCACGTGATAGAATAAATGTCATGTGACATTTAGAAAAGTATTGCACCCTTGTCACAATTATTGAATTTTTTTTGGGGGGGATTTTCTTTATCACGCCATTTTCATGAAACCCTAATCCTTTCACTATGGGCATTAAGAACCACTTCTCCATTTGATTGTCAAGTTTTGGCCCAAGGTTTCAAGAATCAAGATCGGATTGCCCGATTGATCCAGATTGGACCGATCCATGCATGGAAGCTTTCCAAAATGGATCTACACACAAACCTTAATTGATCCAGGCTAGATTGGAAGTAAACGAGATCAGCCCGGATTTCCTATAGTCACTGAACCGGTGCAATGAGCATCCGATGGCTGGGAGCACCCAGCCATCCAGCTCCTCACTGCACCATTGTAGTGTATTATGATTTAAAATGTAATCACAAGAGTACGGATCAATGTAGCTATGGGTTGAACAAAGGAGGAACAACTACTTTATTTTTGGCTTCTTTTAATAATGCGAAAGTGAACCAATTAATAGTTGTGATCTAATTCTAACTACCGTCATAAACATATGTATCTAAAATAATGTCCTAACCATTCGTCATCTAAGAATTTAAATATACAAGCCACGCAATTAAAAATAATAAATAAATAACTGAAAATAAACAACCAATGCAATTAAAAAGCAATGAAGGAAAAAAGAATACTGAAATAAAACTAAAGTAAAAGAAAAGGGAATAAAGCTAGAGAGAGGCTCACATATATGTTTCTCTACTTAGCCTAAGGGATGCATCATAATATGAGCTTCCCTACTTGACCAGAGAGTCACTTTACAAGGGTTACTCTACTTGGCTTTAGGGAAAATGAGGCAATTAAAATAAAAACAATAAAATGATGGTTCTATGGCTAGGGGGGCAAAGCCAACATATACACTAGCCATGAACCTTGGGGGAAAAGGAAAACAATAATGTAATTATTGAAATTAAAATCTTAAATTAAGAAAGAAAAGGTAGTCAGAAGAGGAAATGAGAAGGGAGGGAGAAGACTATTGAAGAAGCCTACCTACCCGAATCAATGTTTGAACTTGAAAGCTTAGGTGATTTGAGATACTATCAACCCTAAAAACCAGATCTGGAATTAACCAAATCTGAAATTTCTAGGCCTAAAGAAAACAAATCTAAAAAAAAAAAAAAAACTGAACTTGAAAAAAAATGTTCCACGGTTCATGATCTTGTCACCTAGATCTAAACCTAAACTATAAGTTTAAAAATTACAACTCAATTACATAAATCATAAACATAAAAAGTTGAATAAAAATAAAAGAGTGCTTACATTAATTGCAATAAAAAACTATTACAAAAGTGATTAAAGCAAAAATAAAGAAGAACTAAAACTAAAAAGAGTGAGAGAGGGAGAGAGAGAAGAGAACTAAACATAAACTAGAAAATAAACTAAGGGGAATAATCATTGTAGGAGGTGAGAGAAAGGGGCTTTTATAGGGCTTTGTATTGCCTCCTTCCTTCTACAAGTCTTCTTTAAGAAAAAAGAAAATAAAATAAAATTAAATCTTAGTAAAAATCCTCATTTTCTAAGATATTGTGTGAGGAAAGAGAGAATTTATTTTCAAAATTAACAAATTCTATTCATTTCCTACAATATTAACCAATATCTTACAATCTTGACTAAATAAAAAAAGAATCTCTACATAGCATCTTCAAGATCTTGTGAAGTGGCAAGAAGAGAGAATAATCTTCAGGATTTTGTAGGAGAGGATGTGGTACCAATGAGTGAGTCCCACCTTTGGACAAGTTAGTTCAAGCTTGGACCAGTTCTTGATTCACTTTATACACTTTCTCTTGTAGACTTGGAAACTTAAAAAAAAAGAAAAATAGAAATAATACTATCCAAAGTGGGGCAAAATGTATACTTATATCCTTAAGATTTCACACATTATTGTGCTCATCATAGTGCAACATAGGATTTTTTTTTCTCGATCTGTGTGCTATGTAAAAGGCTAAAAAGCTGTTTACATAGATATATATATGCCCACAAAAATCTGAGCATCAACACCACCTGTTGAGGATTTATCTATCGTTTCTAATTTTGGATGGCCAATAAGCTCAACTGGTTCAAGACCTCATAGTCTCCACTAAAAGGACCAATTGTGAACCACATACCCAAGAAAAGAAAAATGAGAAATAATATTCTACAGATTTTTATTTTAATTTAGATCTTGCAGATACATTTAGATCTAGATTGAATATAATTCTTGCTTTTATCTTCTGAAAACCCAACATAATCAGTTGAGGATCAGTGCTGTAGATGTAATCTTGAATGGACGTGCCCTTCAATGTCTACCGCTGAAAAACTCTCTTCATTATATCCTGTAATGGGTTCCCCATTCCTGCTCCAACAGTTTCTGCCAAATACTTTGCCTGCAAATTTTCCAGCAGAATGAGGCGAGAATGGCCCAACTCTAGGCACCCACATTCGGACAACCGTAGTATTGAGATAAAGAAAAGAATGGAACAAAGTGTTTTGAGATTACCTCTTGGACAGACTTTCCAATATCAAAAGCATCTTTGACTCGACTGTCCAAGAAATGCCACGTGTCCCGAAAATCTGCAGCAATTTGAGAGCAAATACCAATCAGAACATGAGGATACAGTACCCTACCTCTCTCTCTCTCTCTCTCTCTCTCTCTCTCTCTCTCTCTCCCCACTCCCCACAACCCCACCTTCCCAGAAAAAAATAGGAAAAAAGAATCCATGGTTTGGGGTTAACCGCACTATATTTACTCCATAGCCACCATGGAAGAGTTTAAAGTGCACAAGAAAACAAACCTGGTGAGTTATCAGTCAGCATGTACACCTCAGACGTTGAATATATTCCTCCAATGACCGTACGCTTCAAATACCAGTCAATATCAGACGCCTGATCACCAGTGGCATGCAAGATTTCATCAACCAGCATTGTTCGCTGCTTAAAACTGGTTGGAATATTCATTGGTTGTGCCTGTCAATAAGCACAAACAAAATTGGGCAAGAAGAAATCAGTAATTGGGCTCAGTGACTCAACCTCCTAAGCTGATGACAGAAAATAGTACAACCTGGATGCTTAGTGCTTGAGGCCATTTCGATATGTACGGAGCCTGCATTTCTAGGCGAATCCGAATAAGCTTTGAGACACATTCACTGGGTATCAAGTTGCTCAATTCCTCTCCCGAGTCAATTATATCAATAAGTCTTTGTAGGCATTCATCCATGAAAAACTGGATAAAAAATAATAATAATAATAAAAGATCATATTAATCTGAGACACTTTGATAAACACATTCTGGTTAGATTGTAAAGAGCTAGAATTCTCAGTATCACTTGAACAAGTAGCATCTACAGTAAACAGGAGTCGAACTCCCAAACTAATAAGCCCAAGGCACAGAAACTAGTGGTGTACGAGGTGAAAGTGTTCACCTACATATTCAACCTACCCTCCATACTGCCAGACTGGCATAGGATTTATAGGTAAATCAAAAACCAATTGGAAAAACAAACATAAAAGTTTCCCACCTATAAATTTGCTGCAAAAAAATAGTGACCAGTTGATTAAAAGAAATTCTCGGGGCAAGGCTGCGTAGGTTCCGCATCAACTAGTGTTTCTTTCTCACCCTTTTTCTTGGTCGAATCTAAAACTTAATACCAATACTTTGGAGTCCAGACCACCCCTACATAGTCTGTAAAGAAAAAGAAAGGAAAAAGATGTCCATTCATGTCTAGAAGGAGTTGTAGCTCCCTCATTTTCCAGTATGAAAGCCATTGAGTTTGTTCCTCTATGGGAGTGATGTAGCAACATGAGGAATATGATCTATAGAGAACTTTGATATAGATTGAGTAAATTGTTCTGCTCTACTATCTCTCTAAAATTTTGGTCTAATTATGGCTTCATCCCAAAATGAATTAGTGAGTATTTATGGCCTCAAACAAGATAGTGGCTTACAGTAAATTGTATCTCACAAATTTGAATGACAATGGGCTTAAAAAAAAAAAGAAGGGCAAGGGGGAAAAATCAGAACCAAAAGAATAGGAGATTAGGTTTGTACCTCTACAAGTGCAGCTTCTTTCCTGGGGAATGATCCAACAATAGCGGGGGAGACTCCAAGCTCCCTTGCCCCTGTAATCATGGCTGCTCCAGTCCATCCCAATCTGACCTGCAAATCAATACAGGTGAACTTCACTAATTCACAAACCAACCTGCATATCTCAAAATGTTAAACTAACTCCAAATCCTAATCAAGGCCACCACAAACGTGTTCCTAAAAATTATTTAGTGGGTCACCAAGTTCAGCCTATTTTCTCCATTAGTTCAGTGGGATAATGTAACGGCTTACATATGATGCAATGGCTCTTGATTGGATTGAGAAACTGGACCGAATATGGAAGCCCAGTACCCAGGCAGATAGGTACAGCCAGCCCAGTTCAAGATCCAGGGCTCTTTTGGGCCAAAACAAGGCTTCCGGGGGCACTTATGGGGGTAATGTTTGGTGATTAGTTACTTAAGTTATAGGGCTTTTCATAATTTTATTTTTAATTTAAATATGTGATAGAGATGAGGATGTTAAGATGGATGTGCGGAAAAACTGGGAAGGATAAAGTAAGGAATGAACATATTAGAGCTGATTTGGGAATTGCCCTGATCAATGACAAGCTTTGAGAAAGTCATCTGGGGTGGAATGGCCATGTTCAACGGAGGCTGAGCAACGCCCCAGTAAGGAGGAGTGATAGGTTTCAGATTGAAAGAGCTACAAGAGCTAGGGACAAGCCAAAAATGATCATAGGAGAAGTTGTGAGGAATTACATATGCGGTCTGGGTCTTGTACCATGTATGACCTCGGATGGGGTCTATTGGAGAGCAACGATGCAATGTGGCCTATCCCATTTGGCTAAGATTCTCCTGACTTGCTGGTTGTGCCTCTTTCATCTTACTTTCATCTTTCACCTCTCACTTTTCATAATCCATTCCTCATCTTTCATTTGTCGTGTTCCATTGTTCATTCTTCATCTCTTTCTCTTTCATCTTTTCACCCCCTTCTCTTTTTAGCATTCATTTTTCCATACTTTTTATGTTTGGATCCATGTAGCCGACCTTATTAAGTTGGGATAAGGCTTAGTTTGTTGTTGTTGTTGTTGTCGTTTAAATGGGAGTCCGTCCAGTAATGAGTTTCTATTTGAATCTTTAGAAAGCTTCTTATTATTAATTGTGGGGGTCTCAATTAGTCGCCAAGTTGGTCCATGTCTTATGCTAGTTCAATAAGTTAGGATTTTAGAATCATATATATATATATATAGGAGATTCTAACCCACAATTTCATTTGTTAATTGAAATAAAATTCTGGTTGTTGGAGAGGTGTCCTTTCTCGCTCATTTTCTATCCTATTCTCCATCAAATCCCTCTCTCCCCTATTTTATTTCTCCTACTTCCTCTTTTAGTTCATCCTTCTTTTCTTTTTTTTTTTTGTTACAGATTAATACAACTGGGAATGTATCAGAACTAGGTTCAGAACACTCAAATTCGCAGAGAAGTAGCTGAGAATCAAACTCTTTTTTTAATCTGTGATATCTGTTCCATTTTTTGTCTGCCTCTTTTTCTCTAATTTTTTCTTTTCTTTCACTCTAATCATCCCTCTTCTTTTCCCTTATCATCTTCTTTTGTCTATGTTCCGTAGTCCAAATTCTGAGGTCCAATTTGTTATTCCTTTCCACAATTGATGTCATTCTGATCTGAAAATTAAGAAAGATAACAAAGAATGGGAATCTGTAACTGTTACAGGAGTTTTCTTCTCCTTTATTTCTTGATCGGACCCATTACACCAACGTTAGTGACAATAGGACTGAAAGTGGGGTAGTGAAAATTGTTGATAGGGAGTTACCACAAAGTGATAATTTTGGGTACTTGAGTTCAATCATGAATAAATGAGAAATAGAGAATGATGTTGCACAAAGAAATAAAGAAGGGTGGATGAAGTGGAGAGGTGTGTACGAGTGATGTGATTGGCGTATTCCTCTAAACAAAAGGAGAAATTTTATAGGACAGTTATACAAATAGCAATGATGTATGGAACTAAATGTTGGACACTGAATAAACAACATGTAAACAAAACTTATTGTAGCTGAAATGAGGATCTTGAGAAGGATGAATGGTAAAAGTAGAAAAGGTCAAATAAGAAATGAACAAATTAGGGCTAATTAAGGCATAGCTCCAATGAAAGATAAGTTGAGAGAAGGTCGTTTGAGGTGGCATGGACACATACGACAAAGGCATTAAATTATCCAGTAAGGAGCAGTCATATGATCGAATTATAGGAGATAAAAGAACCAGAGGTAGCCCTAAAATGACCTGGGAGAAGTGGTGAGGAAAGACGTACATAGCTTAGGATTAGTAATACACATGTCTTTGAATAGAGCTGGTTGGAGAAAGAAGATTTATGTATCTGACCCTATTTAATTGGGATATGGCTGAGTTGATTTGATTTGAGTTGAGTTGTTGATCTTATCTACATTAACATATCAAAAAGACTGCCAAAACTAAAAAACATGCTATAATTACAACTCAAAAACCATGCGATAATTATAAGTTTATAAGCATGCTGACATCTTCTGAAACAACATGGAAATAATAAATGGGGGTGCACTAACCACATGACGAAGAGCCGCCTGAAGGACACGTGCTTGCTCCTCTTGGTACTCAATTCTCGGTTGTCGCACCCCTCTAGAGCTCTGTCTCTCCTGAGAGTGTTCTTCTTTTCTAGATGCAGACGCAGATGCAGAATGTGCTTCTTCATTTCTGAATGCAGCAGCTGCTGTTGTTTCAGATGCAGAATTTACAGTTTCTGTTTGTTCTGGAGAATGTATAGAGTCTGTGTGTGGTCGAGTATTGGAGTCAGTGGAGAAACAAGAAGAATTGGTGATGATAGGAGAAAGTGCAAAGCGACGATTTGCTGGGACGACAAGGAAGCGCTTCACCACAGATCGATACATCTCAAGCGTCAATAATCCTCTGCCAAGAATCAGTCACACTCAGTATTTACATGCCATAGAGTGGCTCAACAGAAGATAATTTAGGAGTTCAAAATCTGTCTAAAGAAAATTTGGTTTGCCAAATTATCCAGTCAAGACACCAAATCTTACATAACTTTCTTGTTAGTGATGATAACTATATTTCCGTTGAAATATAACAACAAAGCTACATTTCCTAATGCAGAAAAGAAAGGTAAAACAATCTTAACAGAAGAAACTTTCAGAAGAATTAAGAGATGAATGATCCAACCCTTCCACTAGTAAATCGTTTATAGATCCATACAGTATAGAAAATGGAAAATCACCACTATCAAACATTCATGCAATACACACTGCCTCCTTAAAATGTTCTCCTACAATTAAACAAACATATTAAACTATAAATTAACATCCACAAACTAAAGGAAGTCATATTTCAAGCATATCCTCAATCACAAATGTCAATCTTAATATAGTAATACAGTATATACACTCTAGCAAGCAATTATAAATAAGGGATATATATATATATATATTTTTTTACAGAACAAGAAAAGTAACTGTGTCATAAATAATAAATACAACTACTCAGCTGTATCCCAACTAAAAGGCTACATAGATCCTTGCCCTCCAATCAGCTCTGTTCGAGGTCATACTTGATACAAGGCCTAAGATATAAATGTCTTTCCTCACCAATTCTCCTAGATTCAATTTAAGTATAACCCTAGCTCTTTTAGATCCATCAATTTGAATCAAATCACTCACTCCTCCATATTGGAGCATCCAAAGGTCTCCATTGAACATGGTCATGCCACTTCAAACGACTTTCTCGTAGCTTATCATTTACCAGAGCTACTCCTAAATCATCTCTAATATGATCATTCCTTACTTTATTATTCCTAGTTTTACCATTCATCCATCTCAACATCCTCATCCCTACTACATTGAGTTTATCTATATGATGCTTCTTAACTACCCAACATTTTGCACCATCCATCATAGCTGGTCGTATAACTGTTTCTATAAAATTTTCCATTATAATAAGTTTAAAGAAATAAGTCAATCACACAACACTGGACACACCTCTCCACTTCATCCATCCTATTTTTAATTCTCTTTGAAACATCATCCTTCATATCACCTTTTTATTTATGATTGAGCCCAAATACCTACAATTATCATTTTGTTCCATTAAAATAAGTTTAAAGAAATAAGTCGATCACACAACACTCTGGACACACCTCTCTCCGCTTCATCCATCCTATTTTTAATTCTCTTTGAAACATCATCCTTCATATCACCTTCTTATTAATGATTGAGCCCAAATACCTACAATTATCATTTTGTTCCATTAAAATAAGTTTAAAGAAATAAGTCGATCACACAACACTCTGGACATACCTCTCTCCACTTCATCCATCCTATTTTTAATTCTCTTTGAAACATCATCCTTCATATCACCTTCTTATTTATGATTGATCCCAAATACCTACAATTATCACTTTGCATAATCTCCCTCTCACCAATTTTCATCACTTTTTTATTATCCGTCCTAGTCTAACTAAAGTTACACACCATTAACTCCGTCTTCGATCTAACTATTTTAAAACCTTTTCATTCCAAAGTTGATCTACATAACTCCAACTTGGCATTAATCCTTGCTTCTCATCCACCAAAATAATATCATCAGCAAAAGGTATTTACCAAGGAACCTGATCTTGAATGTCATGAGTCGTAAATAATAAACATTAAACACAAATTAACTGTACTTTCACACTTAATGTGAATTATTTATATTGACCAAACAAGTTGTTGTCAACCAAAGCCAATCCACAAATCAATGTAGGACCATGGGTCAAAATATCAATGGAAACCCCTAAAATTTTGTGAAATATTTTGGTTTCAATAAAGGTCAAAACAAAAATGGGTGTGACTCAGTAGGTTCGACCCAATTTTCAGCATTTCATCTGAAATTTCGGCTTTTTATTTGGTTTTAACTTGATTTGGTACAAAAAATATACACAATAAAGCAATTTTTTATTGAAATTTCAGTTTTGATTCGGTTTCGAGTGGTTTTACCTATAAGAGGGGAAAAACTGATTTGGTAGTTTTAGCCAAATCACCTACATTTCTTGGTGGAACAAATGGATGGGGACTACTACAACACATCTAACGTGATGATTTACAGCATTTGAGCAAGATTTGGATAAGATTCACACTAACAGGTATACCCTTTTCAAAAGTTTGGAGCCTTCCCGAAACTCTATGTGATGCTGACATAGAGTTCAAGGAACGGTCTCTCAAGGGCCTTCTAAACTTGGTTGTACACTTGTACTTGTAACACTTTGATATTGTATACTATTAAATGGTTTTTCTTCATCCTTAAAGGGCATACACAATGCACGAGGCTCCTGCACTGTTGGATATGGGAGGGTAATAATGTACGCAACCTTACCCCAGCTTTGTAGAGAGGCTGTTTCCCAAGTTGAACCTGCAGACAAAACAGACATGGACTTCTAGGAATCTGGGTTTGAAGAGAAGTGCATCAGAAGATATGGGAAAATTCAGGAATTCTGAGATCGAACATGCACACCTATGAAGAACGCCAAAAGAAATTGAAAAAAAGGGATTCTTTACCTAGAGATTTAAAGAGAAAAAGAGACCAAAAAATAGAAATCCGAAGGTCCACTCCAAAAATCAACCAGAAGAGAGAGGCATACATTTGAGGTCTCTTAGAATGATACTCTTGTTGCAAGTGGGTCCTTGTGCCATCGCTGGTTCAGGGTCCTCCACAATCGCTAGGGAGAGAGAGAGGATAAGTGAAGAATATGTATTTGGTTATAGAGAGGTTTACATTTGGCAATTGCACAGTTGGTTGTTGATGGAAATAGACCCAGGGTTCCACATCAAAGGCCATTCAGAATCTTTTTCTCATATGGATGGATTCAACTTCAACGGTAAAGCTTATAAAGGGAAAAACTCATTCTCAGATTCCCTTTTGATAAGAATTTTTAGCCATGTGGACAGATGAGATGGGATGTGGCAATTCCAACACTTGGTTAGAGAGGAAATAGTCTAGAATCTAAATTAGCCCACATGTCAAATTTCAATCTCTAATTCAACTAAAAACCCTCGTATTTCCATGCATCTTTTAATTTCCATCCGTCCATGTATGTCCATGTTAGAAGAAATTAAAAACATGAACATCCATGCACATTCAGAAGTTCCTTCTGCCAACACATTTTTCTTCATTCTGCTGGTTCAGCAACAAGAAACTGAGGAACGATATAATCTCCTGCATGCAAGGTTTACTAAACTTTTCAGATTTATATACGATCCAACTGGTTTTTGACCCATCTCTCTTAGACCCTTTGGAGCAAGAAATTCAAAAAATGACTGCTTTCTCTTTCAAAACAAGGGGTGAAATTCGCCAGAAATAATTTCTGGTCAGATTTCAGTAGGAATTGGTGGCTCAAATTGAATGGGTAAAGGAACACTATAATTAAAGGAAACTGAATTAGTGTACTTGAGCAGTACATGCAGAACTCTTGCACTAGTGTATGTGAACAGCACTTTCAGAACTGAAAATAGATTAATCAAATTGAAATTCAATCAAGAAATATACAAATCAGATTGGTTAGCTGTTCAAGCACAGAACTTAAACAGATCGAAGGAAATTTGAATTGAGAAAGTCAATAATCTAACCTCTTCAAATGGAATTAAAATAATAAATAAATAAAAATAAAACTCAGCTGAACAAACCTGCAAATTTCAAATATGGATCGTGGAAGCAAACAAAATAGAAGGAAGGGGGGGGGTGTGGCAGAGGGAGAGAGTATTAAAATCCTAAACTTCACTGACTTCAGGGGCTAGAAATACCTCTATAAAAAGCGGTTGAAAATCCGACTCCTGCTCTACTTAGTTATATATGCTATATTCATACTAGGACTCAAACGTACTTAAATCCAATCCAGAAAGAAGGAAATTAATTAAAGCCAAAAACTAATAGAAAGAAACATATCAATTGAAGTTTCTGAACTAGAAATGCTAAAAGTGATCAAACAAAAACAAGATAACAGACACTGATTGGATTTGTCGGATTCCATCACTAAGAGAAAAACCCTGCTATATATCTTCAATTGCTTCATATATTTCTTACTCGAATGTAATTCAGCTATAAGAACAGCCTCACGCAGGTTTCTAAACAACTGGGTTTCAATAAAACTGCATCAGAAGCGATGGGAAATTGGGAACTGAGACCGAACGTAAACATCCATAAGATACATAAAAAAAATACATAAATAAATAAATAAATAAACCTGGGTTCTTTCGCATCTCTCTATTAATCAAATTCAATCAATTACAACCAAAAGAAAAATACATATCCATCAATTAAATGCAGGAACCTAGTGATAGTGGGGGGAAAACCCCAGAAAAAAATACAAACATTTAGCCCAACTCGGAGAATCACTCAAAAAGAAAGGGGGGAAGAGGCATACCTTTGAGGTCGCTCAGGAGTCCCTTTTGTCGCTGCAAAGAAGAGAGAGGGTGGGAGAACAATGTAAGGGCAATGTGTTTGGTTGAAGCCTTGAAGGGAAGGCTTCAGGTTGGGAAAACATCGTCTGTGGAGACCGGCGGAGAGCCCTTCGCTTGCGACACGTGGTTCGGCACGATCCAACGGCTATGAGCGCTTCCCTTGTTGGATCTTCATTTTTCAGGTTCGGGTCTAAACCCAAGTATTCCGCCCCTTTCTAACCCCTTTTATTTCTTCCTCCGCCGCTTCTTAATTTCTTCTGGCTCTATTCTAACTTCGATACTCTCTTCTCATCCCTTTCTCATTTTTCTCTCAGTTCGTCTCCCATCAAATCGATTCTGAAATTGGTTCTGAAATTTGGTGAGTAAAACCCTAATCGCTTCTTTCTTCTAGCTCTTAAACATTGCTGCAACTCGGCTCTGAAACACGGCTTGCCAATCTCCTTTACCACAGAGGCACGCAGACTCAGTCGTCTCTGTTCTCTTTATAGCTGATGATTTATTTCTCTCATCTGAATTCTGATCTCCGATCTTTGATTTCTCAAACGAAGGTCGGCATTGCAGATCTCTGTCCAATTTTAGCAAGAAGAAATTAAACAAAGGACACGGCTGCAAATCCGTTTTAGCAAATGGGTTCTGAAACACGGCTCACAAAATTTCTGTTATTTCTTCCTGCTCTCTTTATTCCGATTTCCGACTCTGTTTCAGCATCGATACATCACTTGCTCACAAAAGGATCAGAGGAAGAAATAACGGGGGTTTGAAATGGGAGGAATACTTGGGTTTAGACCCGAACCCTGAAAATGGAGATCCAACAAGGGAAAAGCCCGTCGGATCTGCCGAGCCACGTGTCGCAACCCCAAGGGCTCTCCGCCGGTCTCCGCCACCGACGCTCTCCACAGACGATTTTTTCCCAGGTTTCAGTCAGGTTCACGAAATAGTAGGAGCGACAGGGTCTACAGTGAGGACCAAGGATCCTCATCATAAACCGTTAATTTAGAATCTTTATCTCACGTAATAGGTAATGACTAGAATTGGGATCTTCTTAGGCCAGTTGCAACAAATAATCTATATATGGGTTGCGCAGAAAGCTAGGAAGCGGGGAACCCCCTTTTTTTCTTTTAAATTCCACAAATATAGATTCGTTCTTGTTCTTAGATCTCTCTTGTTATAATGTTACTTCTTTCATTGTTTTTTACTTTCTTCTGCCCTGACTCTCTCTCAGCTTCATCTCATTCATCCATGAGACTTGTATTAACTTATGTCTTATTGTAAGAATTAACTGGGATTTTTTTTTTTTTTTGGGGTAAGAAGTAATTGGGAAGTTAGTCTCATTTATTCCGACTTTGAATCCATTGCGCATGCGCTTATCTTGAAGGATCCAACACCTATCCCACTTTCTGTCATTATAAAGTGAAGAAATATATATATATATATATATATATATATGAAACAAAAAGACAGATGTTGCATACATCTTGGTGAACTTCCATGCAATAAATCCAAATTCATTTCTAAAGGTGTCAATCAGTTAGGTATGGTTGGTTTTAATTGAGCCCAATTGGGCTTCTTCTTTAGGACCTTACATTGACCTATATGCATTTAGTTTATTGTAGACATTTGCTTTCTCCGTCACCTAATAAATGACTACATAAGCATTTTGCATGATATAGCCATATGTTTTAAGATACATCTATATAGATAGATAGATTGAGAGGAGAAAAATTACATTTTTTTTTAGATTATTATGTTTTTAGCTTCAATTCAATATTTCACCATTATATCTCAGATTTTTTTATTTTTTTTGTTGGAAAATAGAAACCATCATATCTCAGATTGAGGCATGTCAAAATGATGATCAACCTCAAGCATCACCAACGACTGAAATACACTGAAATACTATCTATCAAGAATTTGTATTCATACATAATAGTCCTTGAGCGTCATCTGCTCCAAAAATTAATAGATCCGCAGTTAGACAGTAGAGTCGAGAATCAAACCCAACCCATATAATCAATCAAATATTCTAGAGTTTTTAATTTTATTTAAAAGAGAGAGAGAGAGAGAAGAACCCTACTAGTATAATGTTCCCTACCCCGAGACACAACTGGATCTTGAACCCAAGTGCCTTAGTGCGCATTATATTAGGTATTTTCATGCTTAGATATGTCTAGACATGCGGAACACTAGATTGATAGGATTCCATTGCCAAAAAAAAAAAAAAATCAATTAAAATGAAGACATACCTAGATAACCTTCCTAAGTTGGAGACATCGATTGGTTTGGATTTTCATCTCTTATTTATATTATCCGGAGCAAAACCAATCGTGGCATAGTTATTACTATTTATAAATAATAATTTACTGAAATTCAGGTTCCTTTCTTTAAAATAGAATCCAAATCTACTTTTGGAAGACAAGAGGAATTATATCTCGATGGATCGATCTTTCTAATATCCGAGAGAGAGAGAGAGAGTATTCAAATTTAAAATAGGCTGAGATAGGATTGAAACAAGCTAAGTTGAGTCGGGTTTCTTAAAACACTAACAACTTAATCCAATCTTAGGTCCTCAAAATTCAACCCAAGCCCAATTCAATCCTGTCAGTTTCATACCAATCCAAACCAACCCTAATTGATCTTGTCAGGGTAGGGTTGGGTCGGTTGACCTTGGATTCTGCAATAGTTGGATTAACCTTGATACACTTGTTTTTGTCATTCATATCTTATACATTAAAAAATTATAAAAAAATAAAATACCAAAAGGAGCCTTAAATTCTAATATAAAAATTCAAGGTTAAATTTCGGGCCAGTGAGGCCTCAACCCTTTCAACCCTAACATGCCCTCAGGGTCAAAAAACTTGGCCCAAGCCCTGTTTGGGCTCAAGGTGGGCCAGGACGAATTCGACTTGTTAGAGTGAAACTTTCACCCCTGGGCTGAGAAGTGAGAACTGCAAAATGTCAAACTAGCAATACAGAAACCTCCTCCTTTACCTAGCTAGCATAGATGGTTAAATAGTAATTGCCTCCATAAACACCTTTTTTTTTTTGCCAAACAATTGCCTCCATATACACATAAACCTATCCTCAAGCAATATATGCAGTCTGCAGGTTCACCAGTATGATTAGGATAAGAGCTTGAGTATGCAACATCTCCCTCTTGATTATCATTTGGTCTAAATTTTCAAGCGCCATATATGGACTCTGCAGATGACAATACTGTAGAATCACCATGTTTGCAGTATCAATATCTGATTCAATGCATCAATTAACATGACTACAAAAGAGTAAGGTGCTAATAACATAAAAAGGTAAAAGAGGACCAAAAACTTAACCCAAATAAAATGAAACATGCAACATCTCCAATAATTTTCGACATTTGAATCTTCAACATCAGAAAAGTGGATACACCATCGATCTGAACCTGCCAATTAGTTAGCATCAGTGAATGGCCAATCCCTTAAAAAAGCCCACACCCTTGATTGGCAATCTCAATAATTACCCACCAAATTCCTTTTTGGAAGAAGATGAAAAAAACCCTCACCAGCAACAATAACTCTCTTAGACAATTACAACTAGGGTTGCAATAGGGTTGGGCTGACAGGGTTGCAATCAGGTACAATTGCAACTAGGGTTGTAATAGGATTGGGCCAACCCTGAGTTTCCGTTTGCTACATCCAAGCCTGACTCAGTCCAACCTTGACTTAGGGTCATGAAAAACTCAACCATGACCTGTCCTTAGGACTAGGCCGGGATAACCCTAATTGGCCCTAACCATAGGGAGGGAAGAGAAGATGCAGGGGTTGGGCTATGCCAAGAAAAAGAAGAATTAGATGATGATGATGATAGTGCCAAGCTCAGCCGAAGGCCTCAACACTGGCCTAGTCCGGATTTGACTTAGGGCCTGAAATTCTCGGTCTAACTCACCCACAAGGTTAGGGTATCTAAACCCAAGGCCTGTTTAGGCTTAGGGCGGGCTTGGGCTGACAAGACCAAACTTATACCTCCTAATTACAACTATCTTCAATGGTTGATTTAGGTATTTCAAATAAGTAAAAACGAATTCTTTCTTCCTAGCTTCGATTTTGAGAGAGAGAGAGAAAGTCTTTAATAGGCAATTTTAGGTATTTCATATAGTGAAAACAAAAAATAGTCTCCTCTCTTAGATTTTTTTTTGGTGGGGGGTTGGGGTTGGGGGGAAGAGAACTCTATCTATTTGCATGGCCACTACTTCAACGCATAGGCCAATGAAAGGCTACATGAAGGCAAATGGGTGGGGGGCAGTGCGATACTTTTGCACTTTCTTATGTCTAGGCGTAGAGAAACACAAACAATCAAGGTTCTTTTCTCCTCGTTTTTTTAGTAGGTAAAAGAATGTTGACACTTAAATCCTACACATGAAAAATTTAAGTCTTCCTAGGCAAAGAGTCAATCACCTTACCATTAAGCCCTTATTACCATTTACCAAGAAAAGCTAAGCCTTTATTGTCATAAACCATAAACCATTAAAAAAAAAGAAAAAAGAAAAAAAAAAAGACACTTGGCCTTGTCTTGCCATTTACCAAAAAACCTAAGCCCTTATTACCATTTACCCAAAAAAAGCCTAAGCCTTGTCTTACCAACTCCTTCCAAACATCCAACAGCTATATATAGTATTCAAGGTAGTTTAGAAAGCTTATAGAAGAAGATGGTTTGGAACAAGGTAGCTGTGGTAGCTCTCTTCATCTGTGTGTTAGTGATGTCTGCAACCTCTGTTCAAGCTGAAGATAGTAAATGTATCAAGCGCTGCATGCCGAATTGCAAGCCGAAATGCGAAGAGGATTGTGAGGGGCGAAGTAGCTGCTACCAGATTTGCATGAAAAATTGCGCTCTCGCATGCAAAGAGGCCTGCCAGAAATCTCATGTATACAATAGGCAGTCATATGCATAGGTAGAACCATGAGGCCCTCCAACCTTTGTTTGGAGATTCTGTTTATGGGTTTCTATTACCTTATTTGTTTCGAATGATAATATTTTCTTTTCTCTATAACTCTGTTCTTTGCTAAATTTGGGTCCATAGAATTCCTTTTCTGAAATGGTTAATCTATTTTGATGTCTTAGGGAACAATTCCCCACCCCCCCTCTCTCCCCCCACCCCCCTTTGGCAAGAACAATAGTGGATTTATGGTTCTGCTGAGCTGAAGATGGGGAATTTGAGAAAAAAAAGCTGTATTCCTGGTATGCTGCTAATATTATTTTCTTTTAGTAAGTACAACTCAAGTGAAGGATCTTAGAGGTTTTCAGTGAAATTACTCTTTGAAGACCAATGACCTGATATGATCCATAAGAGTGTTGTTGAGAGTATTTTGGCTGAGCGTGATATCTTAATTTCAATTCGCAATCCTTGTGTGGTGAGCAGGTGTCACGAGTTTTTTTTTTTTTTAACTATAGTATAATTATTTCTCGGGAAAGTGTTTCTAGTAGGGGAGTGTAGCCGTTGTGTGAGCATAAGGAACAATGGGAGCATATGTGGAAATATCAACAGTGGTGGCATTTCACCTTTCATGAGAACAGACAGATCATTTTTGCACCCTATGTGTCTCGGCATAGGAGCCACACTTCCCACGAAATTCATGTTATCAAGTGTGCTTTTTCTATACTTTTACATGCCAATAAGTAGAAGAAGAGTAACCCAGTGCACAAGGCTCCTACTACTACAAAATCTGAAAGGGGAAAATGTAGCTAGGGGTGTCAATGGGTCGAGTTGGGTTGGGTTTTCTTAAAACTCTAACCCACCCTAGGATCTCTTAACTCAACCCAAGCCCGGTCGGGTTGGGATATCTCAGCCTAGACCCAATCCTATCGGATTTAGCCCAATCCAACACAGCCTTGATGGATCCTGATTGGGCCGAACTTAACCCAATCCAGCCCAACTCAATATTATTGGTTGGTTGATTGCTTGATCTTGATGCATTGTAGAGGCCAAAGACCAAAGTTTATGTATATATATATATATATATATATATGTAGATTATGAAAAATAAAAGACTTTTTGCAGACCTTTTTCTATAAGTACCTATTTATAATTATTAACATATTTATATTATTATATACTTAATAATTAATATACAAGGTTGAGTTGGACATAGTTGGTTGGGTTGAGACCTCAACCCAGGCCCAACCCCACCTGGGCTCGCTTGAAATTCTCAACCCTAGCCCACTCTACGGGTTGAAGCCCAAGCTCTATTCGGACTCAGGGTAGGCTAGGGCGAGTTTGGGTCGACTCGGTTTTTTTGACACCCCTAGGCAAATGTAAATAGCCTTACTCCTTGTTTTGCAGAATAGTCTATTTCTAAGTTTTGGACCTGTGATCAACATGTTGCAATAGTGAAACTTAACCGTTGTGCCACAGGTTCACTCGATTTTTACATGTCATTAAGTAAGGGTATTGATGGTTTAGTTTCGGTGTATATAGATCAGTTCAATTTGATGGAAGAGTTTTGGGATAAAACCAAAATTGAACTGTTTAATAAATGGTTTCGGTTTTAAAAGTTTTTATTTTTAATTTTTTAATTCAAACGACTCTTTTATTTAATTTTTTTTTATTGAAACAGATATAAACTTAACATTGAATTGAATTTTTTATTGTTATATATTTTGTTTTAATAATTGTAAAGTTATAGTTGTTTATTCTACCCAAAAAAACAAAAAAGGTAATAGTTGTTTATATGTTTTAATTTTTTTTATTAAAATAAGTTTGAATTTCTTTTAATTTTTAGGTGGGATTTGTTTATTCTTATCATATGTCATGCCTTAACCTTATTAACCTCGGTATAATATTTTTCTTTTTGTCTCATGGACCTCAGGACTTTAAAACGCATTGTACCATGTTAACGAGGTTAAAGGTTATCAATTAGCCCAAGAAACTCGCCCTAGATAATGTGGGACTAAAGTTTACACACCCCCACCGATCTCTCAAATCCCCTTATACTTACCGTCTCTTGGTAGGGATATCTCACCGATCTCCCAAGCAAATCTGAAACTTCTTGATTTCTTAGGTGTCACATCATAATTATTTACTCTAACCGTGACTTAACTTACTATATAAATATTAATCGGTTTTGAAAGGTTTATTAAACGATTTATTGTCAGTCTGAATAGTTTAATTCAATTTAAATCGTTTAACCAAACGGTCTCAATATTTAAAAAGAAAAATAAAATTATTTATTAAACAGTTTTACGACTTCAGTGTATACAACTCAATTCTATCTTGTTAAACGGTTTTGATTTGATTTTGACATCCTTGATATAAGGTAACAATTTAATGCCTACTTGCATGGATATAAAATTGGGGAATATTGATGGGATCTTGCCTAGGTTCACTAGTTTAGATAGGAATTGGACGATCCAGTCTGGAGGATTTGATCTTTTACTGCACCATGAGCTTGCCCCACTTGGTTCTTTTAAGGAAAAGGTGGGACCCAAGTGATTCAACCTGCCTCTATTTTCGCCCAGTATTAGGGTTAAAATAAAAGAACCTATATTTTATTCTCAGTTTTTTTTTCATACTGTATGTATTTTTATAAATTTTTACAAAATTGTTTCTAGTTCTTACAAAATTATTGTAACTGATATTGCATTTTGTGTATTATTTCACACAAAAATATTTAAATAATAAATATTTCTAACAATCTTATTGTTGTTAAATATATATATATATATATATATATATATATTGCAGGCCAATAGTCATTCAATAGGTATCAATAATATTTAGTGACGGCAGAAACTTAATGGTCTTTCTATTTCCTTGTTGTACTTCTTTTATTTTATATTTCTTCTACTTTGTTGATCATAGTGGATACATGTAGTCGATTCCATTTAGTTGGGATAAAGTTATGATTGTTATCATTATTATTGTTGTAGTAAAAACTTAATACAACAAAATGCCTAATTCTAATAAAAAAAAAATCCCGTTCTCTTTTTCCCTTCCCACACCCCTTCCCTCCGTTTTCTGCTTCTTCTCTTTCTTCTCCTCCATTTTCTTCTTCGCCTTGTAGCAACTGTACTCTAAACCATGGAGGTCCAAAGTCCAAAGGGCAGCAATGGGGAGGGTTTTAGAGTTTTGAGAGAGAGAGAAATGTGGGGGGTAGTTGTAGGGTTTGGGGGTGTGGTTGTGTTGTAGAGAGGGACTGAGAGGAGTCATGTGCGGCGGTTCCATATTGCAAAAAGTGAGAGGAGTGAAGGGGAAGGTGAGGGAGTTGGGGTGGGGGCCGTGGGGCTAGGACAAGGACAGGGAATACAAGATGGGTTGGGTTGCAGGTTGGTGGGGATAGTGTAGGGTGCGCAGGGATGTTGCAAGGGGGTTGCAAGAGTTTGAGTGGGGCTGGGTGGTGTGCTAAGCAAGAAAGTGGGGGTGGGGTGTACCAATTGAAGGGGCAGAGGAGGCATGGAGTTGCAGGGTGAAGAGGGGAAGTTTAGGGGAGGAATGACGGAGGGGCATTAGGGAGGGTAGGGAAGTTCAAGAGGGGTGAGAAGCTTGCTAAGCTGGAGGGTGGTGGTGGCGGGGTGCAAATGCAGGCGCATGGTAGGGGTAGGTTGGGTTAGATAGAGGAGGGGGTGCACCTCGATCTCACACCAAGCCATGAGATTGCCCGCTTTGAGGTGAACTCTCCTTCACTGTAAAACATGTTGTGACAATGAAAGTGGTGCTAGAAGTTAACAATTAACCATAATATTTTACCGCCAGTCCTCTAATAGTGCATGATATCAGGTTTGACATCCAAAATAGATGCGAAACTGTGATGTTCAAAGGAAATGATTCAGGATTCTGCTAAAAATGCTTTTCTTGTTGCCTCTAAGGGACTCCATCTTGAGCAGTCCCGCCTCCCTTGAGCTCCCTTCGAGTCTTCCTTTGCTAGAGGTTTCCTTTTATCCTCAATGGGTTGTTGGTGCATGTGCATTTGGGCTTTATTGTTTAATATGTGGTTTTGGGGCTGCTCTGGTTGTTTAAGAGTTTTGTCCTTGAGAGCTAGCCTCATTGAACTGCAGTTCTATATATTCTTCCCCCCTCTACCCTTTTGTCTTCTTTGCAATAAATTAATATTAAAAAAAGACCCGGTCTCCTACCTCTAGTCAATGTGTGACAAAAGAGTATGCATGTCTCAACCCCTCTCCCATTTCTTTACCAACCTATAGGGCTCAACATATCTGAGTCTTTGCTTAGGCTTGACATTCCCCCTCATTGCAGCACATCGTCTTTGCTATCTTACCACATGATGTTGGGGTTTGGTTCACTCTGATCCTATTTAAAAAGCCTCAGCTCCACACCAAGTTACGAAATTGTCCATTTTAAGGTAAACCCCAGGGAAGGAGTGATAGAAGTTAACAATTAGTATAGTCTCTTTCCTTTAGTTGATATGGGACTAAATAGCCTGCCTCCCTCAACACATCTCCTGTTTCTTTCCCAACAATGAGGGCTCAACGGATTTGAACCCTTTCTTTGGCGTGATAGGTGGGGTTGGGAAGACACGGATGATGCAATCCCATACTACATCGATAGACTATATAGGCCTAAAATAGAATACTT
This sequence comes from Macadamia tetraphylla, assembly GCA_022985045.1. NCBI lineage: Eukaryota > Viridiplantae > Streptophyta > Magnoliopsida > Proteales > Proteaceae > Macadamia > Macadamia tetraphylla. The sequence continues at coordinate 49,082,717 of CM040965.1, forward strand.
TAAGGGGCTTTCGGCTTCAGTGTTTGGCATATGTCAAGGCACAAAACAGAGGGAGATTTCTGCAATTTGGCTTAGGCTAGTTGAACGCCGAGCCAAGGGTCATTTTTAGTCTTCTTGATTTTGTCGATTTGCTTTCTTATCTTATCTTTTATTGCTGTCTCGAAGGATATGATTTCCTTCTTAAATGTGTAGGATGCTTGGCGATCGATTATGTACTTATATTTTTAGCTCAGAGATTTAACGAGATTTACACACCAATGTGGTGAGCTACATCCTCAAGTGAAGAAGAAGAAGTTCCACTATGTAGAAGAGAGAATACATACAAGCAATGACGAGAAAACTTGTCCTGAACCCTAGCTCAAAAAACCCCTAAATTACAATGACTTGCTCAACAAGACGATAGTGCATTATACACTCCTCCAAGTTGTGGGTCGATCCATCGGGTTGTGGTTGATCAGGTCCAACAGTACCACGGGGGCTACGCCTCTGCACTCCCATACGAGATCAATGCTAGGCTCTAGGCTTACCCTTCTGCTTCCATCACAGATCTCAGAAAATTTCCATTCAAGTCGCCACCAAAATATGTCGGAGTGACTCATTCTTCAAAACGGGTCAAGAATTTGAGATAAACTTAACACCTTTCTTTTTAATTGATCCCAGCCATAGGATTAGTGGTAACTTGCTGGGAACATTCGAATTAAAAAAAAAAAAAGGCCACTAGTTATATCAACAGGCGTAATTACCGCGGCTGATAAGTAGATTATTAAAACCTAAGGACAAGATCTGCCCATTACTTTCATGCAAATTAAATCAATATTAAACCATTTTTATCGATTTAATGACCACACTTCCAACAATTGCCTCATCAAGTGACCATACAAAAAGGTCTTCCTAGGTGTTATGTGTAAAGGACCTTTGATAAGTAATGTTAATTGGTATCTTATCATCATCATTTCGTAATAGAAAATATGAAACATAAAATATAAACTCATTACCTCTAGACAATGCACTCCAAGTTGTAAACTTTATCAAGATGACATAATGAGTAAAGGAATGATCTAGATAAGTGAATTATCAAATATATTGTGTCATTGCACTCAATCAAATAAGTTGATCATAGTTCCATTAAACCTTAACAAGCATAAGTGACATTGCATTCCACCTCAAGCTGATTAGTATCCACCCCAAATGTCACCCCTCTCACTCTCTCTTCTCTTTTAAGGAAAATGCAAGTTACCGCACCCATTCCATTCTTGAGCCGTGGAGGGAAGGTATTATTTTCATCTTTTAACAAAAATTGAAAGCAACACTGAGAAAAGAAGATATCTCATGAGTCACTAAACACATTAATAACCTAATCCCATTTGATATAGACTAACTAACCTTATACTTTACCAGTATAAATTAATTAAAAGAAAATTCCAAATGTCACTATTCAACTTGCTGGTCAGCTAGAACTTTAGAGGCTGCTAGAAGTTTCCACTTTAATCCAACCACAACCCTATTCCTTCACTTGTTGATTGACTCAAGTTCCTTTTTTTTAAGCTCCCTAGAGGGTAAGGTGATATAAGCATAATGCTTCCCATGATGTGTTGCAATGAAAAAAATTCCTCCACTACAACTAATTTTTAAATATATTCTTGATATACACCCACCTTAATTACTATTAGATAAGAGATCCATAAAGGATCCACATCAATCCCTTCTTTTTTGTGTTCTTCTTGCCTTTTTAAGGTCTTTCTATTTTAAAATTGGGTTGTATCAAAGATCAAAACATACGACAACCAGTTTCCAAATTTCCATTCTCACATTTGAGAGTCCCAGTCATTTAATTTTGCACAAAAAGGTGGAATCATCAGATGACCTGTAGCCATCTTATCTTAACATAATATTTTGGACACTTCTCAAATCTTTTTGATCATTAAATTATAAATGTAATGCTACCGCCTAGTATAATATTATAATGGATAACTACCATGCTGTAGCTTAATTGCATCTTTCACAACCCAGAAAGAAAATTTACAAGGCATCAAAATAATTTCCTTTTATACCTTTTTTTTTTTTTTCTATTACATCCTAAGGAACTGCCCAAGGGACTTTACTCACATACATTAGAGAGGAAGAGGGGGGGAGGGATGATAGGAAAGGGAAAATGCATGTGACAAAAGTCGATTCTTAAACCATCCACACTCCAGGCGCCTACTCTACAAGCAGAAACTGCAACCAATGTGCTACTCAATGGTTCCACTTCACCTTTATTTTATACAATTTGAGATAAATCAGTGTTGACCCATGAGGCAAGATGAATTGGGTCTTTTAAAAATTGAAATGCTGAAGACTCAAACTTCAACAAAATATAATGCAGAAGCCAATAAAGGATTGGGCACACCTATCCACCTAAGGAATTGTATATGTATGGAAATAAATAAGAGAGAGAGAGAGAGAGGATTTTTTTTGCTAATGATAGGTATCCAAGTTTTCAACTTGTCTAATCTCACGGGCCCATACTGACCTGCATTCTTGTCTTTAGGTCTTGATTAAGTTTTCCACTTTAAATCTTTTGAACTTCCATGACATTGTTAATGCGAGTGCTTGTTCATCATGTGTTGAATCTCTTTGGTACTTCTTCACAATTTCGAATTGTTTATACTTTGTGCGCACTCATACATATATTGGTAATCTTATAAACAAACATCCAAATGCATACTTCATCACTAAAACATGAGGCATGAACCCATGATTCAATAATAAGCTTTTAAAGTGCAAAGGTTTCTTTTATTTCCTAAACTACTCAAGTATTTTTCACGTTGGGCATCGGTTGGAGTTCAAACTTTATCGACTCATTTGTTAATCAATGAAATCATTATTTTATACTGAAAATGTGAAGCTTCTAAAGTTATCCTTGAGGATTCCTTGTCCAACCTTGATAATGCAAAGATAAAAATGGTGGGCCATACTATGGTGATGCACCTAAAACTAAAAATGTGACCAGGATAATGGGCTTTTCATCCAGTGGTCAATTGATCAGCCAAAAGGGTTTGTTCACAGGGTAAGCATAAATAGTACTTTCCCAAACTTAAGAATATGTAGAAAAAGGTTCAAGCAAACTAATAAGGACTTGAGAAATCAAAGCCACTTCTGATTGTTTGGTAGATTTCCTCTTAGGTTTGCTTGTTTGTTCTTTTGAATGCCTTTTTCATTTATTAAATAAAAAAAAAATTGTTGAAAATTTTAGTCTAAGGTTAGAATATAGATGTATTATATGGTTGAGTTGGACCACCAATTTAATATATCACAAATCCAAATGCACAACCACCTCATTTCTCACCATGGGCAAAATATTTTCTCCTTTTGTTAGTCGTGGGTCAAAATAGATGCATGCGTATCATATACAAATCTTTATTTTCCATTTTTTATTTTGGAAAAGTTTCTCTGAACTATGATAGTACCTTATCTCTTTATTTTGTATTTATATTTAAATCTCTAAAATAAATAAATAAAATAAAGACCAAATTTTTCTTCAACCACGATCAAGGAAGAAACCCTTAAACAAGACCTTCGAATCTCGTTAAGAGGATATCACACTACAATGGAGGATAAGTCCAACCATTTATAAATAGTGGGCGGAGAAGTACAACCATTATGACTCCTTCAACACGTGGTTTAAACAAAACAATTCCCCCAAAAAATGCAAAAGCCATTGTGAGTGGCAGTAAGGTGTCCTAGTGGCTCAGACAACCCTTGTGACCCTCTTCTTCAGCCCTACTTAACTTTCCCCCTCCCACACCTTAAAAGCCATTACCTTATATAGCCTTCCCTTGAGGACACCAGCTTGGTCGGCAGCCCCCTAGGACACCCCACTTTAACACCATAAAAAACAGTCTTGCCTTTTCTATCTTAGCACTTTCCGCATCATAATATACATATACTCCAAGGATGACATCGAAGCAAATCATATTTCCTTATAAGTAGATTAGGATTTTCCCTAAATGACTATCTTCAACTATAAATAACAACCACCTCTCTCATTCTCTTCAATTCTCTATCATATTTCAAGTGGTTTAGAAAACTTATAGTACAAGATGGTTTGGAAGAAGGTAGTTGTGGTAGCTCTCTTCATTTTTGTGTTAGTGATGATGATGCCTACAGCCTCTGTTGAAGCTCAAGATAGTCAATGTATCGAGCGATGCATGCCCAATTGCAAGCCCGAATGCGAAAATACTTGTGAGGGAGAAGTAGTTGCTTTCAGCGTTGTATGCCCAATTGCAGTCTCGCGTGCAGAGAAGCCTGCAAGAAACGATCTCGTCATGTGTAGAATAGGCTGCAGTCATATGCATAAGAAAGAACCATCATAAGGCCCTCAAACCTTTCTTTGTAGATTCTGTTTTTGGGTTCTGTTGCCTTGTGTGCTTCTACTAATGGTATTCTCTCTTTTTTGTAACTCTCTTCTATCTTTACAAAATTTGGGTCCACTGAAAAAGGAATAATCCATTTTGATCTCTTAAAGAACAATAGTGGATTCCCCCCACCCCCACAAAACCCCCTTTTTGCTTTGAACAGTAGTGGATTTATGAGTTTGATGAGAGAGAGAGAGAGGATAACCCTCTAATTATATAGGACAGCTGAGGTATCTTCAACCACTCTACAGTGGATTATTCAAATGATTAGGGCGGATTAGAGATTATGTGGATAAGCGCATGGTTCTAGTTTCAATTCCCCATCTGTACAAAAAAATAAAAAATAAATAAGTCAGTGGAAGGAAGAGTTGGTACAGAGAGAAAACCTTATGAGGTTATAATCTAGCTTATCCTGCTTTCAGGATTCCCTGGTCGGATTTTCTGGTATGGTACTAAGAATCTGGCAATTCCTAAACCTCGTGGTGCCTAGAGATTGGGACAGATGGAAGGATAACCCTCCATTTACCTCTTTCTCTCTCTCTCTCAAGTAATAGTCTTCCTGCAACTCCAGTGGACCCTGGACCAGGTATATATTCTTTGAACAATCTGAAACTTAAAGGTGAAGTTGAGAAACTGAGACTGAACGCTCACCTAATATTGATGAAATTGGATGGTCATAATGTGAAACCTTGCAGCACAAATCAACACTACATGCTCTTCCTGTCCCCTTGTTCAAAGTTCTTACCCTCTAGAGCCAAAATTTGAGGGTTTCTTTGTTTGTATTGTTTGATTTGATATGTGTGGCCGGTGTTCTGTAATAGCCAAAAATTTCTTCTGAAGATTCTAGATATCGCCTAATGTGTCCAAATGATACCTTCAACTCAGGCTAGAAAATATGCCAAAATGGCTATGGGTTTTCAAGGTAGAAAAAAATGAAATGAATATTGTTTTATAGAGACATGTGGCTCGAGGTGCGCGTAAGTTGATTTGGACATCTTAATTAAAAAAAAAAAAAAAGACATGGCTAAGTTTGAGCTATGGTTAGGGATTATGATGGTACGCAAATCACCCATATATATTTACACGTGTAGAATCATGTCAATATCGTGAGTGTTTTGAAAAGGGTATCACAAAAATTAGTCACACGATTCAAACCTCACACCTAAAAAAATTCTTATCCTTTTGCTTTCCTAGAAGGGAGAAAGTTTTCCTTTACTTACTTCTCTGTCCCCTCCCCCTTCCCTTTATGAATTATCGAAATCATCCCCACTGTTGTGTGATGCTTTATATGGAGAGTCTCTTGACCACGGCTGAAGAAAAATTCGAATCTTCTCAGTCAAGGGGGTAGGCAGAATTGAATGATGGTAATTTCGATTCAAAAATAAGGGGAGACATTTTTTTATCCTTTACATGGTATGAAAAAAAAATTTCTCCCAAACAAACCAACTAAAATATAAACGTTTTTGCAAATGGGATTCCTCCTTTGGTTGATCCAAGAAAATATTATATTCTGACTTGTTTTTATATCCAAGAAAATATTATATTCTGACTTGTTTTTATATGTTAGAAGGTATATAAGATATGGAAGGGGGACACTGTTGAATGTTGATAGACAAAAGTCAAGAACCCTTTTTTACATGTCAAATTTCATTGCGGACAAGGCTCCTCAAAGTTGAAAAAAAAAATCTTGAAAATTTTGGAACTGCCAAAAAGTGCATAGAGCATAGGGGTGCATGCACAGGATACCTTAGGATAGGGTTTGAGGCTTCGTTTTGAGCCTCATCGGTCTTTTATCATCCACAAGTAACACTTGGAGTCATTTGAAAGTAAATTGAAATAAGTGGATTTAAAATTATTAAAATACCTTGGAGGGCCAAATGTCCAAAAAGCAAGTAAAATTAACGGATGTTGACAATTTTATTTTACGATTAGGAGAGCCTTTACATATGCATATTTAATTTGTTTTTAAAGTGTATTATTTCTATATTATTTTACATATATATATATATATATATATATATATATATATATATATATTGCCTACTGAGATCTACTTTTGAAAGAGTTTCTAAATCATATTTTTTGCAAATCACCTTAATCATGTTTGGAAAAACCTTTCTAATGCACCAAATCTCATATATATGGGTTTTTCTATAAATATATAAAAAAGTATCAATTAAAAAAAAAGTCGATTTAAATCCATTTTAAGGCCCAAAATAGACTTAGACCATCCGAAGTGTGTGGTATACCAGCAAGAACAGGAGTTTTCCTGAAATGAGCTCTTTTTGGCTTCCAACATTCCCAAGACTACATTTATGGGCCGAATATATCATTTTTGAATAATGGACATCTTTTATAAGCCATGTTCAGGGCTTAAATCTATACAAAGGTCTAAGTATAGAGAAAAGGTTTGGTGATCCCCTCCTCTTGGTAAAGACTAAGGGCCTGTTTCATAACGTTTTTGTCATTTCTGTTTCAAGAAATGACAGAAACATAAATTTCTGTTTTTAGAAACAGAAATCGAATTGAAGGTGTTTGATAAGTTATGTTTCTGAAAGTCGATAGTAATCAACAAAAGAATGACCACGTTTCATTTCTAGAACAAGTGCTTAGTTGTTCAAGAGTGCCAATTATTAGAAAGTATAGGAATCTTGGCTATTTTCTATTTTTTTTTTTTTCGTGAAAAGCTATTTTCTGTATTCTATGTCAATGTATGTAAGCACTACCTGGATTTAGATTTGTAATGAATGGATAAATTTTTTGTTTGGAAAAAAAAAAAAAAGAACTACGCAGCCTTACCCCGAGAATGTCGAGAGGTTGTTTCTATAGGTAATAGACTTCTGTTTGGAAACTTGCGAGTAATTCTTCTCTCTCTCTCTCTCTCTCTCTCAAATCACTTCTTCTCTTTGTTTGCCTTCATGTTTCTATGTTTCCTATACAAGCTTGAATACCATCCATTGCCATTCTAGTGTATCATGTTTTCCAAAGTACCGTTGCAATGGGAGGATGAGACAAGTATATTGTAGCAACAGTGGAAGTGGATAGAACAGTGGGCATCTTCATATTATACCAAAAGCAAAAATACTATCTTGATATGGATTCAGATCCTCTCTGGCTGGAGAGAAATCAACTACACACAAAACAGGAGAGAGAGAAATCTGAAAAAAAAATTAACTAAATAAGTATATAATTAATAATGACCTCAACCCTTGTCAAAAGTCTAACAACCAATTGCTTTTTTTGGTAGAAACAACCAATTGTGATTGCATGAGAAACTTCCATTCATTCAACAATACTAAGGTATTCAAATCAATGATACATGTATCACTACGATTAATATGGAGCCGGTAGCAAGAATCGGAACTTATTTTTAATCCAAATTCAACTGTTGAACCAATTCAATTCTTTTTTGAGAGATTTCGCTTTATCCGCTAACCTTTGCCATGACCTTAGAAACCAATTCACTTGTATGGTCGCTGTGCCAGACGCAGATCAATGGGAGGTCGCATCGAAGTATCTTCAACACACGGGGCAAGGGATAGTGCAATCTTCTCACATCCTCGTGTGTCTAGGCATAAACACACAAATGGGTAGTTTTCTTTTTCTCAAACTGTATATTGGCCAATATTGAAACCTAATTCCCCATGATATCTATTCATGAATTGGAGATAACAACCTGCAGGTCATGTGGCCAGTGCAGGGACCAACTAGAGGAGACACACAAGAATCCAATCAGGGAAAAGGGTAGTCTTTCTGCTACCTCCTGTGTTTGGGCATGGATTGAGGTGCAGCCAATACGGATCTGTTTTTTTTATTTTATATTTTATCATTTTTTATTTTTCAAAGACATCGACTATTTTATATATTTAGAGTTAATGAAAGCGAGCATTACCTATGGTCCATTGAGATATATAACATTTTTTTTTTTTTAACCTTGGGAGCGGGGTGTGGGGTTGTAAAGAGGTATATTTCTCTCCGGTCATACAAAAAGTAATAACATGCTTCCAAAAATAAAGGTTTGTGCCGTCTGGCCTTGTAAGTTAGTCAACCGTGATTGAATATGTCCACCTTGGTCCAAGGTACCCAAGCAAATCACAATTTCAAACAAGTTTACCCATAAAGTTATGGGTAAATGACACTAACGTTTCGAGAAATTATACATTAAGCACCCAACGTTTGGAATTTGATCAATCAAGGTGCTTTACGTTTAATTGATGCTACATTTGAGGTTCTTCATATTTTTAGGAGAGGGTTTCTTTGATCCCAGCGCGTAGTTTTGGGTATTGGAGGGGACATTATGTTAACCTCTAAATTAGAGCCATAATATTTAGAACATGTTAAGGGATTCGGGTGGAAAGGAGGCTGCTCGCATGAAATTTTGGCACCATTTGACAATGTTTCATTTCTATTGTTTCTACGTTTTCTTGTTCCAAAAACGGAGAAACAACCTAAAAAACGTTTAATAAAGTTGTTCCGTTTCACCCGTTTCTAGAAACATAAATTAAAATTTATGTCTATTTATAATTCTAGAAACGACTTTGACGAAACAACTCAGACTTGTTTCGTTGTTTCTAGAAACGAATTTGAGAGAAAAAAAAAATGTTGTTGTGCTCGATAAATCTCTCAACCATTTAACCTAAAATGAGACAACCAATTCTCTCTCCTTTTGGGCATCCGATGATACTATTGGGTTTTTTAGTGGCATTATATTTGCAAAAAACATTTCGAGAACACAAGTTTATTAAACATCAAAAAATTCATTTTGTTTTCAGAAACATGAAAAGTTGTTTCTACTATTTCTACACACAAAAAAATATTATAAACGTTATCAAACGGTGCCTTTATGTTTAGGCTGGTGTTACACGAATATTTTCTCCATATTTTTTATTATTCTAATTTTATTGGATTTTTCTCCAATTCTTAATTGTACAATTCTTGTGTAATTCTTTCTTTGCATGCGACACTTATATATTTTCAAAAATAACCATTATAGAAGTTTAAGACATTTGAAGGGTTAAAATGGATTTGAATTCTTAAAACTTCTACAATTATTAGATTGTGAAAATGTACAAGTATCGTGTACACAGAGAGAATTGAATAAGAATTGAAGAGGATCAAGATCCACTTTTACCCTATGAATTCTTACTTTACAAATTTTTGATATAAATCTGTATTTAGTATTCAATCAAGTCTTATAAATATTTCCTGACATGCTAATTTCTTACACATGTAATTTGCTAAAAACTATTTAACAAGAACCAATAGATCACCGTCAACGTGAAAGTAGTCCATCTCTGTTTCAACCCTCTTCTCTCTTTCTTTGTTTGTAGATCTAGTTCCAATGGTTACAATTGTATCCCACTATACTCCTTGTACCAATGGGGTTGGTAGTCTATTGATGAAAATACTCTCAATCCATTGATTTCGAGTTGGCTAGTTGTAGATTCGAGTCTTGGCATACCCACTATCGCCCATTGATCCTGCCGTATGACAACATTGGTTGTAGACGGGTATCAACTGTGGTCAATGTGTGATTCTCCATATCAGTCCCTCATGGGTTTATTAAAAGCAACTTCTATAAAGAAATTCGAGGGATAGAATGATTCCTAATGCACTCCAAAACTGAAGGGATATCACATTCTGCCTAAATTTTATTCAACCCCAATTCTAGAGCAGATCGCAATTCTTTGAAGAAAGCGTAATATTCTGCTAAAAGAAGCAACTCCCACATTAAGTTCTGAAACATCTAATATATATGAGCTCCAACGAGGTCCTAAAAATTCCTCTAACCCCAATATTGAGTTTAACCCAATCAAAATCCTGTTTTTGCCATACCACGTCATGAATTTGAGGAGCCTTCGAAGGGGACACCATAAGCTTCAGCTTTTTAGAAATTAAAAACTCTTTAATCAACTTATTTGAAAAATGCGGATCAATTTCTCTTCGACCAGGTGCCAAATAACACTTTTGATATCACATTGCAATTTTTAGCTTCATTACCCAGCCTTCTAAGATTTTCTCTCATATATACCACAAGCAGACATGGACTTTCACGGAGAAATCTCCACTTTCCCTTTTCCACAAAGAAAAGAGTTCTTGTATTTAGGGGAATCCAGGCCATCGAATATCCAAGAAGTGCAAAAATAAATAGCATTGAGTACTCTAGGAAAATGTGATTTAAACTTTTCACCTCCTTGTAAAATAAATAGCATTGAGAAACAAGAGCGACCTTCTAGAGTGGGCCATTGTCGAAGTTAGGTTCGAAAACATGGTAAGTTGCGATCCCATATCAGTCATATATGCATGGGAGTTTGATCTCACATTAATATCACAAGAATATTGATGTAGATTAATATGGTCTTAGATTTGCTCATCCGATCAACCGATTTATGAGGTTGAGATCTTTGAAATCATTATTATTGTCATCTCTAGGGAGACTATGGTGCATCAATCTCCACCCAAAATAGAATACCAGAAAACCAATGGGGCTTCACATAAATATCTTGGAAAATCGCGAAAGGAATTTGTTAGATCAAACACTAAGAAACACGAAAAATAAAGAGACAATAGATCCGCACAACATAGAGATTTAACGAGGTTCACACACTAGGGTGGTGTGCTACGTCTTCGGACGTACTCTAAGTCGTGGGTTGATCCATTGGGTTGCGGTCGATCCGGTCGAACCATACCACGGGGCTATGCCCCCGCGCCCTATACGAGATCAGTCATGGGCTCAATGCTTAGCCTATTAGCCCAACCCCTCTACTTTCATCACAGATCTCAAAAACTTTCCATTAGAGTCGCCACCAAAATATGTCGAATTAAATCAATTTTCAAAACGGATCAAGAATTCAACAAACTTAACAAAATTGTTACAGCCCTGATTCCTGATACAATTAAAAATGCCAAAGAAATCGTAATTTCAAGATTGAATGGGTCAAGTCCTCTTCTAATACTTTTCAATTCCATTTTCATGTGACCTGTCAGTGTGAACTGTAGAGATTAGTCAGAAAGAGTCCAAAAATCAATTGGAAAGCACCTCAGAAAATCAGTCTACCTTCTACTTGGTTAGGTAGTAAGTATGCTTTCCTTTTTAAGGGGAAAGAGCTCTTTGAACATTATCTTCTCTGCAACTTCATGGCCACTGTCTCCACAACAACTGGATCTACTAGCTACGATGTGTTTCTCAACTTTAGGGGCAAAGATACTCGCAATAACTTCACTGGTTTCTTAACTTAGTACTGAAAGATAGAGGAATTAATGTCTTTATTGATAGTGAGAAATTGTGGAGTGGAGAAGACATTGGCCTTGCCCTTAGTAGAGCGATTGAGGGTTCCAAAATCTTGATCTCTATCTTCTCTCAAGGTTATGCACATAGCAAATGGTGCTTGATGGGACTTACTCAGATAGTTTCATTGCTACAGATTGAAGGGTCGAATGGTCCTACCCATATTCTTCTACGTGGAGCCGTCGCATGTTCGGAATCAAATAGGAAGATTTGAAGACGCATTTCTGGAACACGAGAAGAATTTCGAATCCTCTATCATTGAGAGTTGGAGGGAAGCTTTGAAAGTGGTAGGAAGTTTGAAAGGAGTAGTTCTCGACGAAACTAAGTGAGTCTTGATCTCACAAACTTCCTCTGAATTGAGGTAGTAGTATGGTTATCATATCTGAAATTTAGCAGTTTTCTTTACTATTTTCCTTCCCCACAAACTAATAATTTTCATTCTACATCATAGCTGACATTTTGATTTTAAATGAAAACAAAATAATTTTTTTTTATAGCTACAAAATGTTTAAACAACTCAAGGGGACTTTACTCACCTACACTAGAGGGGAAGATGGTGGTGGGGGGATGGGAGAAAGGAAAGGTGGGAAAGACACATGTGACAAGTGTCAATCCTTAGACCATCCATACTTCTGGCGCCTGCTCTTCAGGTAGATGCTGCAATCAGTGCGCTATGCACTAGATCCACAACATCCTATTGACCGACTATATTTATGATTTGGTGCAAAATTTATGGTTGGCCTTGTATTAGACCTTCCCCTTGTACCTCAAGTGTTTCAAGATTTTTAAGAAATATGACATTTCAAACCCATTTTGACATACTATCATGGATCTTGTACATTGTTTGAAGCCCAATGTTGTTGATAGGTTGATCATAGAGACTAATTTACATCTCATGATGTAGAATAATTAATAGCTCTAAGTTGATTAGTATTGGAAAAAATACTAGAAACTTAAGTTGTACACCTTGATGCACAGTTATATCTCCAATGATATATATTTACGTTTAAGTTATAGTTGCAAACACATATGACCTAACTCAAAATCCATCACACCCCTACTTTGTATACAAGGATCGATATTTCCAACTTTCACTCATAGTACTAAAATCTCATTAGTGTTCATTTCTAATATCTTTCCATCACATGAAAATTTGTAATTTGTTAATATTTTTCACTGGCTACTCTGATCTTATTAGTTGTTGTTATGATTTTACGATGGATATAAAATGATTGCAGGAATCAAGCAAAGCAAGTTGAATCAATTGCCAAATTGGCTCTGGGTGAATTGATCAATAGGACCCACTTAGCTGAATGTAAATACCAAATCGGAATGGATTCCCATACAAAAGATCTGTTAACTTTACTAAAAATTGATTCATATGACATTCAGTTCATGGGAATTTGTGATTTCGGTAGTATTGGGAAGACAACTATTGCAAAAGCAGTCTACAATCACATCCTTTTAACATTCAATAGGCATAGTTTTCTTTCAGACGTCAGAGAACGAGCAAAGCAATATGGTATAGTGTCTTTGCAGAAGCAACTTCTTAAAGATATCTTCAAAACAGATTTTGACATTGATGATTATCATATAGGAACAAAATTAATAGAACAAAAACTTGGTACAGAAAAAGTTCTTCTTGTTCTTGATGATGTGGATAGTCAAGAACAAGTAAATGCTTTGACTGGTGAACTCAATTGGTTTGGTCAAGAAAGTAGGATCATAATAACAACTAGAGACCAGCATATTTTGAATGTGGCTCAAGTTGATAAAGATCAAATCTATTGGCCTCAAGAGCTAGATCATAAGCAATCTCTTCAACTATTTAGTTTGTGTGCTTTCAAAAGGGATCAACCTCCAGAAGATTATATGCAACTTTCACATGATGTGGTAGAATATTCCGGAGGGTTGCCTTTAACTCTAGAAGTGCTCGGGTCTTACCTGTCCGACATAGGCGACAAAGAAGAGTGGAAAACTACATTACAAAAATTGAAAGAAATTCCTCCTAAAAAAGTCCAGAGAAGATTGAAGATAAGCTACGGCAATCTAGAAAATGATTATCAAAAAGCAATATTTCTTGATGCTACGTGCTTTTTCATTGGATGGAAGAAAGAAATTGTAATTTCCATATGGGAAGCTTGTGGCTATCATCCAAAACCAGCAATACGGAGATTAATCAAAAGATGCCTTTTAAAATTTAAAGGTGATGAGGATGGTGAATACTCTTTGAGGATGCATGATCAGATTAGAGACATGGGTAGGGAAATTGTGAAAGAAGAGAGCCCTATGGAACCTAGTAGGTGTAGTAGGTTGTAGATTTATGATGATATCTTGGAAGTATTAGAAGCACACCAAGTAAGACCTAAGCACATGCCTCTCTCTCTCTCTCTCTCTCTCTCTCTCTCACAGATCATATTCAAAAGTATGTGGAATCAAGCACAATAAACATATGGTGCATTGAGTACATTTTAAAATTCTTTTGGCCAATGTTGTAGGTGGATCCCATTGCCTTTACTATAATACTGTAAATGCCATGGGATATTTCTTTACTAGTCCTCGTTCTTTTTTTTTTTTTTCTCCTTTTCTATTGTGCACTGATTTCAATTTACATTGTTTGTTTTCATTTGTAGGTAAATGACATGATAAGAGGCATGATCCTTTCCTCCGGCTTCCTACCAAGAATTTATTTAACTAATAGACACTTTGAGATGGTGTCCAATCTAAGATTTCTCAACATTAATTCAAAAAATGTCGAGGGAGATTTTTCATGCCTTCCTTCTGCATTAAGATGGTTCAGATGGATCAGTTGCCCTTGGGGTATTCTACCAATCAATTTTTATCATAAGAGACTAGTTTATCTCAACCTTTCGGGGAGCAATATTAAACGAGCTTGGAATATCATGCCTCAAGATGAACATAAAGTATAGTATTTGATATTTTCTTTTCTCATTTGATTATTAAGTTGTATCGATTATACACATTTATGTTTTGACTTTGTTTGACAGCGGTTTCAAATGTTGAAAGTTCTCGATCTTAGTAGATGTAGATATCTATCTACATCTCCAAACTTTTCATGGTTTCCTTACTTGGATCGTTTAGATCTTGGAGATTGCAGTTCCTTGGATATGTTAGACGAGTCCATTGGACAGTTGAGTCAGCTCAAGAGTCTTAATCTTATGGAGTGCGGACGAATCAAGAAGTTGCCTAAATCCATTGGCAATCTAAAATCTCTAGTCAAGCTTGACTTGTCGTTGACACAAGTGGAAGAACTCCTAGACAACATTTGTTGGTTGAGTTATCTCAAAGAACTTATTCTCAGAGAGTGCATATTACTAATGAAGTTGCCTGGGTCCATTGGCAATTTAAAATCTTTGGTTGAGCTCCACTTGTGCTGTTGTTGTGAAATTAAGGAACTACCTGATAGTGTTGGCCTATTAGAGAAGCTTGAGGTATTAGATGCTAAGTATTGCTGGAAACTAGTGAAGCTACCAAAATCAATGGGGAGACTGAAGTGTTCGAACAGCATCAACCTGAAAGGAACAAGAATTTCAATATTATCTGATGACTTTTCGATGCTCTCCAATTTAGTGGAGTTGAAAATGTCTGGAAGCCTTCAATCCCTCTCGGCAGATTTGTCAAACTTGAAAAACTTGAAAAACATAGAGCTTTGTGGATGCGAGAAGTTGGAATACCTCCCAGAGCTTCCCTTAAGTTTAGTTGAACTTTCTTGTATATATTGCTCTTCTATGGTACTATTACCGGATTTGTCAAAGCTGGAAAATTTGACAAAATTATGGCTTAAGGAATGCGAAAAGCTGGAGGAGATTCCAAGCCTTGAGGAAATTAAATACTTGGAAGAATTGGATGCGCCAAGATGTTATAACTTGACATATACTCCAAGGAAGATACATGGCCAGGTCTGTTCTTTCTCTTGTTTTTCCCTACTCTAATTGGATGAACTATTAGAAACTGCAAATTAGTTTTATTTTTTGGGAGAGGGTTTCCTTAAAGACAACTCTATGCCAGTGCGGGAAGCATCTATAAGGACAAGCTTTCCACCTTTCATGAGGGGCGAGCGGGCGGTCATTCCACTATCCTCTATGTCTGGGCAGAAGGGTCATGCTGCCTTTCAGTTTTCTTTTTTCCCTTATTTTTTTCAGGAGAAAAAATTGCTACCCAGTCATGCACTTCTATGCCCAGACGTTGGGGAGTTGAAATGACCATCCGAACCCCACTTGTTGCATGTACTTGGGCTTGTATTCCTATTGGCCCCGTGCTAGTGCAGGGGCTACATGACCAGATAGGGTTCACTTGTCCTTTTTTTTTTATCATTAACAACTCCTCTCCTTTCCTCTAATTCACAGGGAACACTTTTACACGAGGGATTACAACGCGAGAGTTATTCCTTGACTGTTAATGATGGGATCTATAATAACGGGTTAATTTTGTGCCTTGTTTTGAGATTCAAGTCATATATGCAACTGCCAAGCTATTTAGATATTTCTGCTTCTATCATCCAAAAAGACAAAATAACCTATTGCCTGTGTTAAATTGCATACGTTGATTATGCTTTTAAATTGTCCAAAGCATCATATAAAAAGATTTATGCTCTATTTTTGAAATATCCACCGACAGCATATACAAGGGGCAGGGTTCGTAATTTGGTTCCGTAAGGCCAAGATTTGCTATTTAAAAAATTGAGAATTTCTTATATTATGAACGTGACAAAATTTAAAAAGAATTACCAAGATATATTTATAATTTGTTGGTACATTGTGAACCAGTAATCTTAAAAACTCTTCTGTGATTCACCAGCAGATTTTGTTGGTACATTGTGAACATCTTTAGGCCTTAGGGTACTTAGGTCCTTAACCAGTCTTGCTGCAAACTAACAACTGAAATCAGAATAGAAATACTTTCTTTGTTTAGATTTGTTGTTCTAGGGATAGGCTTTCATATCCATTAGCTTAAGAGATTTATTGTTGGAATTGATTTGTCCATCAAATCCAAATTATTAAATATTATTATATTTTGTTAGAGATAATATTTTTAGTCAAAGGTTCTCATACACTTAGAATTGAGGAAATTGAGTTCACTACTCGTTGAGATATTATCTACATTCACCATTTCAAAGGTTTTGATTGGTTTGGGATTCCATTGCAAGGAAAAGATACTATTGATGATTTATATATTCATGGATCCTATCAATTAGGCAATGATTTAATAGTGAAATTCTGGGAGGTCTTGATTGAGAACAGGGAACCTGACCAACAAGAGCCTAATCAACATTCGAGTTCTATGATGGTAGCAAATTTCTTCAAATGGTCCTATGTCGATGATAATGGTGGAGTGTCTTCTCTTAAACCAGGCTCAAAAAGTTGGTCACAAGTTTTAGAGGAGGAACAGGGGATCTTGATGAGGGCAAGCAACTGCAAGGAAGCTTGTCTTGATTACAATGAAGATGAAGCACCAGGTCTTTCTCTTATCCTGGATTTAAAACCCTGTGAAGTGAAATTATATAATGGATTTGAACTGCAGCAAAAGCTGAGCCAACAACAAAACATTGACGATGATGTTCAGTGGGTTCCCTTTGATATTGAAGAAGCAAAGAAGAGTAATAGAACAATAAGTTTCTCTGGTTCTTCATATGGTGGGGTTAGAGGATCCGACTGTGTTCCTGAAGAGGTGATGGAGGAAGAAGATGAGGTAGCTGGTTCAGTGAAATTATATAATGGATTTGATCTGCAGCAAGAGCTGAGCCAACAACAAAACATTGATGATGTTCTTGGGTTTCCCTTTGATATTGAAGAAGTGAAGAGGAGTAAAAGAACGATAAATTTCTCTGGTTCTTCATATGGTGGGGTTACAGGATCCGACTATGTTCCTGAAGAGGTGATGGAGGAAGAAGATGAGGCAGCTGGTTCAGGGGTATACAATTGCTTTGTTGCAGTGAAAGCTATCTGGGATTGTTTCTGTAACTGTTTCACCACTGGGCTTCTGTGATGAGGCCCTACTCTCTTCTACTGGCCCCTTGCAACTCTCTCCCCCTTACCCTTGCTTTCCTCCCTCCCCAACCCAACATCTCCCTTCCCCATGTAATAGTCCACCTTGCAACTCTCTCTTGCTCCCCCCCCAGCCCCTGCATCTCTCTCCCTCCTTTATCCATTTTAGGAGACGAAGAAGAAGGGTGGTGCCGTGGTGGTGGTTGTAGGGGCATGGAGGTGGTGAGATCACAAGGAGACGGAGGGTGGTGTTTTATTTTCAACATAAAATTACTGTTTTGTCCATCAAATTATTCATGCTCTCATTAAAGATCAAGAGTGAATGCAATTTCAATTTCAAAATCGAAAGAGCTTCTTATCTATTTCAGAATTTCAGTAAAATTTGATTGTTCTATATTTATGTCCTGCGAAAGCGAGAAGGGCAAAGAAGCATTTCATGAGTCATATGAGGGCTTTTTTTGCTAATGAGTCGCCTTCAGCATAAGGCAATTCATGATAATTCTATGTCATTGAATAAGTTGTAGAAATCAAACCACGCGACTTCTTTACATAGAAATCATCAGATGAAATTGAAATAGAAATCATACTAAAATAGCAATCATACTAAAATAGCACTGCTACGAACACGAGGCCCAATGTGGTTCAACTGAATTAGATTTAGAATTTTTATAGGTTTGACACCAATTTTGACTAGAGAAAAAGGTTCTCTAGCTAGCCAAAATTGGCTTAGTTTTGACGTATTTCTTGTATGGATCAGTGTTTTTTTGTCCACAAGGGCCCCCCGTGCTTACACACAAGAGCATGTTGTCACGCCTTAGACTTTTCTAAGCAACTGTGCCGGCACTTAGCACTCTCACTAGCACTAAGTCAGCCTAACCACCCTCCTTAATGAGCTTGACCGTTGTAACTAGGCAGTCCACGAGAGGGGGGTGAATCAGTGAGTCCAATTCCGATCCCTAAAAACCTGTCCGATGTCTAGCCAAGAAAAACCTGATATACCTGTCCTTGTTTGCACACAGTCGTATGCACACTCAGCCTCTCATAGGCACTTCCAAGTGTGCACACTCATTCCACATTCCATGCACTTCAATATAAAATGCAAACAACAAGCACCCACAACACAGGGTTTTTACGAGGTTCGTTGCCTACATCCCCGGAGTAGTGCCTGTAAAGGTTTCGTACCTACTCAATACACTACTTTTGACTGCACCCACAGTCGGGAGCATCCACAACCAATTTTCTCAAGCCGAAGCTAAGATGGCACTCGTAGTGCCGATACAATGTGTAGCACCCACTCCCGATACTTAGCACCCACTAAACACACAATAAATAATACAGTAAATTGGGGTTTATATCAATGCCCTACAGTTAAGTCTTGCTTAGCAAATACATCCACAACTAGCTAGTATGCTTACAGTTCATCCACAACTAACCTAGCATGTATACATTCATCCACAACTAATCCTAACATACATACATGCATATAATGTAAAATCGAAGGTTAGAGAATCTCACAACCGATTGCCTGGGATGACTGGAAACTTGTACTGACAAGTTTGGTGCTCACACCTTCTCTCTCATTGGCTTCTTGCTCTTCAAAGCAAACACATCCTTGTTTTCTTCTCTTCCTCCTTGGCTTTGAGTTAATGTATTATTAACAAACTTCAACCACAACTAATGTATCCTTAAGATCGGAATCCTTTTTTATACCTTCTATGCACGCGCGAAACACCACAACATACCTTGATAATGTGTAGCGTCAATGCATCAAGAATTATGCACCAAATCAATCAAATCCTACGCACAACATCTATCTCGTCCATGTCAGTGCAAAATCGCAGCAACCTTTGGATGAGCATCAAGCCTACGTGGTCGAATATGGACCATCAATTTCACTTCCCTTTACTCCTCTTTATTACAATCAAACCCCTACCTTCATATATTTCAGTGCTTAAAGGCCCCCTGCAACTCAGACCTTCAGAATCTTGAAATTACACAAAAGCCTTTCAAATTTCAAAAATAAATTCCGAAAAATCCACCCAACACGAGAGCAACTGATAGATTTTCGAATCGGCTTTATGGAAACACTTATAACTTTTTCATACGATATCCGATCGATATGAAATGAAGTGCGTTGGAACCGTAAATCGCTCTACGACAGAAGACTCAATCATCTGACTCATCCATGTAAAAATACCAAAATGCCCCTAAACCTTTCCAATGACGTATCATTCTCATACAGAATCGGAACGCGATGAAATCAGAACCGTTGGAAAGATTGGATTTTTGTCGTATTGTTACATGGAGAACACTTTCTTTAAAAAATTATTCTTCAATGTTGAAACTGCCCTCGACTGCCACAAATGCCGTAACTTCTTCATACAGTATAGGAATGCGGCAAAATTATATGCACTGGACTGGATAAATTACAACCTATATTTTTTTATGAAGAAACGATCTTCCAAAAATGTTATTTTCACTGCCGAAAAATACCCCCGATCGTAAATAGGCCAATTTTATCAGTTTTGACCTAAAAACTCGCACCACATACTAAGGATGTATCAAACCATTCCATGCATACCAAGTAGTTTTATTATCTCATCGGTAACACTAGACACTATCATGTCATCATTTTCATCCACGTCATCCAAACTGGCCACATCATCATCGCCATGTGACCGAGTTACCAACAAGAACAACCATATAACAACACTGTGGGCCTTTCGTGGGCCAACTATGACACTGCGTTCTAGAGAGTGGTACAATGGTCACTGTGCACACCCTGTTTCATTTGTTTATTGTTCCTCAATTGTCCTTGTGCGCTTGTCAACTCCCCAAGCAGATGACAAATGGGGAAAGAGGTGGAACTTTTCCCGTAGAGAAGAATCAGAAAAAAAAGTTCAGGATAGAAAACTTTGAGCCAATATGGGATAAGTAAATCGGAGTGATAATAATTGCCCCAGTTTAAGCTTATCCTAATGCTAATGCTAGATGGATTGAGGCTTAGTCACTTTGGGAAAAAAAGGACTTGGTGGTCCACAGCGTGTCTAGGAAGATGATAGATAGCCTCATGTTATGGGTCAACTTTCAACTCCCCCCAACCCACCGCGTCTTTGCTGCAAAAAACCGATTTGTAAACTAAAGCTCTTTCAGATTTGAACATCTTATCTTGTACAACTGCGACTTCATGGCGGCGCTAGATTGGGGTTGCTCTTCTTCCTCCTCTGCCTTCACTACTGGATCTTCAAGCTACGATGTGTTTCTCAATTTCAGAGGCAAAGATACCCGCAATAATTTCACTGGTTTCCTTTACAAAGCTCTAAAAGACGGAGGAATCAATGTCTTTATTGATAGTCAAAATTTGTGGACGGGAGAAGCCGTTGGCCCTGCACTTGGTAGAGCGATCGAGGGTTCCAAAATCTCAATCCCTATCTTCTCTAAAGGTTATGCGCATAGCAAATGGTGTCTGCGGGAACTTTCTCACATAGTTCAGTGCCACGATCAAAAGGTCAATTGATCCTGCCCATATTCTTCCATGTTGATCCATCTCATGTTCGGAATCAGACCGGAAGATTTAAGGCAGCATTTCAGGAACACAAGAAGAATTTCACCCACGATATCGTAAAGGGTTGGAAGGATGACTTGGAAGTGGTAGGGAATTTGAAAGGAGAAGTTCTAGACGAAACTAAGGGCCCGTTTGATAACGTAACCAGAAACGTGTTTCTGTGTTTTCTTGTTCTCGAACACGTAAACGGCATAAATACCGCTTGGTAAAAGTGTTGTTCCACTTGTTTCTTGAAACATAAATTGAAATTTATAACAATTTATGCTTCAAGAAACATGAATGACGAAACAAGTTTTACTTGTTTCGCTTGTTTCTCGAAACAAAAAAGGGGCACAATTCCACGATCGACCGACACACCAACTTAAAAATCTATGAAAATTTATCATGTTCATTCAAGATCGACACCCCTTCCTCCGATTTTCGTTGAAGGAGCTCGCTTCCCTGCACCGATGACGGGAGCTCGCTTCTCGCTGCACGACGACGTGGAGCTTCATCTCGTGGAACACCAACCACGATCGTCACCCTCTTCAACAGTACGCCTCCCTTCAACGATAGTGAAGCTACTGGACTCCTTAATCACCTCTGGGTCCCGCAAAGGGGGCGGCCAGGTTCGTCGCCGCTTCTTCCACTCCTCAGGTCCTACCTCTTACATTCAAATCGTAATCGAACTCGATCTCAATCGCCGGTGGCACTCCGCAAGGCCCCAATCAATGAGGAATCAACTCCAAATTCGCCTAGTTCTCCACTTCTCCGTAAATCGTAACCTAATTCTAAATCTCGATCGCCGGAGGCCTTCATCTCTTTCATCCGTAATCCAAATTGTCGAGCCTCGGTTCAAAGTCACGACTAGCGACTCCATTGTCTCAAGTGCACGGGCGATAACCACCATCCTTGTTGCTGCTCGAACTCGCAGTATGCTCTCTCTCGCTCTCTCGTTGCTCTGTCCCATTCTTCTCTCTCTCTGCATGCTCGTTGTCTCTTTTTCCTAGGAACCGTGAGCCTTGGTAAGTGTTAAAACTTTGGGTAATCTAGGGTTTCATATAGTTTTGAGGTTTGTTGGTAAACCTCTTCCACAATTCTTGATCCCAAAGTGGTTTCCTTTTCAATAACGACTGTTCTCATCACCGCCGATATCCTCGTATTGAATGAATCCATTTCCTTCACCCGTGATAACAATCGAACTCGTGTTTGTTTTGAATGTCGGTGTTGAACCGTAAACCGGTTTAACCACATGCATAGAGACTCAGATGGCGCTAATAAGAGTTTCAAGAAACAAAGTTTATCAAACACCCAAAATTCGCTTTGCTCGAAACGGAAATTTATGTTTCGCTTCTTGAAAGAAAAGAAGGTTTATCAAACGGGCCCTAAGTAAGTTTAGATTCCACAAAGTTCTACTAAAGGTAGTCTCATTTTTATGCAGATTATCTGTTTGTATTATTTCATTAGTTCATTCCTTATCAATCCTTTACTACCTTACCCTCTGTTCCCTCCCAATATATAATTTGATTCTTAAACTTTCGTAATAAATTCAATAGGATTACTTACCGTACCCATTACTTACCATTTCAAAATCAAATATTATCACTAAAAATTGTTTATTGCCGCAAAATATTTTCGAGTAAGAGTAGTCATTATTTGTCTAGATAAGAATATTTTCATTAATTTTCTGTCTATTATTTTTTATTATGAATATTATTCTAAGCATGGTGATTCGGATGTAACAATACAAGTTCAGAGTGTAAAGAACAAATAATTACGAAGAAATATGCCGACTTATATGATAAAAATAGAAAATTTGGTTCTACGCTGGATTAGGGATATCATATTGATCGATTACATTCATAATTTGGTGCAATATCTATGGCTGACTATTTATTAGCCCCGTCCCCTTGTATAGTTGTATCTCAAGTCATTTAAGATTTTTCAAGAATCAAACCCATTTTGACATACCATCAGGGATCTTATACACTTTGTTTGAACCCCAAGGTTGTTAGGTTAACAATAGGGGTTCAATTTCCTCTTATGATGTAGAATATTTAATAGCTCTAAGTCACTAAGTATTGAAAGAAACTAGAAACTTAGGTTGTCTTTTTTATGCTTTATTAGCACTCGAATGATATTTATGTTTATGTTAAAGGTGGAAAGACATTTGACCTTAATAAAAAGCCATCACACTCTTGCTTTGTATACAAGGATGCATATTATAATTTTTAATTGCCCTAAATTCCCATTGGTGTAAATTTTTGGCTGCTTTCTATTTCATCGGAAACTTTTCATTTTTTTTATAGGTATTTTTATCTCCTTAGATGTTGTTGTGGTTTTACTTTTGATATGAAATTATTGCATTGCAGGGATCAAGCAGAGCTAGTTGAATTAGTTGTCAAAAGGGTCCTGGGTGAATTGGTCAATACTACGCACTTGGCTTTATGCAAATACCCTATTGGAATAAATTCTCCTCTGAACAACGTGCTATCTTTATTAGATATTGGTTCCAATGATGTTCAGTTCGTAGGAATCTGTGGTTTTGGTGGCATTGGGAAGACAACTATTGTCAAAGCCGTCTACAATGACATCTTCTTAAACTTCAATAGGCATAGTTTTCTTTCAGATGTCAAAGAACAAGCAACGCAAGGCATGGGTCTAGTGTCTTTGCAGAAGCAACTTCTTAAAGATATCTTCAGAATGGACATTGACATAGCTAATTATCATAGAGGAAAAAAATTGATAGAAGAAAGACTTTGTAAGGAAAAAGTTCTTCTTGTTCTTGATGACGTGGACAATCAAGAACAAATAGATGCATTGGCTGGTGAACTCAATTGGTTTGGTCAAGGAAGTAGGATCATAATAACAACTAGAGATGAGCATATTTTGAATGTGGCTAAAATTAGTAAAGATAAAACATATTGGCCCCAAGTTCTAGACCATAAGGAATCTCTTCAACTATTTAGTTTGCATGCCTTTTCAATGGACCAACCTCCTGATGATTACATTCAACTTTCATATGATGTAGCATGCTATTCGGGAGGGTTACCTTTAACTCTAGAGGTGTTGGGCTCTTACCTAGCAGACATAACTGACAAAGAACGTGGGAAAGTACATTACAAAAGTTGAAAAAAATTCCTCATGAAAGGGTCCAAAGAAGGTTGAAGATAAGCTATGATAATCTAGAAGACCATTATCAGAAAGCAATATTCCTTGATGCTGCATGTTTTTTCATTGGATGGGACAAAGAAACCCTAATTTCCATATGGGAAGCTTGTGGCTATTTTCCTAAATCAGCAATAATCAGACTAATTAAAAGGTCCCTTCTAAAATTTGAAGATAATGAGTATGGTTGCTGCTGCTTGAGGATGCACGATCAAATTCGAGACATGGGAAGGGATATTGTCAAAGAAGAAAACCTTATGGAGCCTGGTAAGCGTAGTAGGTTATGGTCTCATGGAGAAATCTTGGAAGTAATAAAAGGATACAAGGTAAGATCTAAGCACATGCTTCTCTGTCTCTCTCTCTCCCCAATTAAGCAAAATAAATATATAGTTCATTGAATAACACTCTACACTCTTAAATTCTTTTGGCTATGATTTAGTTGCGTTCCATTGCCTTTACTATGGCACTCTGGATTTTGTGGGATATGCCTTTTATCACTCCCGTTCCTTTCTTCTTCTTCTTCTTTCTCTCCTTTTTTTTTTTTGTTTTTGTGATGGGGATGGGCGGGAGGATTTCTAGTGTCCACCAATTTTCATTTACTTGGTTCGTTTTTCTATTGTAGGGAACTGACATGATAAAAGGCATGATTCTTCGCTCTAGCATGTTGAGTGATTATTTATCTAGTGAACACTTTGTGAACATGTCCAATCTAAGATTTCTAGGCATTGATTCAGCGAAGTTCAATGGAGATTTTTCACGCCTTCCTTCTGAGTTAAGATCATTCATTTGGGAGTGCAAAACTTGTGATGTTCTACCAACCAATTTTTTTCATAAGAGACTAGTTTATCTCAACCTTTCATCGAGTGAGATTAAACAAGCTTGGAACATTGAGCCTCAAAATGAAAATAAGGTATAGTATTTGACTATTATTTTCTCAGTTGATTATTAGGTTTTATGGATAGCATTGTAATATTTTCTCTTTGTTTGACAGCAGTTCCAAGAGTTGAAAGTTCTCGATCTTAATGACTGTAGAAATCTATATATGTCCCCAAACTTTTCATGGTTTCCTTGCTTGGAGCGATTAGATCTTGGACATTGCTATTCCTTGGATAAGTTAGATGAGTCAATTGGGCAGTTGAGTCAGCTGAAAAGTCTTGTTCTCGAATCATGTAACAAACTTAAGAATTTGCCAGAGTCCATTGGTGATCTAAAATCTCTGGTCAAGCTTGACTTGTCATGGACACAAATGGAAGAACTCCCAGACAACATTTCTAAGCTGATTTCTCTCAAAGATCTTAATCTCAAATCATGCAACTCCCTCAAAAAGCTGCCTGAGTCCATTGGTGACCTTAAATATTTGGTTGAGCTCCAATTGAGTAATGTTTCAAGACTTAAGCAATTGCCCGAGTCCATTGGTGATTTAAAATCTTTAGTCAAACTTGACTTGTCGCAGACACAAATGGAAGAACTCCCAAACAGCATTTGTAGGCTAAGTTCTCTCAAAGAGCTTATTCTCAAGGATTGCATATCACCCAATGAGTTGCCTAAGTCCATTGGTGATCTAAAATCTCTGGTTAAGCTTGAATTGTCAGGGACACAAATGGAAGAACTCCCAGACAGCATTTGTAGGTTGAGTTCTCTCAAAGAGCTTATTCTCAGAACATCACTAAAGAAGTTGCCTAAGTCCATTGGAGATCTAAAATCTCTGGTCAAGCTTGACTTGTCGTGCACACAAATAATAGAACTCCCAGATAGCATTTCTAGGCTGAGTTCTCTCAAAGAGCTTATTCTTGAATTTTGTAAATCACTCAAGAAGTTGCCTGAGTCCATTGGTGATCTAAAATTGTTATGTGAGCTCAAATTGACTGGTGTTTCAGGAATTAAGGAATTGCCCAAAGGTGTTGGACTATTAGAGAAGCTTGAGGTATTAGATTGTTGTGAACTAGTGAAGCTACCAGTGTCAATGGGAAGAATGAGGTGTTTGCATAGCGTTAACCTGCAAAGAACCAACATTACAAAACTTCCTGATGATTTTTCAATGCTCTGGAGTTTAATGGAGTTGAAAATGTCTGGTGGGAGGCTTCCATCCTTCCCAGCGGATCTATCACGCTTGAAAAACTTGAAGCAATTAAAGCTTCGTGAATGCAAGATGTTGGAATACCTCCCAGAGCTTCCCTCAAGTTTAGTTGAACTTTGTTGTGAATATTGCAATTCATTGGTACGACTACCAAATTTGTCAAGGATGAAAATTTTGAAAATATTAAAGCTTAAGTATTGCAAAAAGCTGGAGGAGATTCAAGGCCTTGAGGGAACAGAATCCTTGGTTGAATTCAATGCGCGAAGATGCTATAACTTGACCATCACTCCAAAGAAAATACATGGCCAGGTCCTTTCACTACCTTGTTTTCCCCTACTATAATTGGAACTATTAGGAACTCCCAATTAATTTATTACTTTTATGGTTGACAGCTCCTTTCCTTCCCTTAATTTTCAGGGAACACTTTTACTAGACAGGTCACAAGGAGATGGTTATTTTTTGACTGCTAATGGGATCAGTAACGAGGGACTAATTCTTTTCCTTGTTTTGAAATCCTCCTCCCACTTGTTTATGAACAAACAGCGTTGGAGAGGAACCATCAATTTAGATATTTCTGTGTCTATTCGCCAAAAGGATAAAACAATCAGGTGTCTTCATACAGTAAGAGTAAAGGACGTTGAGTTTATTAGTCATCGAGATATGATCTACATTCACCACTTCAAAGGCTTTGACTGGTTTGGGATTCCATTGGAAGGAAAAGATGCTATTGAAATTTTATATATTCGTGGATACCATCCGAATGACGTTGTAGTGAAATTCTGGAAGATCTTGTTCAAGACTAGGGATCCTGACCAGAAAAATCCTAATCAACATTCGAGTGCCATGATGGTGGCAGATTTCTTCAACTGGTCATCTATCGATGATGATGAGGCAGCAGGTCCTTCTCTTAGCCCAAGCTTAACACTTTGCTCACGAGTGGAGTTTGATAGATCCAATTATAAGGAGGAGAAAGGAGGAGAGATGTTGAGACCTAGCAAGAGAACTTTTCTTCATGACAACAATGATAATTCAGCAGTTCCTTCTCTTAGCCTGAGCTTAAAATCTTGGTCACAAGTGGAGGTTCCTAATGAAAATGAGGAGAAAGAGGGAGATATGTTGAGGCGCAGAAAGAGACCTCATCTTTTTGGAAACGATGATGAGGCAGCAGGTGCTTCGAGTAGCATGAGCTTAACATGTTGGTCGCAAACGGAGGTTGAAGGATCAAATTCTGTTCCTAATGAAAAAGAGGAGAAAGAGGGAGAGATGTTGGGGTGCAGCAAGAGAGCTCCTCTTCATGGAAACAATGATGAGGCAGCAGGTTCTTCTAGTAGCCTGAGCTTAACACATTGGTCACAAGCGGAGGTCGAAGGATCAAATTCTGTTCCTAATGAAAAGGAGGAGAAAGAGGGAGAGATGTTGAGGTGCAGCAAGAGAGCTCCTCTTCATGACAACAATGATGAGGCAGCAGGTTCTTCTAGTAGCATGAGCTTAACACATTGGTCACAAACGGAGGTCAAAGGATCAAATTCTGTTCCTTATGAAAAGGAGGAGAAAGAGGGAGAGATGTTGAGGCACAGCAAGAGAGCTCCTCGTCATGGTAACAATGATGAGGCAGCAGGTTCTTCTAGCAGCCTGAGCTTAATGCGTTGGTTACAAATGGATGTTGAAGCATCAAATTCTTTTCCTAATGTAAAAGAGGAGAAAGAGGGAGAGATGTTGAGACGCAGCAAGAGAGCTCATCTTCATGACAACTATGATGAGGCAGCAGGTTCTTCTAATAGCCTGGTCTTAACACATTGGTCAGAAGCAGAGGTCGAAGGATCAAATTCTGTTCATAATTATCCTAATGAAAAGGAGGGGAAAGAGAGAGAGATGTTGAGGCACAGAAAGAGAGCTCCTCTTCATGGAAACAATGATGAGGCAGCAGGTTCTTCTAGTAGCCTGAGCTTAACACATTGGTTTCAAGTGGAGGTTGAAGGATCAAATTCTTTTCCTAATCAAAAGGAGGAGAAAGAGAGAGAGATGCTAAGGCCGAACAAGAGAGTTCCTCTTCATGACAACAATGATGAACCCTGTGAAGTGAAATTAAACAACAAATCTAATCTGCAGCAAATTCTTAGCCAGCAACTAAACATTGACGATGATGTTCACGGGTTTCCTTCTGATACTGAAGAGGTGGAGAGGAATAATAGAATGAAAATTTTCACCAGAACATCTTCATTTGTTGGGGTTAGAGGATCCAACAACGTTTCTGAAGAGATAGGTGACAGGAGTGATGAAATGATAGATTCCCACTCTGTTCTTCAAATGAAATGTCTTCACCCTTTAATAAAGAAGGCAATGTTGAGGGCTGGTAAAAGAGCTCGTCATGATGAGGATGAAGCAGGTCCATCCCGGGTTGAAGAGGCACAGTTGAAGAGGCGTCATTGAGGGCTTTTGCGACACAACTTCTTGAAGAGGATGATGAGGCAGCTTATCCATCTTCTGTTGAAGAGACACGGTTGAGTATGGCTAATGGGAGTTATTGTCTCATTGACAATGAAGATGGGGAAGTGTTGAGGGCTATAATTGGGAGAATTGTACTTGAAAACGAGGATGACGGAGGAGTATTGAAGCCTATGTTGAGACTTGAGACTTCTTCTTGACATGGATGATGAGAATGTTGTTGATTCCGGAGCTTAGTGATTGTTTAAGGTACCAACACCAATTCAAGCAGTTTCATAAAATTATTTTATTTTTGACATGCATTCTAATCTATTAATTTAGGGTCTGTCTGAATCTAATTGGCTAGGTTGCAACTGAATTTGTAACCTTTTTTACAATCCTCTAAATACTCATATATTTATAATGAGATTGTCCCTCAAAATTGAAATAAATGTCATTTGAATTTTTAACTTTAAATTGCTAACATAAGCATCTATGGTCGTTCCAGGGGTATTCATGTAAATTTCACAACAGTCAGGCAATTTCCTTCTTGAGTAATCGTGACCTGTTTTAAGAGTTGCAGATAGAGGAGATTCAAGGTGAAGCCTAAGTTTGATCATTGCTGCCTTTGCTTGCCTTTGATCATCACTACCATTTTTATTCTTATGGATAATGAGCTTAAAGTTTCGTTTTCAGCTTTGGCTTTACCTGTTCAAAGTTCAGACTATCTTCACTCTCTGGCCTCCGCTGCCTCTCTAGTCTCCCTCTCCCTTGAATTCCAGCATTCTAGTCTAACGAATCCGGCCGTCGACCGAAGACCATCTCTGGCTGACTCAGCTAGTCAGGTAAGAATCTCTCTCTCTCTTATAGATTTTATGAGATTTGGTTGTTTAACTTTGTCCTTTTCTGGTTATGGGATTCCCATTTTTTACTTGTTTTTTACTCTGATCTGCAAGGTTTTGATTGGTCTGACCACTAATACAGAATTTGCTCTCTCAAATTTCGTCTTGGAAATTGACTACATTGTTCCAGATCTTCCGTTTTCATGGTCTTCTATATTCTTTGTCCAGAAGTGATCATATTGCAAGTTCACGTCTTTGATGGAAGTTTAAATCTGTAATGCACCTTCCTTTGTTCCATGGATATCTTATTTGGAGCTATTTTTGCATAAGTATGATACTTGGAGAGGTTTATGGTGTCAAAATAATCGAAGCACTCTTACTGCATCAGGTTCTGATTGCGCTGAAATATGACCTAGACTAACAAATAATGGATTCTGATAACTAGGAACTGCATTAAGCAGTGGAAGAACTCATGGCAAGATGGAGTGCTCGGGACCAATTTCCCTCTCCCTCCGAAATCAAACTACACATACAAGTTCCCAAGTATAGGATCAAATTGGGGCCTACACATATTTCCCATCTACTCTAATGCAAAGAGCTACTGGTGTGTTTGGATATTGGAAAGCAGAATGTCTATGCAAAGCCCATGATACCAGTCCTATATCCTCAGTGTGCTGGCGGTTTCACTTTACTTGTTGGCGATTGGTACAAGACCAACCACAAGGTGATTAAGTTAAACACACACACTCTCTCTCTCTCTCTCTCTCTCCTCCCCTGTATATTTCACATGCTTTTCTACCCATTTTGGTAGTGACCCAAATAAGTGGGTTCATTTTGTTTAATATTCTTGCTTGGCTGACATTGTTTAAATTGGTGTTATTAAATTGCTTCTCATGTATATTCTGGCAAAAAAAAGTTGAATTGCTTCCTTTCACGGCAAACTGTCAGGCACTAAGCCAGGGCTGAAACCAGATTGGGCCTGTGGGAGTGTGAACATGTTTAAAATAATTACTAGGAGTTTGGTATTTTAGAATGGTCTGGTTGGTTTTCATTGAATTTGCATCAACCAATCAATTTTCATTTTAATTAACCAGCCTTGTCAACCTGGCTGGAAGGTTTATTCCTCCAGTGGTGATCAAGTTACATTCATCATTTAATTGCTTGTCTGAAGTTTTTCAGTCCCTTGGGCTTTGATTTGGTGACTAT
Source organism: Macadamia tetraphylla (assembly GCA_022985045.1). Classification (NCBI taxonomy): domain Eukaryota; kingdom Viridiplantae; phylum Streptophyta; class Magnoliopsida; order Proteales; family Proteaceae; genus Macadamia; species Macadamia tetraphylla. The sequence continues at coordinate 49,113,668 of CM040965.1, forward strand.
TTACTTTCCAGATTGATTTAAATGTTGGTTAAATATTGGATATCTCCTTTATCCAAATATATATAATCTGGGACTTGTTGGTGTTGTTTTCAGGTGAAACGTACATATTTAGGATCTCTATTGTGGGTCTGTCATACTGCTTTAACTTCAGGATTCAGGGACACAATGCTGCTGGTTGAGGTAGCAATACATCATAATGTTCCCAGGAGATCAACTAGGTCCATTGAGCCCAGTTTAGGATCTCTACCATGTGGCCGGTTTTGCATTGTTTTGATTTTAGTGCTGTAGAAAATATAGAATAAGTAAAAGAGAGGGAGAGAGACCGAGAAAGAAAAGAGTGAGAGAGCCTTTTAATGTGGGCAGACTCAATCTTGTAGATTGGACTACCCTCCTCTTCTTATTAAATAGATAATTCTCGACTACAATAGTAGTAGGACAGCTGTCCTACTCTGACTAGGAATATGAAACAAACTAGGAAACTAATTAGCTAACAACTAATTAATCTAATTAGTAAATTACCACAAGTCCTAGTGTTCTAGGACTCCTACCCCAATTGGGGAACTAACTTTATTGTGGAGAGGAGTCTGCGCTATCTTGCAGTCTCCTCCCTCTCCTATGATGCTTTCTAACAAGTGCTAAAGAAATAAATGAGTTAGTTGGACTTTCCCAGGCAATCAACTGGGTCTAGTTTCATTTCTCTGATACATGACCTTGTCATTTTGTTACTTATTTTTGTTTCCGAGCTGGCAACTGTTTGCATTTTCTTTTCCAGGTCCGACCTGCTGAGATTGACAATGCACAATGATTATCAGTTGCAGAGTAGCTTAACTGAAAGTGCAGAAAACTACCACACTTTAATTTTGAACTTTGTTTCCTATGTCAACAGATGAGAAGATAGAATGAAGGATTGTCACTATTTGATGCAATCCTTATTGTCCCCATGTTTCAAATAGTTTGGACCTTCTCCATTTGTACAGGATTTGTGTATTTGAGGAATAACAGTTTAATCTACAGTAATGTTTACAACAGTCCTTTACTTTGTTATGCTGCATGAATTAGTCTTACATCTCATGCTTATCACTGGATCTATAAATAGGTCTTTGATGCATTGAGGACAACAATGTTTATACCAGGAATGATGCCTATGTTCATAGGCATTTCTTTGTTGGCACCTGATGAGTCAAAAGGTATTTCCATTAAGCTTCCCAGTTTCTGGCTCTTAAGTGTAAGATTATACAAATAATAAACTAACCCTGATATTTTTTGGTCAGTAGGTGAAGCCAATGATTCTTTTTATTTGGGTTCTTCAACATGTCGGAGCATTAGCACTGATATAGACATATACCATATGTCATTTCTTGGAAACATTACTGATCTCATTGTAGCATTGAAAATATAAAACCTTGTTGTTTTCTATGTTTCCTATGGAGGAAAATTGGGATGTTAGAAAGGAAAATGTAATAATTTCAAAATCTTGATTTCTGGTTGAATGTATATCTTAACATGAGGCACTATGAACCAGTTTTTCTGAAGAGTAAAGAGTGTTTTAGACATTTTAGAATCACAGGTCTCTAACTTTTCTCCTTATAGGAGGGGTGTTTTTTTTTTAATCAGTCAGATAAATATATGTTGTTTCTGTAAGTTTCTGTATCATTTGTATTTCCACAGGCTCCTGAAATTCCGACCTGAGGGTGTGGAACATAAAGACAAGCAATTTTGACAAAAGCTAGATCAATAGTAACAAATGCAAAGGTATTTTAAGCTGGAATGAAAATATCACTTACAAAAATAAATGTGTAAGATGTTTGACAATTGACATTTCAAAATTGGTGTCCAGACTACTACTTGTACAGTTTCATTAGGCCTGAGAGGTGTTTCATTCAGTGCATTTCCTGTTCTTGTAATGCCCATGGTGGTATCATCAAGGATTACGGGATTTAGAGGAATGGGTATTGAATGGACTCAACTTTTCTCATTGAATAGGGCGGCAGTTGGAGTAAGAGCTCAATGGATGAAGAGGGTGTGAAAATGTTGGAGAAAAGTTTTATTGTCTCACAGAGCCATGGGTAGAGGTAGCAATATATCATAGACAAGTTCTCTCTCTCTCTCTCTCTCTCTCTCTCTCTCTCTCTCTCTCGTGTGTGTGTTCCATTGATTTTCTTCTGTTTGTTGCCCCCTGTTCTTGTAGTTTTGCAGTGTCAAATCAAGGGAATCAGGCTGAAGTTTGTATTTCTGGGATCCCATTACTTTCTTTCATTATTTCTCATTTTATGCAAAATCCAGTTTTCTTATCCATTTGATGTTGGCTAGCAGAGAAGGTTCTGGTCCCATTACATATTCACGCCAAACTCTGGATTCTCATGTCACAATTAATGATTCCTTTTGCCATTCCTTCTTTCTTAATTAACAAAACAGAGCATGAATAGTTGTAGATGTAAATCAGTAAAATTCTGTCTTGTATTCATGTAGGAAACCCATATAAATACACAAAATTGGACACCCATATAAGGTAAATCCTATAGAAAGAAAGAACTTTATAAGGAAAGAGAATATTACACAAATATAACAGCGATACAATGAAAGGATTGCCTATCCTTTCATATAACAGCTATACAATGAAAGGATTGAAAGAATCCTATCATTTCTCTTTACATTCTCCCTCAAACTGATGCTAGGTGGACAACATAAGTTTGGATGCAAGATACCAATGATGAGCTGAAGACAGCTTTAATAAAGATGTTTGCAATCTGATGAGTAGAAGCTATGTAGGGAAGAGAAATAAGGTTATTAAGATATTTGTCACGAATGAAATGACAATCAATCTTAATGTGCTTCGTGCGCTCATGAAATATTGGATTGGAAGCAATGCGAATGGCGCTAGTATTATCAACATAGAGAGGTGTTGGCTACGAAAATGAAATAGAGAAATCTGTGAATAACCCATGAAGCCAAACAATCTCACTACAAACTGATGACATGGAACGATATTCAGCCTTCTGCAGATGACTTGGAAATTGTATGTTGCTTCTTACATTTCCAAGAAATAAGAGAGTCACCAAGAAAAACACACCATCCTGAAGTAGAGCGTCAAGAGTCAGGACAACCAGCCCAATCAGCATCAGCATAGGCACACAATTTAATTGAAGAAGAGGAGGAGTAAAATAGCCCTTGTGTAGCTGTACCTTGCAAATAGAGAATAATGCAGTGAGCAGCGGTGAGGTGCAATTGGAAAGGTGACGGAATGAACTGGCTACAATATGGACATCATAAGAAATATCTAGGTGAGTCATAGTAAGATAGATAAGACTTCCCACAAGTAGCCGATATATAGTAGGATCAGAAAGAGGTTCTCCAACATGCTTAGAGTATTTGACATTAACTTCCATAGGAGTATCCACTTTCTTGTCATCAGTTAAGTTGGCCAGTTTAATCAAATCTTGAACATATTTGTGTTGGTTAACAAAGTAACCCCATTTAGAGTAGTGAACCTCGAGTCCAAGAAAATATGTGACAGGACCCAAATCCTTCATCTTAAAGGAAGAACTTACGAGTGACTTCAATGTGGTAATAGCGTCAATATCATCACCCGTAATAAGAATGTCATCCACATACAATAGAAGAAATGCCATACCTTTAGGAGAAGAATGAAAGAACAATGAGTAATCATGGTAACTCTGAGTAAAACCAGCATGAATAACTACCTACCGAAAATGTTTAAACCAAGCCCTAGGAGCTTGCTTCAAACCATATAAGGATTTCTTTAGTCTACAAACCATCGATTGATTACATGAAAGACCAGGGGGGGTGCATATAAACCATTTCCTTCAAATGACCATGTAGAAAGGCATTCTTAACGTCCATTTGAAATATAGGCCATTGGCGGATAGCAGAAAGAGCTAAGAAGACACGAACGGTGGTCATCTTAGCAACTAGAGCAAAAGTCTCAGAGTAGTCAATACCATATTCTTGTTTATCTCCCTGAGCAGACAAACAAGCTTTATATCTATCAATAGAGCCATCAGACTTGAGCTTCACAGAATATAACCAATGACACTCCATAACTGGAGTATTCGGAGGAGTAGGCACTATATCCCACGTATCATTTTCCAATAAAGCATTAAGTTATGATTCCATAGTCACTTGCCAACAAGGAATACGACATGTCTGGTGGTAAGATTTAGGAAGAGAAACAGGATCTAACGAGACAAAAAGAGAAGTAATGGGATCCAATGGGGCAAACAGAGCAAATGAAGTATAAGGATCTAGAGAAGTAAGCAAAGCACTAGAAACATTAGCTGAAAATCCATACCAAAAAGGAGGCTTAGAAACCCTAGTGGAACGACGTAAAACATGATCAGAAGAAGAAACCATAGGATTAGTAGAAGAAACATTAGTGGAAAAAATATTAGAATCACTACGAGTTACCTCAAGATCAGAAGCCGGTGATAATATATGATCAAAACCCGACACCGAAGGCATAGGCAAGGGCGTTGTTGTTGGAGTCGTTTGTCGTTGTTGGCGTTGATACACTTGAGGAGCAGAAGAGGAGAAGGGACATCAAAAAGAGGAAGAAAAGAAACAGAGGAAATAGGAGAACGCATAATATGAGTATAATAAAAAATATGTTCCATGAAAACAACATGACGAGAGATGCGCAAACGACGAAGAGATGGATCATAACATACAAAACCCTTATGCACAGAACTATAGCCCACAAAGACATACATGGCAGCCTGAGAAGAAAGCTTGGTTCGTTCATACGAGGTAAATGAACGAAACATAAACAACCAAAAACCCAAAATAAAGAATAGTCAGGAATAGAACCAAACAAACAATAATACGGAGATTGTTTGTGCAATACAGAAGATGGAATACGATTAATGAGAAATACTGCAGTGGAAACCGCCTCAACCCAGAAAGTCACAGGAACATGAGAGTCTTGAAGTAATGTCCGAACAACTGCAAGAATATGACGATTTTTGTGTTCAGAGACCCCATTTTGCTGAGGAGTTGAAGGACAAGATTTTTGTGGTAAAGTACCTTCTAGGGATAGAAAGTGAAGAAAAATACCATTAGTGCATTCACCACCAGAATCAGATCAAAACACCTTTATTTTGGAGTTAAACTGTGTGTGAACCATAGAAAAGAAGGTTTTGTAATGTTAAAAAAAATTCAAATCATTTACGCATAAAATAAACCCATGTGTATCGGGTAGCATCATCAATAAATAACAAAAAATAACGATATCCCAGTCGAGACAAAATCGGCGTTGGTCCCCAAACATCACTATGAACAATATCAAAGGGTGCAGTGCTAATAGAGGAGTGAGAAGGAAATGGTAAATGCGTACTTTTACATAAAGAACAAGTCACACATGATTTTTCCACGGATTGCAAAGAAGAAATTTTGTTGGGTAAGCTACCATTACGAAACAAATACTCCAGTTTGTCAGAATATAAATGGCCTAACCGGAGATGCCACAGATTCCACAAATTATTAGATGAAGTAAAATCCTTCGAGGAAGAAACAAGAAAATAGGAACTAGGTAAATAGGAAGGAGGAGAAGACATGCTCTTCAATGTTTCAAATTCCAACGCAAACATAAGACCAATTTTACTCCCCTTCGCTATCACCTTCCCAGTGCGCGGGTCTTGAATCACACAACCATGAGAAGAAAAGTTAACAATATAACCCTCATCTACCAATTGACCAATGGAAATAAGATTAGTAGTGAGCCTAGGACCAAGAAAAACATTGGTTAATTGTAGGGGGTGAGAACAGGAAGTAGATATTGACAAGTTATTACTACCAATGATATCTGGTTTATCACCATTGGCAGTAAGAATTTGTCGACCATCATTGCAAGGTTTAAGAATAATAGTAGAAGAAAAAACACCAGTCATATGATTAGTAGCTCCAGAGTCAAGAATCCACAAGGGAGTAGACGGAGAGCAATAAAAAGAAACCTTACCAGACAAACCAATAGCAGAAAATGCAGAAGAAATGGCAGAGGTCACGCTGCTCTGGACTAGTTGCCTAACCTCATCCGACATACCAACAGTAGCAGAAACATTGTTTTTCTCAGAATCAAGTCAAGAGGGTGCAGAGGATGGTGTTTCGGAAGCCTAATAAGCCCTTGGTTGAATAGTACACGGACTAAAGGTGAAGGTTTTCTTGGTGGTTTCACTTTGCATTCAGAGATAATGTGACCATCTTTCTTACAATAAACACAGAAATTGCCCTTCTTGCAATGAGAAGCAGTATAACCAGTAGCCTTGCATTCATAACATTGAACATGAGAAAAATCACGAGAGGAAGGCTTCGATTTGGTTTTGTTGGCAAAGAGCACCACATCATCCTTCTTCTGATCAAGGGTAGTTTGAGTAATAAGTCGAGTCTCTTCTCGAAGCAACTCCCCAAGAACCAAATCCATTTTAGGTAGGGTACCCCTATTGAGGATGTTAGCTCGAACAACCTCATAATCAGCTCTCAATTTAATGAGAAAATGCATAACTTTTCTTTCAGCATGTATTTTCTGTAAAGTCCTAATGCAACAATTAGATAAGTTGGAAGTTATATGAGCCTGTTCATACTCATTCCATAAAGTGAGGAAACCAGCATAATATTCCTGAACACGCTTCTCTTCTTTACCATATGAAATTAAATTATTTTCAATTTCAAAATTTCTGGCTAAATTTGATTGCTAATAAACCCGTTCAAGATATGACCACATCTCATGAGCCGTGGAAAAACCGCGCATAGGAATACCAATATGTGGATCAATAGTACCAAGAATCCAAGTAATAATCTTAGCATTATCAATCTTCCATTTAGCCAAATTAGATGACTTGGAAGGATAAGTAATAGATGGTTGGGATGTTGAGCAATCGATATATCCCCACAAACCTTTCCCTTCCACGAAAAATAGAAAATGAAACCTCCAAATACCATAGTTTGTACCATCGAATTTAATCGACAATATCTCAGATTTTTCCATTTTGAAAGGACAAATAATGGAAAAAAAATTAATAGCATAAATGAAAAGAGCAAGAGACGTAGGATGGTATTGCAGCAAATAGGTAATGGGTGGCAGAAATATATATATATATATATATAAGGATAAGAACTAATAAGTGAGGAAGGAGGGTACCCACGATAGTTTTTGGATGGAGACTGAGATCAACGGATAAAGGGCAGTGGAATTGAACAAGGACTGTTCACAGAGGCATGGATTGCTCACAGGATAGCAGAGGATTGGAATCGGAGGATCGGAATGTTTGGCAGAGGCTGAGATTTGAACTTTTGCTGCGGAGATGATCGAAATGCTCCAGAGATTCTAGAGAAGGCTCTGATGCCATGTAAATCAGTAAAATTCTTTGTCTTGTATTCAAGTAGAAAACCCATATAAATACACAAAATTGGACGCCCATATAAGGTAAGTCCTATAGAAAGAAAGAACTTTACAGGGAAAGAGAATATTACACAAATATAATAGCTATACAATGAAAGGATTGAAAGAATCCTATCCTTTCTCTTTACAATAGATACAGTAATTTGAAGGGCAGAATTGGAATTCTCATTCTTAGTTTTTTTATTCTTTTTGGGGTGTGGGTTGGGGGGGTGGGTGTGGGGAGGCAAGTGCTTATGGACGAGGTCAACTGCTAATGGTGATCAGGATTGGACCATGAGTTATATTGTCAATGTAAGAATGTTAATGTTTACTTCTTAACCCTAAGGGGGTAGTCGAGTTGGCAAGGGACCTTCGCCTCAGGAAGCGTGTGGTTTTGAGTTCGACTCTTTTTTAGTACTCTTCACTGCTTTCAATGAAAGTTGAATGGTTATCATTCAACCTTGGTATGACTCGGTTAATGTGGTTGTGGGGTCAGTATGAGATCGTGAGATTAGTGAAGGCTTGAATACCTGTCGTTAGAAAAAAAAAAGTTTATTTCCTTGTAGATTACCAAATAAAATTGTAACCATTGGTTTCATTACTCTTGGTCATTGTACTACTCTTTTTTTTTATAACGGAATGGAAATAGAAAATTGTGCCTTCTATTTTGTGTTCTTGTTTCTTATGGGACAATGTATTTGAGGCTAAAGTGTTTAAATAATCATGTGAAACTGTTTTATGCAAATGAATTTTATGTTTACGCTTCACTAACTTGGAGATCTTGCAAAAGAAAGTGTCCTGGATGCAGTCATGAAATTAGGGGTTTGAGACTATTTAGTAGATTTATGCAATAATATCTAAAACCTTACCCCAACTTATTGGGGTTAGTTATATAGAGATTTCAAGTAAGGACGAGTGTGGCGATCCATGCAAAAAGATTATCGGGTTATGGCTAATTATAATAAGTATCAGCTATTAACCTAACCACCACTATAAATAAGCCACATGCTTATAACGATAGACTATAATAAGGTATCGATTGTCTACCTGATGTACCATATAGATCGGTTAAGTCAAAACGTCCTACATGCATTACATCCACTACCAAGACAATCCATCGCCCAACCTGCTTTTATGAAAGGAGGAATGAAATAACGAATTCTTGACAGCTCCGCTAACCATGAAAAATAATAAGAAATCGAAAGTCTGCACAATATTTTATTTTATTTTATTTTTTTATTTTTATTATTTTTACATTTTTGTATCAATCCATATTTCGATCTAAAACCCAATAACCATCTAAGAAAATATATAATTCAAAAGTTCTCAAGTTAGAAGGAATGATCGAATTCAGATTGAATAAGCTAAAAGAGCTAAGAACAGGCCTAAAATATCCATAGTAGATTTATGCAATCTTTCTATATTAAGGAGTTGGATAAATATTTTATTGTTATTTAGTTTCCTTGTTTATTTAGTTTAAATATTCATTATATTGTAATCATTCAATAAAAGACTAGATTTGAAAATTCTGAATTAAAATTTGAAGCTTCTACTGGATTTGCGACAGTCAAAGGTGACCAAGTGCTACTTAATTTCATCTCTTCGATGTTCATGATCTATTCTTTCTCTAGTACTACCATCTACTTTCCCTCTTAATTTTTTTCTCTATACTTGCTGAGATTCTGTTTTATTGTTTCTATGCTTGTAAAATGGTACTTCCAGTCCAATTTTTTGTGTTGCCATCTCCCGATCCTTCTCTTTTCTTCCTGAAATTTTGTGTACTGATACTTGTTATGTGTGTCTCAAATCTTTGTATCCATTTTGAAAATCGTCTCGCTCTAATATTTTTGTGGCGATCTGAATGAGAATTTTTCTGAGATCTATGATGATAACATAGCAAATGTTTGTTCTACTGTCTTGTTGTGTGAGTCGGCCAGAGTTGGGGATTTTCGTGTTAGGGTTTCAAGGGAGAGTTCACGCTGTAAGTTTGGTGTTCTTGAGAGATCTCCATTGCAATCTTTCTCCTGTCATAAAGTGAATCATCTTCAGCTTCGCAAGTGGACGTATCGCGTCATATTGATGTGTGTGAATCACGTTAAATCTCTGTCATCTTTGCGTGAATATGTCTATTTCTTTTTTTTTTTTCTTTCTGGTGTTTATTCCAACAATACTGCCCCAGTGGGAAGACCTATCTTGTGTAACCTGGTTCCTTAAGAGGGAGTCTAGAGTGGTATTCAAACAAAGTTTTGACCAGAAACTAAAACCTCTACTTGGGACCGTTTCAGCCTTTTATCTTTTCTTGTTACTGGTATTCAAGGGGTTTTTGAGATGGGATCAGCTGGCCTTCGAAATAGGGAACATCTCCTAAAATTTTAGGCCATTTGTGGATTTCCAATCCTAGCTCAAACCACCCTGAATCAGACCAATTACTCAACCTGCCCGAATCTGTCAAAACCCTCAAAATCTCGACCACAATTTTGGAATCTTAGTTGGAAGTGATGTAATACACTGTACTTTGTATCAAGTGTGAGATATCTTTAGTTAAGAATCATTTGATCAGCATATATGACTTCCATCAAAATTAATGCATGATCCTAATAGGAGAGGAGACTCAAATCAAGGATTTTAAAGGTAGTGTAGCTCACAATCCAATAGATATCTCGGATCCATACAGATGTCGAGATCCTGATATAGGTTGGCGGATTAGATCCTGTTTTTTTAAAACTTGGGTACTCTTCAATCTATTGTATCAAAAACATCCATTCCTAAAAATTTCAAAAATAGTGTATATTTGTAGGGAGTAGGGATCTATACTCAATAGCCCTAGTTCTATCAGCTCCTCTCAATTTAACAAAGCCATATGTGAACATGGTCCTAAAAGGATTGGGTTGTAATAAGGATCCCAAAAAGAAAGTTAAGCAACTCCACAAAAGGCAAGTAGTTGTAGCCGCACAGGAAGCAGTAAGGGCAAGAAGTAGGGTTGGCCGATAAGAGTAGCCTAAGTAGCAAGCATATAGGTCACAAGATGGGTTAGAGCAGAAATACATTGCAAACATGAAAGGGTTGGACTGATTGTTCAGTGGGCGTATGCAATAAGTAAACACATCTGTGCATGGAGCAATTGTTGCCTGTTGGTTCTGCAGAAGTGCTGTTTGCCATATAAGGGCTATGATCACTCACCACCATGGAGCATTCTTTTTCTGTTAAAAAATAAAATAAAACAAAATGTGTGCATAGATATACATATACATAGACTAGAGCTTATTTAAGGTTTGTTAGGGATGGATGAGCTTAAGTTGTTTGAGCCATGAGATGGTGTGTGTTGTAATGGGCATACCCTTAAGCTCAACCATGTAAATCATATCAAGAATCATGGTGCTTTTTTTTTTTTTTTTTTCTAAAGATGGGTATCCAAGCCTTCGGACTGACTAGTCCTGCAGACTCATAATGATCCCACAATCACATGGGTTGAGTTATATTGGGGTTGAATGAGAACCATTCAACTTTCACTGAAACAGAAAGTAAAAAGAGTCGAACTTAGAACCACAGGCTACCTAAGATAAAAATCCCTTGCCAACTCAAGTGAAGAATTATAGTGCTTTTTCTTTAGCAAGTTAATCCGAATTAAATTTGAAAACCAACGATTCTGGTTAACGAATGAATTTCACAACCTCTCCCATCATGATTTTAAAATTCGGATCAGATCAACTAGGATCGCCAAGATTGAATCGGCATTGACTAAAACCGATCTCCAATATCAATCCAATCCAATCTAAACCGATCTCCTCAGGAGAAAGTGGGAAGGGGATCCACGCTCCTTCTTGAGCCTTCCTACCAGCTTCCATGCCACCTTGGTTCCATCGCCTACGTCAATCATGACACCCCAATTTTCTCATTTGTGTTCCATCTTGATTCTTCATTTGAGAGTGCCGCCCTGTGTGAATTGCATTCAAATGTATTTCCATCTGATGCTGACATGCCGAAGCGGACGTTTGAGGACGAGGGTCTGAAAAGTGAGCTTTTATTCTATCTTTCCTTCCTTCTTTGTTACGTTTCCTTTTCTTCTTTTATTTTGCACCTCCCTCCTTTAAGTCTTTTCTTTGGTTTTTTCTTTTGCATGGATCCTCGTTGTGAGGACCACAACATTTATACTCTACTAAATATAGTGACACTCAGAAAGACTTTTTTTAATACTAAATATATATTCACCATAATTCTGAACAATTTCACAATTAAAAACAGAACACGCCCGAATTTTATTAAACTGGTTCATGGTCCAATCTAAGTCGGATTTTGTCTAATCAAATCATGGCTTCAGAAATAATATAAAAATAAGTAGAAAGTTTTTTATTCAGATATCTAGGGAATTTCCTTACCACAGCACTTTTCCACAAATCACAAGTGGATACCACTGAGGGAATTTGATGACATGCGATAATCGTGGCAATGTCGGATCTTTGAGCATTCAGATTTGGGTTTGATAATTGGGGTGTACCTTGATTTTGGGTATGGAATAAGCCAACTTTCCCAAATACGACATTTGAGCATACAATTTAGTCTCTACCAAGGACACTCGGCGGAGCAACCTGGAGAAAGAATCCCTATCAAATTTGATCTCCTGCTGCTCAGCCAGCCCTTCCTCCTCTTCATCCTCGCCATCAACACCACAAACTCCAGAATTTCAGGCACGACAACAAGAAGGTCTTCCGATTTCCCCCACCCCTGCCTCCACCATCACCCCTGATTACTATTTTTGTTTTCTTTACAGTACCTGCTTCTTTTTATATCATTTGGCTTCTTCCCCAAATTCTCTTTCGTATTATTGTCCCTATCACCACCACCGTCTTTGGCGTCTTTGTTGTTCTTTGACATGGGTGAAACGAGTTCAACTTTCTTGTTCATCTTCTGCTCTATCCTCTCCTGGAGCTTCCCTGGGTCCATCGCCCATATCACCGTTAGCTTGTTATTGCTGAAGTCCCCTTTCACGTCTTCTGTTTGAACCTCTCAAACGGAACAAAAAACCAATAAAATGTAGAGCAAACAATCAACAAAACACGTAGAAATTAGAAAACAGAGAACATAAGACCAATCAAGACAAAAGAACTAGAAATTAGTGAAAACATTCAATAGTCCAGACTCCAGATTTCTAGTTCTGTGATAAATTCGAAGGACCAAAAGAATTATGTTGTGCACGTATTGCCACGTATAGAATAGTTCTCAGAATAAGGTGGTAATTGGAGTTAAGTTAGAAGTCTTAAGTGGAGTTGAGTTAGGAGTCTTAAGTCTTACTACTAATGGGGGTGGTTATTATTTGAATAAGTCTTTGTAATGGGTTAAGAGTCCGAGTCTTAAGCAAGAAATGTGGGGTTGTTATCATTGTGGGTAAGGTGACCGTTTCATCCAATGTGAACGTTGCAATGAGGTGGCGGTTCATCCATAGAGTATGGGAAGTAGCTGCTAAATAAAAGGAGTGTTCGTAGGAGGTATCCGTTTGGTACGTTGCTATTTATTTGGCATTGAGTTTGTAATGAAGGTATGAAAATTATCTATCAAGCTTTGGCTTAGATTATTGGAGGCTGGTTCCCTCGAAGAACCAAATAATCGACTTTCATATCTCTTTCTTTACTTGCCAAGATAGGGAAGAACAAGCGAAAGGGTAAGCCGAGAGTTAAGACAGCTGGCTCGGGAAAACATTCTCGACCAAAGCGAGTCATTAAGGAGTTGCACTAGGTCCTCAGGCCGAGTTCGTAACAAATTATAAGTAGATTTAGATTATTACAAAAGGGAGGATAAATGGGTCTGAACATTTCACATACTAGATTATTACAAAAGGGAGGATAATGCTGGAACGTGACACGTACTCCAAGCATTATACAAGTCCAGGTCCTTCTCCACTCTTGTTTTCTCCTATTTAATTTAATTAAAACAAATAGAAATTGTTAGTTAGTTTATTACTTTGATGATTATTTTTTTTCTGCAGGAAACACTTCTACCCAGCAGGTTGTCAGGGCAATATGGTTACAGTTATTCATTGACTGCAAATGATGAGATCTATAATAATGGGTTTATGCTTTGCTTTGTTTTGAAACCCTGGCCTATCCCCATGTACCTTCTGAAATTGGAAGTGGGTCATCTATTAAACATCGATGTAAATATTTCCGCTTGTATCCACCAAAAGATTAAAAAAATCAGGTGTGATCATACGCTGGAAATTAAGGATGTTGAGTATACTACTGATAGAGATAATCTGCATTCACCATTTTAAAGGCTTTGACTGGTTTGGGATTCCGTTGCAAGAAAAAGATGCCATTGAGATTTTAGATATCATTCCACTCAACGCCACTGTGAAATTTTGTGAGATATTGTTCAAGAACAGGGAACCTGACCAGAATAAGCCTAATTCCAGTGATTTGCTCAAGTGGTCATATGTCAATGATGCGTTTAAGATTAGAGTCTGTTTCTGATGTAATGGGGGAAAGGGGAGAGATGTTGAGGAGCAGTAAGAGAGCCCGTTTTCAGGACAACGATGATGAGGCAGCAGACAGGTCCTTTTCTTAGCATGACTTAAGGTTAACCAGCCAGCAAATGATGATGATGATGATGATGCAACAATCTTACTGAAGAGGTGAAAACTGTTTGTGGATGCCAACACTAATGATCTCAGACTTACCCTCTACAGAGATGTTTGGGTTGGTTCTTTACCTTACTTTAAAGGGTTCTACTTGCACATGTGTATAATGTTAGAGAAATCAAATTAATAACAGCTACACATGATAAAGTAATTGAAACAATTGTTATATTACTCCATCTTTTTTCTTCTTGTCTCCCTATTTTGTAGTATGTTGTGTTTGACTTCCTCTAGAATAGGACTGAATGGTTCTTCAGTGTATTCAGCTGGATATGATTTGATAGATGAGTAGGGGAGGGTGATCTCTGATCCAGACAGATGGCCTTCTTCTAAGGGTGGTAAAGGGTTTTCTGAAGTAGCCAAACAAGTTCATGCCATGGGTTTGATTCATGAGGGGAATAAGTGCACAGGCAGTCAATGCAAACACACCAATCTTGGACATTACAAAGGTCTTGTTCTTTTTCCTTACCATAAGATTCAAATTCTCTTTCTTCTTTCCTTTTGGCTATGTTTGGTTGTAAGGGAATTAAAGGGAAGGGAAGTGAAATTTTCATACTTAAAAAGAAATATATGTAATCATTACCCCATGTGATTATATCATTACTTCAAATCATTCCATATTTGGTTATAAAATTTCACTTTACTTTACATCCAAAACCCTTTGCTATAATATGTAAAATAAAAATTACATGTAAAATGTATCATTAACAAATATGGTTAAAAAAATCAAGTAATTTATATAATCACATTGAATCACATGGGGTAATGATTATAAACATTCATTTTTTAAGTAAGAAAATTTCACTTCTCTTCCCTTTAAATTCCCCTTGCAAGCAAACGGAGCCTTTGGTTTTAAATGATTCCATATTCTTCACCATTAGGTTTGTTCTAAACTTCACTCATATTGGTGAAATTTAAAACTTGCATCACCTGCCACATGGCAGTACAAGAGGTGATACTATGCACCCATCTCACTCATGAACACTTCCTCTCTTCATTCCTTGATGATGTGTTCACTCTGCCCTGCCCTGTATTCATAAGTTCCTTGATGCAGCCAATCGTTATATTTGTTGGGTTTATGGTCTTGCATCACCTGGTATGGTAGGAGCCAGTGATTTGCAGGGGAAGTCATAGCCTGACTTAGATATGCTACCACTGGTGTGGCTAACTGATCCAGGTGAAATGGGGCATTAGTATGTTGTAACTGAATATGTGACACTTATCTTTGTTCTGTTTATTGGCCCTTTAAAAACTAATCCAACTAATGATGTACAAATCGCGGTATAAACTTCTGTTACTTTCATAAACAATGCTGCAGGATGAAGAGAACATTCATTTCTTTATCACTTTATTTTTTATTTAATGTTGAAGTGGTGCCACTAACTGGAGCAATTACCCAGAGATATAGAAAAATGAACTGAGATTTAGAAATTGAAACTCTTTCATTCCTAATTGCAATGATAAACCAGCTTTGAATAGCCTATTATTAGCTTTTTGTTTTATAGGTGAAATGCAAGGAGATGAAGAGAGCCCACACTGTTGCTTTCCCTGTAAGAGATCCCCATTCTGATGATAGTGAATCCAATCAAGGCTCATTAGTGGAGTATGTGTGGCTATGGATTCTGAAATGAGAAGCTTTGAGGCAATGTACTGTAAATTCATCTACTTAGCTGATCCCAACTGATCAGAATTTTATGCATTATGAAATTCGAGTAGTATTGTTATATTCTAGTTACTGATTAAATTTAATTTTCCCCCTATCTTCCAAAAAATTAAAATTATTTTAAATAAAAATATTCTTCCTTTGATATTTGTTTATATCTTTCTCAACTTGATCAATCCATAAAATTAAGGGTTATGGGTTTTACTTTCTCCCATAGATCTCTAACATGACCCTTTTCTTTCTTTTCTTTTTCAGATTTTGAATCTAGTACAATAAGCCTGGAGCGGGGGATCATTGGTTGTGAGAATGCAATTGCTTTGTGGCAATGAATAATGTTTGGGATTGTTTCTGAAACAATTTCAGTACAGGTTTTTGTGATGAGGCCTCGTCTCTTGTACTGGTCCTTCTCTTATGTTGCCTGAGTCCAACTTTCTCAACAACTAACAATAGTTATGGAGGTTTTATTTTTCTGGCGATATGTTACTGGTGTCAACACCAAGCACAAACAGGTTAATTTCATTTCCAAAGGATTGATAATTAGCCATTACGGGCATCATCTGAAGCTTATGCTAACAACCCACCAAGAGGCTGGAACGATTATGACTGGATCATCTCAAGAAGATGAGTTCCTTAGAAATGCAAAAGTCATCACTAACAGTCTACTTGGTCATGGGTATAAGGTCAGAGGCTTGACAATAATAACAGTTAAAACAAACACAAAGGAAAGCAGAACACATTCACCTAAGACAGAGATTTAATGAGGTTTACACCAATATGGTGTGCTACATACTTGGAGGAAGAAGAAGGTGATTCATTATATTGGAGTGAGATTACAACGGAGTTCTCTCAAGAACACCGAACTTGTAGCAAGAACTCTTGCCCAGAAAATCCTTAAAAAAAAAAAACCCAAATCTCACAATGTCTGCTCAAGAAGATAATACATTTACTCCTTCAACTCGGGTCGATCCATCACAGATGATAGTACATATAAGAAGAAGGTGATTTATCATATTGATTGTTTTTAGCGTTCTCATTTAAACTATGGTTTAACCCAATAAATTTGGATCAAGTTCATGTACAAGAACAATCTCATACGTTATTGGACCATGGATTTGAAATCTATTAAATAAAAATAGAAAAAATAGATTCCAAATCCACGAACCAGAACATAAACCTGATCCACTCTCTAACCCAACAATGCTTCACTACCTTCGGTACGGTACTAGATTTCCTCAGCTTAAAAGGTACCTCAAATAATACTATCCACACAAAGTTTCAAACAACTTCACCCATAATGTATATTGATGGGCCCAACACGAAAGCTAAAAAGGAAGCATAATTTCCAAAGCATACCTTACCCAAGTAAAAGGTCCAAGACTCCTTTTCAGGGTTGAAATCGCTCAATTCGATCTCTACAATTCGTGAATACTTCAGGGTGACGGTTGATACCAATGCAATGTCATGATCCGATACAACTAATAAAACCTTAAATCAGTGAAGAGTCATTTAAATCAGATCTGGACCATTGCATTGGTATCAATATACGTGTCACCCCTGAAGGTGGTATTTTACGGAATTGTACGAGATCAAAATGCAGACGATTTTTTTCCCCTTTTCCAGGAAAAAAATTGATATGAGCATATACAATCTCATCACAAATCCTGTATTGCTGAAAATAAATTCTTTGAGCACAAACAACATGGAGGTACGTACACTATCCACCTTTTGATCATATTAGTCATTTCAAAAAGAATTTAGAAGGAAATTTACAATGGAATAATTATGTGTTGTAATTTCAGTTTCTTACATCTCTGGCACAAATGTTTTAAGTGGCAAAAGGGTTCTCACCAAGCAATCTATAAGTTTGAAGTATGAACCCATATTGGAAACAGGTGTTTCAGTTCCTACTAGCTGCATGGATCAGAATTCTAAAGGTTAGGTTGTTGAAGCTCTTAGCTAACACCTTGAATAGATCTGTTGGAAGGATTTCTTGGGAAAGAAGCAAACAAAAGCCTGATATTTGCTTCTATAAGAAGAAGGTTCTCTTGACATCTTATGGAAGGTTTCTACTTTAATTCATTTTTATATTTAATTGGTAACATCACTGTCAGTATTGCTTCTTATACTCGTTTGAATGTTTTCTGTGTGATGATGAAGAGAAAATCAACAAACAGAAATAAGAAGGAAAATTTCCAACTATCAAAAACAAATGCACCGGATTTTTTCCTGGATGCTTCTCTAAACCAGATTACTCATGAAGAGTCAAAGAACTTCTCAATATCCCCTTGCAGATAGGGTGCTAACTAGGGGTGTAAGTTTAGCCCTGACGATCCGAATCGGCCCTGAGTCTGAACCCTGTCTAACCCGACTATGAAGGCCAACTTGACCCAACCTTGTGTGGGGTTGGGCCGAGCCTGGGTTGAGGCATAGAAAACCTAGCTGACCTTAACCCTGAGTTTGACCTTAATTATTATTGTGCTTTGTAGAATGCAGGTGCCTCTTCTAACCAAGGGAGTTTATTCTTGTTGTCATTGAGTTTCTTGTATAACAAGAATATGATAGAGACCAGTATAGCCAAAAGAGAAAGCACAAAGCCAAAGGAAAACCCATATGTAGAGCCATGAATTAAGGAATGAGGAGAGGTGGGGGCTTGTAGTACTTGAGTTTCTTGGTCTTTATATATTGAAAATTAAACATTATTATAGATCAAGATGAAATTCTAACAACAGTGAGTGATTGGATGTCTTGATATGTTGACTTTTGATGGAGGGGATTAAAAAAATGGTCACATGAAAAAATAGGGGCACATGGAATCTCCATGAAAGAATGATAAAATATCACGTTCAGTATAGTTTAATGGAGGAATTCATTTTAGTTTTAATTAAAAAATCGGATTTCAATTCATATCAGGAATTGAAATCGGAATTAAATCATACTTATTAAAATGTGATTCCACTACGAAGACCAGCTAGGGTCAACCCGACCCAACCCTGCCCAACCCTGAGCCCAGAGGGTTGGGTTAGGGTTGGGTTGAGTTTTGGGACCTAGGGTTGGGTTAGGATTTTAAGAAACCCGGCTCAACCCGGCCCTGTTTCACCCCTAATGCTAACCAGGTGTCTGTTCTATACAAGATGGCAGACTTTTCCTTTGTACCAACCCTTTTTGGATGTTATTTATAGAAGTCTAAAAGCTATATATGGTTTTTTTTTAGATAGTTTGCCAAAGTACATCAATAGTCGTCTTGCACAATTCTACACGCATTGCTTCAAGATTAATGTGAAAGAACTAATTAATTAGCTGACTACAATAGAACTCCTGTCATTGTGGAAGGGCTAAATTAAGATAATTTGGGGACTGATATTTGAAGCATAATGACTATTTATAAAATAGAGTATCTTGAGGAATGTGAAAGTACATGATGCATAAAGGTTATGAAATCATGAACCCCTAGATGAGTACTAGAAAACATTTAAAATTTCTCAGCTTTTATTGTTAAACAGCCACAATGGAAAAGGGCAGGGCATACTTGTAGGAAAAGGTTTAAAAGCAGAAGCAAGAAATTAATAGGAAAAAAAACATGAGTATTCATCCTTGGAAACTAATTTTGAGATCTACATTCTTCAATCACTAAACACAGCTAAAAGCCTGTTAACACTGCTTCTATTGTCCCAATTAAAACTAGATGAACCTATGATTTCTTGTCTAATTATTAATGTATTGATTCTATAGGAGAGGTATATCTTTCGTTCTGCAACCAAAGGCTTTTGATTTCACCTTATTTAAACACAAATTGTATGTCAATTTTGTATAAAATTAGTAACTAGAATATTTTTTTTGCCTTTTCATTTCACCTGATTTAAGTTAATATGACACCTAATGTCTGAAAAATATTTTCATAATTTTATGCAAAACTTAAGGAATCCACACTAAACTATCTCAGTTTTATATATACAAAAATGTTAAGGTCATCAACATCATCTGGCCAAGTAGTTGTTAGATGAATAGAAATCATATTATTCAACCCCTAGATTTTTTTTTTTTCATTTTTTATGAGTTTTACGTGTTTCAATGTCATAAAATCCAATATGGCATATTTGCATTAGAAATGTGACTAGCATCATCACATGTTATATAACCCTAACAAAACATTTTTATATATAAATTGATCTTATTTCTTTTATTCGTATGGCATGGGATGTGAGATCTCCATATTCTGACAAGGCATATTTAGGATCCACTTACCCTGCGCTAGTTTTTTTTTTTTTTTTTGGTTTTTTTTATTATTATTATTTAAAGATAGAAACAAGCAATTAACTACGAAGCAAATCCACCTAGGGTGTTCCATTGGTCTAAAGACGTTGTATGTTAATAGGCATCTCTAGCTCGAGTCTCCTTGCAATTGATTTGTTACAAGGGTTAGGTGTGGCTATGTGTAACCGAGGTCTAGTACCCCTGGACCTGAATTGTAAAACCGGGCAGGTTCACCACTCACCTAGTGTTTGGGATAAGGGACCATAACAGGTTAATCCAACCAAGCCTCAGCACTACATGTTGCTTCTTTACTGATGCTGCAATTCCTTGAGCAAGGCTCCTGGCTTCTGCTTTGGCCTTGTCACCTAACCAACCAATGCCAAAACCAATTAAATTGTCAAAAGCAGCGGCTAACTAAACCACTAGAGGATATTGTACCATACATCATGGATATCCAAGGAAAGAATAGAGGAAAATTCAGAATGTTATGACAATCTAGACCAGGATCAAGAGACAAATCCTTTATCCGGCTAGGAACATTCACTAACACACCCAAATGACTCATCATCAAATTGTGATGAGGGCCCTTCTTGTTGCTGCAAGAAATCTGCCACAGCAAATGAATTTGGCCTCTAAAAGCCAACCAAATCAATTCCCTCCACAAGATCATGCATGAAGCTGTTCTCTTTTCCTTCAATGTGTCTCATCCTCAGCCAAGTAATCTTTTTATGTAATGCCTAGACTCCCAAGAGTTCCAATGGCATACTTTGATCTGTTAACTTAAATATTCTCTCTACTTTTCTTAAAAGGACTCCATCTGAGTCCCCTACTAAAATCAAATCTAAAGAGAAAAAGAATCCCCTAGCCAAAATCTGTCTTGAATATGTTTTGATTTGGGCCAGATATCCGGGCCCAAACTCATCCCAACTAAAATATTGACTTACAACCAGGTAATATTATGATTCCAATTTCCTCAGCTTAAAAGATACCTCTAACAGTACTATCCACACAAAGTTTCAAACCACCTTTTCACCAGAAAAAAAAAAAAACCACCTCACCCACAAATAATGTATAGTGATGGGCCCAATACGAAAGCTAAAAAGGAAGCATAATTTCCAAAGGCATACCTCACCCAACAAAAAACAAAGGCCAACCCTCTTTCCATGGTGGAGCAACTTTAGAAAACAATACACATCGACGGGCCCAATACAGAAGACTTTAGAAAACAGAAATTTCCAAGATGCACACCTCACCGACATAGAAAGACCAAGTCTCCTTTCCATACTTGATAGTGTGGTTTTAAAATCCGATCAGGATCGTTCAGATTAGATTGGTTTTGGCTGAGATTGATTCTCAATCGTGGTCAGTTTAATTCGATCCCGAATGATATCATTTCAATCCGAATTGATATCAATTTGAGACCAGAAAGCTACAAAAACCCTAATTTCCAAAAGCATACTGTGATTTCCTGAGAAGCATGTGGAAGCTGCCTAATACTTTCCTTTCCTTTTATTATCAACTCGGAAACCAAGAAATTTACTAGCTGGGTAGTTGAGTGGTGGAATTCTTGGATGTCACATGTTTCATGCTTGTGAATATCAATTCAGGTGCTGGAAAAGCCTTTCTGGAAAAGCTTACTGATCCAGGTGAATGACTTAAGTAGAAAACTTTGGCTTATAACTAATAATATTGTTAAGCACTCACGATTAGTGAAATCCAAACAAAAAAGAGAAGTGGGAAGAATCAAAGTAACCTGGAACACTCCACAGTAGTTGGATTTGAAAACTATCCAGTGGATAGGATAAAAGATTCCTTTTCGACATCTTTTTTTTTTGGGAATATTGCTCTGCTGAGTGAGATGAACATCTTTCCTGTGAACAAGATGAGGAGCATATAACCACAAAGTGAAAACAAAGGACAATCAAATTGAATGACAAGGAAAACTCTCTTCTCACTCTTCTGTTTTCAGAAACATAGGCTCCGTTTGGTATCGTTTTAAAAAAACATTTTTGGAGTTTTTTTTGTTCTATTGGAACGAAAAAATGGAATCTTCTGTTTGGTGCACTTTATGGTCTGTTTTTGTTTTTTTGGAACAAAAAGTGAAAAAAAAAATCTGAAAAAATGTTCCGTCTTCCCAGTTTCGTTCCATTCTACAAAAAAAAAAAAAATATCGTTCCCGATAAAAATCTGAAATTTTGAAACACCATTTTTTCGTTTTAAAACTGCATTTTTACACAGAAACTGAAATTTTCGTTTTTGACACGAAACGGCGTTTCTGAAACAGAAATGATACCAAACGGGCTCATAGTCCGGCCAAGGTCAACTTTGTTATGTGTCTGGATAGCAAGGATCAACTCCCCCCACAAAAACATTTTTCCCACAAAGAAAATGAAAATTATTCCTCATTCTCTCTTACCACCACAAAGTTCTACCTCTTCATATCTTAGCTCGTCCTTCTAAGATCAAAACTAACTTAATTATTGTCTCCTCAAACAATACTATCCACTCAAAGTCTCCTTCTCATACTTGATATGGTTTTAGAAATCAGATTGGATTGGTCAAGATTGCTCAGATTAGATTCTTATCCCTATATGGACAAAAACAATAATTTCCAAAAGCATACGTCACAGACGACTGACTTAAAGTGGCGTAGTCTCCTTTACTTTATATATGATTCTAAATTTCCTAAGCTTAAAAGATACCTCAAATAATACCATCTACATAAAGTTTCAAACAACTTCACCCATAATGTATAGTGATGGGCCCAATATGAAAGCTAAAAAGGAATAATCATAATTTCATCTCCTAAATAGTAAAAAATAATGCTTTAAAAAATAAAAATAAAGACAAAATCAATCGATATCCAATACCAATATCATCCCCTAAATCCTTGTGCCCAATACAGAAGACTCTAGAACGACCGACTTCCACAATGGAGCAATGCACTTCCATATATTATGATTTCCTGAGAAGCACGCGGAAGCTGTCAAGTACTTTCCTTTCCTCTTAGTTCCAACTTTTTCAAAAGAATACCAAGTGGAGAGTAGATACAATTATTATTATTATTTATTATTAAGGGAATAAAAATTAGACATAGCAACTCAGAAAGTCAGTCAGCAGAGTCAGTACTTGTTTATTTAAACTATGATTTCGTAGAAGGCAATTGATCAGTTTGGGTGAATTGGTAGAGAAAGTTTCTTGAGAGGGAAAAAAAAAAAAAAAAAGAGCTCTTTGAACATCATCTGATCTTGTCTGCAATTACAACTTCCAACTTCATGGCGGCACTAGATTCGGCTTCCTCCTCCTCCTCTGTTGCCTCCACAGTTGGATCTTCCAGTTACGATGTGTTTCTCAGCTTCAGGGGTGAAGATACTCGCTATAACTTCATTTGTTTCCTTTACAAAGCTCTGAAAGATGCAGGAATCGATGTCTTTCTTGATAATGAAAACTTGTGGACTGGAGAAGCAATTGGCTCAACCCTCCTTAGAGCGATAGAGGGGTCAAAAATCTCGATCCCTGTCTTCTCTAAAGGTTATGCACATAGCAAATGGTGCTTGCAGGAACTTGCTCAGATATTTCAATGCTACAAATCCAATGGTCAAATTGTCTTGCCCATATTCTTTCACGTTGACCCATCACATGTTCGGAACCAGACCGAAAGTTTTGAAGAAGCGTTTAGGAAGCACAAGGAGATTTTCGAGGCCGATATAGTAATGAGTTGGAGGGAAGCTTTGAGAGAGGTCGGGAATTTGAAAGGAGAAGTTCTCAAAGAAACTATGTAAGTCTAAAGCCCACAATTTTTGCTTTTTTCTCAAAACTTAATTAAACGATTATCTATTTATTTCATTTTGTTAGACCATCATTCTATTTCCATCCGTTTCACTTCAATTTCTCATTAGTGTTTATTTTTTTTACTGCTTGCTTTCCATTCCATAAAAAATTTTGAATTTATATGTTCTTTTCTTTACAAGATAGTTTGATCTTAACTAGTTATTTTTGTTTTGACTTTATTTTTTTATATAAAATAATTGTAGGAATCCAGCTGAGTTAGTTGATTCAATTGTCAAAAGGGCCCTGAGTGAATTGGTTAGTAGCACGCATTTGGCTGAGTGTGAGTACCGTATTGATATGGATTCCAGAATAAATGATCTGCTATCATTGTTAAATATTGGCTCTGATGATGCTCTATTCGTGGGAATCTGTGGTTTTGGTGGCATCGGAAGACAACTATTGCCAAGGCTGTCTACAATAGGATCTTTCCAACCTTCAATAGGCACAGTTTTCTTTCAGATGTTAGAGAACAAGCAACACAATGCAAGGGTATAGTGTCTTTGCAGAAGCAACTTCTTAAAGATATTTTCAAAAGAGACTATGACATTGAAGATTTACATAGAGGAAAGAAATTAATAGAAGAAAGAGTTTGTAAAGAAAAAGTTTTTCTTGTTCTTGATGATGTGGATAGTAAAGAACAGATTGGTGCTTTGGCTGGTGGGCTCAATTGGTTTGGTCAAGGAAGTCGGGTCATAATCACAACGAGAGATGAAAATATTTTGAACATAGCTAAAGTCAGTACAGATAAAATATATAGACCCCATTTCTAGATCATGAGAATTCTCTTCAACTATTTAGTTGGCATGCCTTTCAAAGCAAACAACCTCCTGAAGAATATATGCAACTCTCACGTGATGTGGCAATACATTCTGAAGGGTTGCCTTTAACTCTAGAGGTGTTTGGGTCTTACCTATCAGACCTAAGCGACAAAGATGAATGGGAAAGTACATTACAAATATTGAAAGAAATTCCTCCTGAAAAAGTCCAGAGAAGGTTGAAGATAAGCTATGACAACCTAGAAAACAATTATCAAAAAGCCATATTTCTTGATTCTGCATGTTTTTTCATTGGATGGGAGAAAGAAACTCTAATTTCCATATGGGAAGGTTGTGGCTATCATCCAAAATCAGCACTATGCAAATTAATTAAAAGATCCCTTCTAAAATTTGTAGATGGTTGGAATGGTGAATGCTTGGCAATGCATGATCATATTCGAGATATGGGAAGAGAAATTGTCTTAGAAGAAAGCCGTATGGAGCCGGGAAAACGTAGTAGGTTATGGTCTGATGGTGAAATCATGGAAGTACTAGAAGAACATAAGGTAAGACCAAAATGCATGCCCCTCTCTCTCTCTCTCTCTCTCTGTGTGTGTGTGTGTGCGTGTGCGCATTATAAAAAATTACATTGCAACCAAGCACAATAAAAGCATGGCACATTAATGCACAGTTCCACATTTTAAAATTCTTTTGTACAATGATTTGGATGCAATCCATAGCCTTTACTACGTCGTTTCAAATGACATGGGATGTGTTTTTATCACTTTTCTCTCTCTTTTTTTTTCCCATCAATTTCTATTTACTTGAGTTATTTTCTATTATAGGGGACTAATATGATAGAAGGCATGAGTCTCCGCTATCACTCAAAGACGCCTATTGAGTTCACTAGTGAACCTTTTAAGATGATGCCTAATATAAGATTTCTTGACATTAGTTCAGCAAACTTTGTGGGAGACCTTTCACAATTTCCCTCTGCGTTAAGATGTTTAGAGTGGAAATACATACCTCAGATACTTTACCTACCAATTTCTATCATAAGAGATTAGTTTATCTCAACCTATCGGATAGCGTATTGAACATGTTTGGAATATCAGACCTCAAGATGAAAATCAGGTATAGTATTTAACTTTATTTTCTCATTTGATTAGTAAGTTTTATTGATAGTAATATAGTAATATATATATATATATATATATACATATGTTTTCTCTTTGTTTGACAGGGATTCCAAAATTTGAAAGTTCTCAATCTTGGTGACTGTGAACATTTATCTAAGTCCCCAGACTTTTCATGGTTTCCTTATTTGGAGAAATTAGATCTTCAATATTGCACATCTTTGGATGGGTTAGATGAATCCATCGGACAGTTAAGTCAGCTCAAAGAGATTATTCTCGATTCGTGCGATTCATTCAAGAAGTTGCCCGAGTCCATTGGTGATCTAAAATCTCTAGTCAAGCTTGACTTGACGAAAACACAGATAGAAGAACTCCCAGACAGCATTTCCAGGATGAGCTCTCTCAAAGAGCTTATTCTCACTTTTTGCATCTCACTCAAGAAGTTGCCTCAGTCCATTGGTGATCTAAAATCTCTAGTCATGCTTCACTTGACGGGTACACGAATAGAAGAACTCCCAGACAGCATTTCCAGGATGAGCTCTCTCAAAGAGCTTATTCTCACTATTTGCATCTCACTCAAGAAGTTGCCTCAGTCCATTGGTGATCTAAAATCTCTAGTCATGCTTCGCTTGACGGGTACACGAATAGAAGAACTCCCAGACAGCATTTCCAGGATGAGCTCTCTCAAAGAGCTTATTCTCGATTTCTGCCGTTCATTCAAGAAGTTGCCCGAGTCCATTGGTGATCTAAAATCTATAGTCATGCTTGACTTGACATATACACAAATAGAAGAACTCCCAGACAGCATTTTCAGGATGAGCTCTCTCAAAGAGCTTATTCTCGATTCGTGTTGTTCATTCAAGAAGTTGCCCGAGTCCATTGGTGATCTAAAATCTCTAGTCAACCTTGGGTTGAGGGATACAAAAATAGAAGAACTCCCAGACAGCATTTCCAGGATGAGCTCTCTCAAAGAGCTTATTCTCAATTCGTGCCGTTCATTCAAGAAGTTGCCCGAGTCCATTGGTGATCTAAAATCTCTAGTCAAGCTTGACTTGACGGGTACAGAAATTGAAGAACTCCCAGACAGCATTTTCAGGATGAGCTCTCTCAAAGAGCTTATTCTTAATTCGTGCCAATCATTCAAGAAGTTGCCCGAGTCCATTGGTGATCTAAAATCTCTAGTCAAGCTTGACTTGATGGATATAGAAACAGAAGAACTCCCAGACAGCATTTCCAGGATGAGCTCTCTCAAAGAGCTTATTCTCAATTCGTGCCAATCATTCAAGAAGTTGCCCGAGTCCATTGGTGATCTAAAATCTCTAGTCAAGCTTGACTTGAAGGATACAAAAATAGAAGAACTCCCAGACAGCATTTCCAGGATGAGCTCTCTCAAAGAGCTTATTCTCGATTCGTGCCATTCATTCAAGAAGTTGCCCGAGTCCATTGGTGATCTAAAATCTCTAGTCAAGCTTGACTTGAGGGGTACACAAATAGAAGAACTCCCAGACAGCATTTTCAGGATGAGCTCTCTCAAAGAGCTTATTCTCAATTCGTGCCAATCATTCAAGAAGTTGCCCGAGTCCATTGGTGATCTAAAATCTCTAGTCAAGCTTGACTTGGCGAATACACAAATAGAAGAACTCCCAGACAACATTTCCAGGATGAGCTCTCTCAAAGAGCTTATTCTTCTTTATTGCGAATCACTCAAGAAATTGGGCGATGGTGTTGGAGTATTAGAGAAGCTTGAGAAATTAGATTTGACAGGTTGTACTGAACTAGTGAAGCTACCAAGATCAATGGGAGGAATGAGATGTTTAGATAGCATTAACCTGAATAAAATGAAAATTACTAAATTTCCTGATGATTTTTCAATGCCCCCAAATTTAGTGAAGCTGGAAATCAATTCACTGAGGAGGCTTGAATCCTTCCAAGTCGATATGTCACCCTTGGAAACCTTGAAGAAATTAAAGATTCATGAATGCGAGAAGTTGGAATACCTCCCGGAGCTTCCCTCAAGTTTAGTTGAACTTTGTTGTGAAAATTGTGTTTCATTGGTACGACTTCCAGATTTGTCAAAGCTGAAAAATTTGACAACAGTAAAGCTTATGTATTGCAAAAAGCTAGAGGAGATTCCAGGCCTTGAGGGAATAGAATCGTTGGAAGAAATGGATGCGCGAGATAGTTATAACTTGACACATACTCCAAAGAAGATACAGGTATGTTTTCTCCTAAAATTAATTGGACCTATTAAAAACTGTTAATTATTAATTTAATACTTTGATTATTGACGGCTCGGGTTTCTTTTTTCCTGATTATTTGCAGGGAACGCTTTTACCATTCAACAGGTCACTGGAACTTAGTTATAATTATTCCTTGACTGCCAATGATGGGATCTATAATAATGGGTTAATTCTTTGCCTTGTTTTGGAAGCGGGTGGTTATTTCGGGACATAATTATAGATATTTCCGCTTGTATCCACAAAACAGATAAAAAAATCAGGTGTTTTCATAGTCTCAGAATTAAGGATATCGAGTATGCAACTGAGCGAGATACAATCTACATTCACCGTTTCAAAGGCTTTGATTGGTTTGGGATTCCGTTGCAAGAAAAAGATGCCATTGAGATTTTAGATATCAGTACATACAACACGCCACTGTGAAATTCTGTAAGGTATTGTTCAAGAACGGGAACCTGACCAGAAAATCCCTAATTGGAGTGCCTCGATGGTAGCAGATTTATTCAATTGGCCATATGTGTACGACGATGGTGGAGCAGTGACATTAAATTATTGGCCCAACCTACAAGATTTCTTGAGTTGTATAGGATTTGACCCTGTTTCTGAAGTAGTGGGGAACGAAGAAGAGATTCAGAGTCTTCAAGACAACGATGATGAGGCATCAGGTCCTCCTTCTCTAAGCCTGAGCTTAACATGCTGGCCACAAGAGGAGGTTGAAGGATCAAATTATGTTCCTAAAGAAAAAGAGGAGAAAGAGGAAGTGTTAACGAGGGCTACAAGAAACTACAAGGACGAGGAGGCATCATCATGTTCATACCTTCTTACCCTGGCTTTAACAACATCGTCATCACCACCACCACCACCACCATCACCATCACCATGTGTAGTATTGGCATCTCCCTCTGACAATGACAATGACAATACCGAAGAAGAAAAGGAGAGGAATAACATTTTCCATACAGTGGATTTCTTGAGTTGTTTAGATTCTGTTTTCATGTAATGGTGGAAGATGGAGAGATGTTGAGGCCTAGCAAGAGACATCGTCTTCCTGATCTCAACGATGATGAGGCAATTGGTCCTTCTCTTAGCCTGGCTTTGAATAGCGAGGTTAATCACCCGACAAATGATGAACAAACATGCAATGCTACTGCCGTAATGGTGGAAGATGGAGAGATGTTGAGGCCTAGCAAGAGACCTCGTCTTCCTGATCTCAATGATGATGAAGCAACGGGTCCTTCTCTTAGCCTGGCTTTGAATAGCGAGGTTAATCACCCAACAAATGATGAACAAACATGCAATGCTACTGCTGTAATGGTGGAAGATGGAGAGATGTTGAGGCCTAGCAAGAGACCTCGTCTTCCTGATCACAACGATGATAAGGCAACGGGTCCTTCTTTTAGCTTGGCTTTGAATAGTGAGGTTAATCACCCGACAAATGATGAACAAGCAAGCAATGCCACTAGAAATGGCTCCGATTAACCTCGAACTCTATATTGGTCAATTTGATGATTCCTAGAAATGGCTACGGAGGATTCATTTTTCTAGCAATATGTTACTGGTATGAACACCAAGCACAACCAAGTCAGTTGAATGAGAATCTTCTTACATTCTAATCTAACCTTTCTATGGGATCCTTGTTGCAGCAACCAAATCTACTTCCCCGACAAGATCATGGGGTGGTGCCTTTCTTCAACTGAAATATTCTCTGTTGGATCAGGATCAACTTAATATGTAATAACTCAAATGTCCTTGCAGATGCCAACACTGACATCAGGTAATGACCTCACACTTATCCTCTTAGAGGCATATGTTTGGGCTGGTTCTTTAATTTACGGTTTCTTTTCAGCCTAAAATCATCAATAAAACAAGTTTTACAGTAAAATAATAATTTTCATTATTTGTTTTCTAAGATGGAAAATTTTGATGGATGTAAAATTTTACTTCATATTTATCAGTAAAATTTTCCTTGTTTAAATGTTCACGACTTGTAACTCATTTTTTCGAGTTTTCAAACTTCGTTGGTAAGACATAAGAATAAATCAGTACTTTGGGTACTGCATATTACTTGCATTTCAAGTTTCAACCTATGATTTTCGTTTTAAATTAAAAATAAAAATTCAAAATTGGACATTTAGATATGGCCTTTGATTGGGCTTTGGGTATAGTACTAGGCTTGTCAATGGATTATATGTATTTTTTTTTTTTTGGTTAACCAATGGATTATATGTATTTATGAATGGCTTTTTCAGTTTTAACAACTAATATGACAGAAAAATTTATCAGGGAAAAAAAATCAATATAACTTTAATTAGTGTTGAGTGGAAATATATATAACCTTTCTAGCTCATCATATTAACTTGTGAATAGGCTTACTTTATGTTGAAACAACTTAATTTATAAACCATAGTTGATTATTATTATTATTATTATTATTATTATTATTATTATTATTATTATTATTATTATTATTATTATTATTATTATTTTGTTAAATCCACAGTTTAATTACCGTATAAAAGAAGAGAAATAGTATCTTGCATGACCCACTCAGAGGGCATTTTGTTATGCCCCAATTATTTTCTTGAACGGCTCACCAAAAAAAGCATTCTGGATTTTGTAGATATTCTAATAACATCCCCAAGGTCCCTTATTCACAAATCAAGTTTCAACATCAAATAGAAAAATTAACTTTAGTGCTACTAAATGGGTGCATCTTAGTACTTGGATTATTAAGTGTATTCATGCTAATATAATCTAATTTTACTCAGCTCAATTAAGCCTTCGCTCAGTTAAATGTGGCTAGCTACAAGGATCTTGTTTGCCATTCTGGACTATTTAAAGCCACCTTAGTCACCTTACCTGCAAATTAGGGGTGGCGGGGTAAAACATGTAAGTGGGTAAAAAGATACTAATTACCAACTCTACAGATGTATGTGTGTGGAATCCATAAGCCCCAAGGAGAGTTGGATTCATAAGCCAGCCAATATTTGTATTCGTTAGGTTTGATTTGGGTCAGATTTGGGCCCAAGTTCAACTCATACTGGCCCAAACTCAGCCTAAATAAATTTGGTGCACATCAGGTAAATAAGCTGCGTGGGCTATTCATATTTCATATCCCTTCAATGAGCTAATCAAAACTATTTGAAAATTTTAGGAGAAAGTTTTTTTCTACTGTGTGGGAGATTCACCACATGATCTTAGGGTTCATAAACAACTATAAAGTTTTAGTATATTTTCTAAAATACTCTCCCGATAGCCTCCCATGCAAGTTTGAAGTCCCACAATCAAGAGATTCCCCCTACACCTGCTTAAGGAAAATTCGGTGGAAAAATATATCTTCCATATTTTAGGTAAATTGGTCATAACATAGTGAGCTACCCCTCAATATAACTGGCCACCCCCTTAAAATCTA
Source organism: Macadamia tetraphylla (assembly GCA_022985045.1). Lineage (NCBI taxonomy): Eukaryota > Viridiplantae > Streptophyta > Magnoliopsida > Proteales > Proteaceae > Macadamia > Macadamia tetraphylla. Next base: position 49,144,971 of record CM040965.1, read on the forward strand.
AAGGGCAATGATTACAAGTTTACAACACCTATCAGGCAGCTAAATTACCCAATCAAATCAAATAGAACAATGAGTCATATAACTGTGGATCCAGATTCTCTCCAGCGCGCATCCAATAGCTGGAAAGCACTTGAGATGCATATCAATACAATGAGCAAGATTAACTACTAAAATAGTAAAATACCTTTCTGTTCATAGAATTGTTTCTGCAGGTTACCCATGGGTGTTGCTATGATTAACTAAATTCAAATAACATAGAAAACATATGTGTCGCCACATGATTATCCGGATGAGAAGTGATATGATAATCTTTTTCTCATTTTAAGTATGTTTTGATTTACTTTTGCAAGAGATTCACATATTCAAGGAAGGAACATTTAATTGGGTATAATTTGGATTGATTGGCCATCACTTAATGAGGAAAAATCTCATTACATCCCTTATTTAGTTCTTTCTCAATGGTAATGTTAAGCATTCTTTCTTTAATACTTATATGGATATATGGATATATATTTTTTCCCCCTAAATCCATAATTGCCTACCAAAAATGGTTAAAAATTAGATAACGATAGAGCTATTGAGAAACAGTTGAGGCTATTTATTTTGCCTTTCTCATCCTCATCGTTTGTCTGAGGAGCTAGCTGACACAGTCATAGAACCATGAGATTCTTCTTTTTCATCTCCCTCTTATTTTTTGGTCTTCTTCTAAGGTATGCCATCTTATCCACTGTTTCTCTTTTCTCTTTTCTCTTGATTATCAGTATTATAACCATGAGTTTAAGTGATTCACTGAACTTTTTTTTGTAGGCAATCAATGGGTTTCAAACCATTTCTGATTCTACTTAGTTCCATAGGATTAGGAGTTGAAGCTCTCATTTTATGAAATTATTAACAAAATGGACTTAAATTTGCATTTTATGTAAAGATATATGGACTTAAGGATAGCTTATAAAAATAGATTTACTAGTATCTGAATATCATATTCTATTATTCAGACAAATCAAATGTCATGTTTTGTTATACAAAACTATTAAGAAACCATCCCTGATACTCTGATAGAATTATTGTTTTTATTTTTTGGTTCTTTGTTCCTTGTGTTGAATGGGTTCCTAGAGAATATGGTAAGAGCTGAGTTTATCAATTACATTACAGGGAACTATCTGAAGCTTTGCCAGCAGGACAAGATGCAGACACCCCTCCAAGAGGCTGGAACTCATATGACTCCTTTTCTTGGATCATATCAGAAGAAGACTTCCTAAGAAATGCAGAAATCATCTCTCACAGTCTACTTGCTCATGGATATAAGGTTTGAGACTTTAAAATTATAACATCTACACAAAATAAAGTAACTGAAACGATTGTTATATTACTCCATCAACAATTAATATCATAATTAAAACTTTTACTGACACTTTTAAAGCCTCTCTTTTTTCTTCTGCTCCCTTCCTATTTTGTAGTATGTTGTGGTTGATTTCCTCTGGTATAGAAGGAATGTGGATGGTTCTTCAGTAGATTCAGCTGGATATGATGTGATAGATGAATGGGGAGAGTGATCCCTGATCCAGACAGATGGCCTTCTTCTAAGGGTGGTAAAGGGTTTTCTGAAGTAGCCAAGAAAGTTCATGCCATGGGTTTGAAGTTTGGGATTCATGTCATGAGGGGAATAAGTACACAGGCAGTCAATGCAAACACACCAATCTTGGACATCACAAAGGTCTTGTTCTTCTTCCCTATCATACAATTTCATTCTCTTTCTTCTTTCCTTTGGTATTAAATGATGCCATATTCTTCAAAATTAGGGTTGTTTTAAACTTCACTCATGCCTGGTGAATTGTAAACTCAAATAAAATGTAGTTATAGGAGAACCCAGTTGCAGAAAACCTGGAAAGGATGCTGTTTAAGCATGTTACAGGGCACTGTCCTTAACCAGTATTTAACCCCCTGGCAAATCAACAAATCTTTGCCGCAAGAACCACCCCCCCAAATCCCCTTGCCATTCCCTGCCCTGCCCTATAAAGTCTTATTAAATTTATCTTCCACTTGCAATGTGGAATAAAAAAGACCAAAGAGAAGTCCCAAACTAGTAAAAGAAATTCATTCTGAAACTGTGAAAGAAAAAGAATGGCTTCAAAGTTTATAAGGGTCCAATTATTCAAACATCAATATGTAACAAGGTTAACTAATCATATGGTGCTTCAATAGTTAGTTACAATAGGATAAGCCATTATTTCTTGAACACACCAAAAGGGAAAGGAAGATTCAACTAATTAATGAACTTGGCATTTTGATTCTAGAACTCAATTGGAACTAACTGTTTGGACCTTCATTTGCATGTGTTCCTGTTAGGGAGGTCCTTACGAGGAGTCTGGTAAACAATTTAATGCTCATGATATAGGACGTGGAGACAGGGCTTGTTCTTGGATGTCACAGTGTTTCACGCTTGTAGATACCAATTCAGGAGCTGGAAAAGCCTTTTTGAGGTCATTATATCACCAGTATGCGGCATGGGGCGTGGATTTTGGTAAAATTTAATTGCATCCATTTGACAAGTCTTTGTTTTAATGATCTTGATCAGTGTAAATGAAAAGGGCTATAAATTTTTTTTTTTGGCAGTAAAGCATGACTGCATTTTTGGTGATGACTTGGATGTAGATGAGATAAGAACTGTGTCAGAGGTGAATTCTAACAATCCTATTCTACTGAACTTGTTAGTTCTGTACCAGTTTAGACTATTCTCATCTGAAGGAGACTGAATTAGTCTAATTATTAATTGCAGATCTTGAGGGAGCTTGACCGCCCCATCGTGTATTCCATCTCTCCTGGAACCCATGCAACACCTGCCATGGCCAAGAATGTAAATAATTTCGTGAATATGTATAGGATAACTGCAGATGATTGGGATAAGTGGGAAGACGTAGCGGGACATTTCAGTGTATCAAGGTAAACTGTGTTCTTCAAATATTTTTGTATTGATCATTCAGTAGTCTTAGGTCCATATATTAGTTCTGTGCTTGTGAGCTTTCCAATGCACAGGTGAACTTTTGTAACAGGGACTTTGCTAATGGTGGCATGATAGGAGCCAGTGGTTTGCAGGGGAAGTCATGGCCTGACTTAGATATGCTACCACTGGGGCAGCTTACTGATCCAGGTGAGACTTGGGTATAAAGCTTTAGCTTATAACTTCTGAGATTTACCATCACTCACAATTAGCGAAAGCCAAACAAAAAGAGAAGTGGGAAGAATCAAAGTAAACACATATATAAACAGATTTAAGTGGTTTGGCCTTTTAACTTATGTCCATGGGGCATAATTGATTTTCTTCTTCATTATGAGAAGATCAGAGGTTGGACAAGCAAACAGCTCATGTTTCAGGCCAAAACCATAGCACTGAACTCTTTTACCTCTTCCATCTCCCTTGCTTTCTCAATTATGTAGAAACAGACTTTTGAGATTAGTCTGATATGCCTTATTATTTATGTCGTTTCCACTTTCCAATTCAAACCATCACATAGTTACCCTGAACACTCCACAATGGTTGGATTTGAACATTATCCAATATATAGGATAAAGATACCTTTCGACAAGTTTTCATTGAATGCTGACCTGCTGAGTAAGATTAACTGTCTTTCCCTGTTAAAGAAGATGAGAAAAGAGCATATAACAACAAAATGTAAACAAAGGACACAATTAAAATGAATCTTAAGAAAAACTCACTTGTCAGTCTTTTGTTTTCATAAACAAAGTTCTGGCCAAGGTTTGCTTTGCTATATGTGCATATCCATATACAAGAACCATCTTAAAGATATAATGAACTATCTTATTTCTACTTCTTCCCTTTTCTTTCTAATTTTCTAATATTTTTCCGAAAAAAACTCGCTTAATATTCGGGTTTAGCTTGCAATTTTTATAATTGAGTTTTCAAGGCAGATACCTTGATGAAACAAAAGCTAAAATTCAATTAATCATTTTTTTTTTTATACTAGGTGCCAAAGAAGGGCCACATAGACTATCCAATCTTAGTTTAGATGAGCAAAGAACTCAGGTATGTGGGTGAGATCTGCAATGATCTAGTTGTGACATCCTTTCAAGTTGTGGGTGTTGTAGAATTCAATTTTTCTTGGTGGGAGGTGACTAAAATTTCTTTGGTACAGATGACTCTATGGTCTATGGCCAAATCACCTCTCATGTTTGGGGGTGATGCAAGGGAAATTGATATGAACACATATAGTCTCATCACAAACTCAGATTATTGGAAATAAATTCTTTTAGCACAAACAATATGGAGGTACAATATCCACCTTTTGATCTTATTAGTTCTTTCCAAAAGAATTTAGTAGGAAATTCATAATGGAATAACTATGTTTTGTAATTTCAGTTTCCTTACATCTCTGGCTCAAAAGTTCAAAGTGGAAAAGGGGTTCACACCAAACAATCTAGAAGCCTGAAGGATGAAACCATATTGAATACAGGTGTTTTAGTTCCAACTAGCTGCATGGATCAGAATTCTCACCTATGTGCATCAGTGAAGACAGGTAAACATCATTACTTCCAGGGGTTTATTTTTTTCCCCTGCATCTATGATAACAAGTTTTGGTTATTATTTCCAAAATATATAATTGATTTTCTGTGCAGATCATGTTTCAACCAGTGAGGCTCTTTCTTGGATTGCAACTGGAAGAAAAGGTTTGATTATTTATTTTTTTTTATTTTTCTTTATTATCAAGAAAAATAGGGTGGATGGAAGTGAAAGAAAATCAAATATGTTTTCTAATTGGTGTTTGGTTATGTTAAGTACAAGAAAGTTAAAAGAGTTGGTGGGACCCATTGATTATCCAACTCAAAAACTTAAGCTTTTGGGTGGCAATATGTATAACATATTTAATGTGCTAATGGTTCTGATACCATGCTGAATTATCCAACTCGATCAAAAGCTTAAACTGCTAGGTGGAGAAGCCCGACAAAGTCCCAGAGTTTTCCAATGTAGGATTATTCCCAACACTCCCCTTTCATTTGTTGCCCCTCTTTGGGTTGATAGTACATATGACTAGTGTGATTGTATGTGAATTTATCATTCACTTAACAAGCTTGGTACGCGAGAATTGCAGAAAGTGCTAAACCCATTGAACAAAATTATTTCAACAACCAAACACATCTAAAACGTTGATACTGGTTTTATTTTCCATATTGGAACTAGATGAACCTATGATTTCTTATCTTATTGTTGATGTCTTGATTTTGTAGGAGAGGTATATCTTGCCTTCTTCAACCTAAGCCCTGAAGAATGGTCATGTCTACAAACATCACGGATTTTACTATGAAGCTTCCTGGTAGAGACTGGAGCAAAGCTTCATGTAGATACAAAGAAGTATTCAATGGCAAAGATGATGCAATAGTAAACAAAGCAATATCACAAGAGATTGAAACCCATTCTTGTGCTTTATTTGTATTGGATTGTAATTAGATTGAATTGAGTTGAGTTTAACCACACTACAAGAAAACATATTTATGGCGACGGTAAAAAAATACTATTGTAGCCAAATATAATATATAGCACCGTAAAATGGATAGTGTTGCCTAATACATTTATGGCGATCAGAAATAATACTGCCACCAAAACAAAATTTCAGCGATTTAAATTAAAAATACCGTAGCAACATCATTTTATAACGACGGGTTAAATTTAAATGTTACAAAAATTATTTAAGGCGGAATTTTTTTAAAACCGTAGTGAAATAATATCTTAGACAACGGTAAATTTTTTACCGTCGCCTCATATCCTATGCTCAATCAACAATAATTTGATTTATAACGACGATAGAAATTATACTGTCACAAAATATAATCATTTATATTTGGTGACGGTTAAAACACTACTGTAGCCAGTCATTGATTTTAGGCAACTGCAATTTTATTACCGTCGCCAATTAACACCAAAATTATTTAGGAATTTTAGACGCGGGAAAGGTTTCTTAATTTACTTATGCTTTTGGTTTTCCCGATTTCCTTTTCCCGCACAAACATGCTTTTATAGTATTTCTCCCTCTCAAAACCTCGTGAATCTAATTTATTTATTTATTTTTTAAATTAATCCAGTTTTAGTGAAATTCAAAGTCTCTCTTGAAAAAAAAAAAAAAAGAAAAACATAAAGTCTCCCTCTCTCACGTCTCTCCTCTACCTTTAGCCCCTCTCTCACGTCTCCTCTAACTAAAACCTCCCCTCTCTCTGCTCTTCCCTATCACGCTCTCTCTCTCTCTCTCTCTCTCTCTCTCTCTCTTCTCTTCGTGGATCAATTCTGCTCCTCCCTCAATCCCTCTCTCTCTGTTCTAACCTCTGCCAGTAGTGACGTTACAAAGGCTGTGGGTGAGAAAGCAATCTAGGTACAGTTTCTATCTTACCCCTTGTTTTACACTTCGGTTTTGTTAATTTTGATTGCTCTATTTGCTATTGTTGTGCTCCCTAATAGATGAAAAAGGAGGTAAATTTACTTTGGTTTCCTTGTACATTTACTTTGGTTTATTTCTTTTACTTGGATGTGGTGGGAGAATTGAGAGGTGATTCTAAGGCCTTGAGCAAATATGAAAAATGTGATAGAGAAACCTTTAAGGAGGAGAGGTAGTTAAAGCCTGCTTGTCTCTTTTGGTAGACTACCTTACCCATTCAAAACTGAACGCTCCTACTACTCTATAGTGTCCTTTGAAACCCAAAAATCTTGAAGCACAAGGACCCAAGAATAACTTGAGCAGCAATAGTGGGCAACGTGCAAGCAAAGTGTCTGATTAATTTCCTCAAAGAATGTGGCAACTTCAGGAAAGCAAAAGATTGTTGATAGATCCTTGTCGACACAAATACCAACAACAGGAGAAGAATACTTTCATTTTTCTATATTTAGCTATATGCATGAGTCTTGCTCCGTTGCATATGTGGCAATTTGGCACTCAGTACCTGTCCCTTTTACTTTTAGAAATGTCTTTCTGTGTACTCTAAATGGTAATGGTTGGGACAAATGTTAAGCATTTCCCACACATGCAACGTATCCGGACTCTATGCCTAAAGATCTTTTTGTTGGGGTTGAAAGCAACATTTTGCTTATGATATGAGCAATAAACGTAGCACATAAACCTATATATGCATCGACGACATTTTATGCGACACATTAAAATGTATATGCAAAATAATGTGCACAAGAAATAAAATATGCACACACGCATGAGATATGAAATTTGCGTCCTTCAGAAAAACTCTCTACATCCATGGAATATGTCGAAACTTCTATTAGTATCAAGAGTAGAATACAATCTTTGTAATTTAATTCTCAAGAACGAGCCCTTCGTGTACATTTGAGGTCATATATTTAGTCAAATAAGGCCCTGAACAAAATTGGGTGCAATCCCAACATTCATTTGGTCACATGTAGAATTCTTGGCAAAAGTTAGATATCTTCATATGGTCTTAGCTAAGTGGTAGTGGAACCTTATGAATGGAGTCTTCTAACCCTCCTAGAAAGTCTTGTACAATGAGCTAATAGTGGTGCTGTTAATTTGTGTTCCTTTAAGAGCTTTCAGTTCCATATTGTTAAAACAGAGAGAAAGAGAGGGAGAGAGAGAGAGAGAGAGAGAGAGAGAGAGAGGAGGAGGCAATGTTTACACACTTCGGTTGATACAACCTACATGCACGGTAAGGTATAATTTTTCACGATGGCTATGTTTGGTTGTAAGGGAATTAAAGGGAAGGGAAGTGAAATTTTCATACTTAAAAAAGAAATATATGTAATCATTACCCATGTGACTTTAACATTAACTTTAAATCATTTCATATTTGGTTATAAAATTTCACTATACTTTGCATCTAAAACCCTTGGCTATAATATGTAAAATAAAAATTACAAGTAAAATATATCATTACTAAATATGGTTAAAAATTAAGTAATTTATATAATCAAATGGGGTAATGATTTTAAACATTTCTTTTTAAGGTATGAAAATTTCACTTTCCTACCCTTTAAATTTCCATTGCAACCAAACAAAGCCTATGTTATTTAGTCAATGATCTCTATCCTATTATATAGAGAATCAAGGACAATTGGTCATACAAGGAAAGAGGATAATAGTGATATTCATTGCAACTGGGATTCGTAACCCTTTATCAATCACCAACATTACCAATGGGTGGAATGCGAGCTGACGAGAGAGTTGCCATGTTTATAGGGACAAAATCTTTGATCTTTATCCTTTGCAAATCACCAATCTACTGGTTTGAATGTGAGCTGGTGAGAGGGTTGCCATGTTTGCAAGACATAATCTTTGATCTTTATCCTTTCCAATCACCAATATTGCTGCTGGGCTGAACGTGAACTGGTGAGAGAGTTGCCATATTTGGTAGGATAGAAATCTTTGATCTTATTTATTATTTCACCGTTGTGTTGGACATGACTAAGGATGTGAATTTGAAACCGAAATCGAACCAAGCTATTTAATAAATGATTCAGCTCTGGTTTCAATTTTTAGACCGATAAATTAAATGGTTTGGTTCGGTTTTAACCGTTTAACCCATGATTTGAAACCGAATTAACACTGTCAAAACCGAACTGTTTACACCGTCAAAATTGGCATGTTTAAACCGTATATGAGTTACTAAAATAGTGAGTTTCATGTAGATAAAACAAGATGACTTTAATTTAGGAAAAAAGAAAGGACCATAGAGGTTTCCAACAAAATATTCAATATTTTCCTCCTTTTTTTTTTATCCCGAATATTATTTGGGACCCGGGGAAGCCCCTAAGATATTATTAATAAAATAGAAAAAGAATACAAGGGAGGACATAACCCGCCTTACCCCAACCCCACAAACAGAAACACTCGCACTCTCAAAGAACAACCAAAAGACCCAATCGACACAAAAAATTACATTCTAAATATCGGCCACCCAGCTTTATCTTCCCTAATGATCTAGCTAAAGCCTCTAGGAAGAATTTGGTCACCAAGAAAAATTGAATCCTTAGTTGAAGCACGTGTCAAGTTCGTCGACCAATCAACCACTCTATTACTCTCTCGAAAAGAGAAAGAAATTCAAGTTCAAAGAGAGTCACAAAGAGCCATAACCTCCTAAAACCAATACCAACAACTCCATAGACCACAATATTTATTAGATGCTAAGTTCACAATCAAAATAGAATCAGAACTAATAGAAAAATCTAAGAAACTCAAATCCATACATAACCTTAAACCATCCCTCAAAGCACGCAGCTCGGTCACAGAATTAGAACAAACACCATAGAAACTAGAGAAAGCAAACGACAGTGCCATCTTTATTTCTGATGAGACCTCCTCCACAAATACCAAGATTTCCTTTGCTAGCACCATCTACATTTAACTTGACTGATATCGTAGGGGGAAGCCAGAACGTGGGAATTGGAGCTCTTTGCCTCGGCATGGGAGGATTAATATTAAAAACCTGCAAAAATAATATTCTCTCTCATAGACGGGGACTTACTAAACTTAGATGGAAGAGGGATCTCATGCACCCATCTTTTCAGCCTTTCTATGATCAATCCAGACGCTGAGTATCCTCTCCATGTCTTCAGTTGTTCCTTTCTTGCCACAATTCCCATACTATTAGCAATGACAATAAGCCTTTTATAAATGCATAAGCACCCTTAAGCCCAGCCTTGGATTGCCAAAATAAAATTCTACTCCTGATGTCATGGGTTGGAATTAAATCTACATCAAATAATCTTCCAAAATAATCTCAAACCTTTGTCGCCATCCCACCCGACATCAAGTAATGAGTGGACGATTCTCTCTAAGGGCTCCTGCAATAAAGACACTTGGAAACCAAAGGAATACCAATATTCATCAGCGAATCATCTGTTGGGATCTTACCATTGAAAACTTTCCAAGAGAAGAAACCGATCTTAGATGGAAGAGAGTGATTCCACAACCATTTAGAATACAAGACTGTATTAAAATGAGCACGAACCACACTCCAAGCTGACTTGGTAGAGAAGTTACTATCTGAAAATGGCATCCACACCAATCGGTCCTCTCTGGCCGATAATTTGACATTGCAAACTAGAAAATTATCCCTAATATCTTGTGAATCAATTATATCCAACACATCCTGATTCCAAACACCTTCAGCATTAATTACCACATTTACTCGGGTATTCAGGTTTAGATGCAACGCACCGTCCGCAAAATCAATAATTAGGCCCACACCCAACCAATTATCCAACCAAAAATTCACTTCGCCCCCGACCAACTAACCATTTGGATTTCGATAAAACAAGATCTTTTAAGGCCAAGGCTTTTCTCTAAGATCTCGATCCCACTACTTTAGAGTTGGCTAACTCAATATGCTCACCTTTTAAGAACTTGGCCCTAAACAAAGAGCTCCATTGTGAATTCTCTGACATGATATGTCACAGCCTCTTAAGCCACATGGATAAATTGACACCTTCCAGGAGACGGATGCCAAGGCCACCCTCTTCAATAGGCCTACAAATCTTCTACCAATTAACCCAATGGTGACACTTACCATGATCCGTTGAACCCCATAGAAAATCTGAATAGATTCTTGGAATCTTATCATAACCGATTTACGAACATCTAAACATGAAAAAATATGGATTGGCATAGAAGCAATGACATGTTTAAGAAAGATCAATTTTCCTCTAGACGAGAGAAGCTTTCCTTTCCAACCAGCCACTTTATTACTAACTTTAGCAAGCAATTCATCAAAAAAACTTACTTTCAACCTTCTAGAGTAGAGGGAGCACCCAAGTAAGTAATAGGCAAGGGTTTTTTCATGAAGCTAGTGACATCGCCCACCATTTTCACATGAACCTCCGTAGCTTTTGAACCAACAATAAAACAACTTTTTTGACGATTCACTAATTGCCCAGAGAAGCTTTCATATTTACTAATAAAACTCATGATTTGCTTCAGAGAGGTTTTCAATCCTCTAGTGAAAATGATAGTATCATCTGTAAATAAATTGTGAGATATTCCCGGGCATCCTCTCGGGAGATGAAAATAAAGTTGCACAATCTTCTTTAAAGAGCGTCGTCAGACCCCTGCTAAGAACTTCTTCTGCCAAAATGAATAGGCTAGGCGATAAAAGATCCCCTTGCCTAAGCTCCCTAGATGATTTAAAATAGCCATACGGGCCCCCATCCATGACGACTGAAAACCAACAATTCTCCAGCGATATCCTGATTAAATCAATCCAACGGGAAGAGAAACCAAACTTAGTGAGCACTTGATACAGGAAACTCCACTCTAGCTGATCATAGGCCTTGGCCATATCAAGTTTCAAAATCAAATTGTTGCCCCTTGCTTTTTTATTAATATCCGACTACTTCCTGCACAAGCACAATGTTATCATGAATGTATCTGCCACAAACAAAAGCACCTTGTTCTTCATAAATCAATAAAGGAAGAACAATGGACAATCTAGTAGAAATAATTTAGCAAGGATTTCATAAAAAAAGTTGCAAAGAATTATCGGCCTAAAGTCTGACATAAACTTAGGACAATGCTTCTTCGAGATGAGGATGAGATAAGAAAATGTATAACTACTAGGCAAAAAACCCCCAGTGAATAAATCCTTGACAACTGCTAGAGTGTCCTGACACACTACATCCCAATAGGAAGTGAAAAAAATACCAAAAAAACCATCAGGACCAAGAGCACTCTCTTTAGAAAGGTAAAAAACCGCCTCTTTCACCTCTTCCATGGATGGAACAAGGAGGAGATTTACATTAACATCATCAGATATTAGCGTGGGAATAAAGTCCAATAAACCCTCATCCTGAAGACTAGGTTGAGATGAAAAAATGCTCGAGAAATGTTGCACTACGCCCTTTCACCTCCTCTACTCCAGTGATCCAAACCCCTTCATTTGATTCAATATTCTACTCCTATTATGTAGTTAAGTAATTAAAACCTTACCCCTTCAATGCCTCATTGCTCATTGAATTTGATACAAGATTGAAGTTTTTATCAACAAAGGCAAATTTCAATAGGCATGCGAATAAACCAACAAACTGGGTACTAACCATTTAGAAACTGTATAGATTAAACCACGATCAAAACCATGTAAAACAAAAAAATTGACACCGTTTAAAAACCATGAAACCGGAACCATTTATTAAACGATTCTAGATTCCAAAAGTGCAATCGTTTAGTAAATAGTTCGATTTTGGTTTCGCTAAACAAATGTGAACCTAATCAAACTGTATGGTATACACCGAAACTGAACCAATTAAAAGCTTTAAACATGAGGTGGTGATGAGGTGGCTATATTTGCAAAGTTGGAAACCATATCTTTGTGAACAATATCTTTGGGAGTTGACAATGAGTGAATGTCACTTACACATATAAATGAAGTATTTTTTAGCTTTTTGTTGGGTTTATATTTTTTTTGCTAAAGAGGGAAATTATTTTTTTCCTTCCATTGTAAAAGGATCATCGACAATTTTCTGCATCGTATAGGACATCAAGCACCTATCTTCTTTTTTTGTTTTTCTTGAGCCATGTACATTTCTTCATATTTTCAAGGAAATTAACGGCGCAGTCGACTCCTTTGGCCTGAAAGACCACATCTTGTGCGAGTTGGACGGATTGACCTATTTTCACTCCTTGGCTATTTAAGTTAAGTAATCTTTTGTGCTTCTCTTGCTTTAATATATGATACTTTATCTATATCCACAATTCCACATATAAGAAGAGGCAATTTAAGAAACTTTTAGGTAAATAAAATGAAAATATATATTAAGGTTTGATTAATTTATTAATTCAAATTTAAAGATATATTTCACCCAAAAAAAAAATTAAAGATATAAAAATATGGGACATCATAGGACCAATATCCACAGAGATCGAATCCATACCCGAATCTAAGTTTTTAATCCTGGTTAATTATGGTCTTAGATGTAATTAATGCTTGTTATTAGCTCTATTTCTTCCACAATTGGAAGTTGTTCACATTAATGAATCATTTAGCACCCAAAAGTTACTAACAACAACCAAACAAGCCTTGGGACCTGAAAACGTCTTACATTAGTGGTAATAAGATCCTGATCAATCAATTTAGTGCCCTGGCCTGAGATAGAGTAGTGCTATATTATTATTGGGGTGTCAATACCTAAATCGAACTAATAAAATTATCTCAAACAGAGTCGAAGGCTTATTGGGTCACTTTGGTTCTGTATATTATAACCCCCTAAACAAACCGAATCACACCGCATTGGAAACCGATTGGACCTGAAAGTAAACCAGAATGAACTCAAAAACTGGACCGAAATCGAAATCAAACATGTAAGAAACCAAAAATAGCCCAAAACTCATTTAAAAAGAAATCAAATTTTGCATAGTTTTGTATAGAAATCAAACAAAAAACCAAAACAACAATACAAGAAATAAAGCCAAATCACACCAAAATTTCTTTATTGATTCGGATTCAATTTCACCATTCCTACATCAAACCGATTCAATCGTTGACACCCCTAGCTATCTATGGGGATGTATCGGAGCAAAATCAAAGCAAAAAATATTCCAAAAGCATCATCAGAATTGGCACCCCCTAAACAAACCAACAACCGCATTGGAACCGTTGACCAATAAACCAGAATGAATCACTGGCCGAATGAATCAACAGTAAAAACCAAAAAGCCCAAAACTCATTCAAAAGAAATCAAATCATATTTTGCTGAAATCAAACAAAAACCAAACCTCAGAAATAAAGCCAAATCACACCAAAATTTCTTTATTGATTCGGATTCAATTTCACCATTCCTACACCAAACCGATTCAACCGTTGACACCCCTAGCTATCTATGGCGATGTACCGGAGCAAAATCAAAGCAAAAAATATTCCAAAAGCATCATCAGAATTGGCGATCGCGATGGGACTCGAACCCACAATCTCCCGCTCCGGAGGCGAGCGCCTTATCCATTAGGCCACGCGATCACCTGTTTTGTTATTTGAGTTATAATAACTACTTGTAAACAGTTCCAATTCTGAATCTTCCAAATCTCCAATCAGTATTTGGGTCGTTTCCATCACCAAACAGTTGGAGCTAACAAGTCTGTTAATTGGATTGTTGGGGTTGGGAAATGGGAACATGACTATACTGGATTTTTATATTTTTTAAATAATTTAGAAGGGATCTTTGTGTTACACATCTCTCTCCACTCCCTCCTCTCTTCTCTGATCTGTATCCCTGGCTGCATGTGAATTCCTCTCTCCACTCCCTCTTCTCTCTCCTCTGATCTGTACAGCCAAGCTTTAAAAAGGAGTCAAATTTTATCTGTTGTGGGTAGATAAATTCAACAATGGGGCCTAAGAAATCAGTAACTTGAAAACAGGACATTCATTCATTTCTTCCTTTTTAAAGCTCGGCGTTCTTCATGGCTTCCTTTGTTTTATCATAATTCTTATTTAATAAAATGATTTGCAGTTAAATGATATCAGAAACTTGACAAAATTCTAACTATATGTAATAATAACTAGAAATATCTCAAATTAATCATATTTTAAAACAAGAAACTCTCAAAAGCTGCAAACCAAATAAATGAAATCATAGGATACACTAATCCTGCTAAAAAGAATGAAGTTTCTTTACTATTAGTCTCACCCACTCAACCTAAATTGTAAAAGAATGTAAAGAACAAACAAATGTAATTAGATACATAACTATATCTCTCAACAGCTCTTCTGGGTCTTGAATCGGTACAGTACTCTCTTCTTGTATGAAGAATTCTCAATGGTGAGAACAATTTTCCCAGGTTCATTATTCCTGAAGGAGTTGCGAAGTGGTTCTTCATTAGCAGAGATCTTTTTCTGTTTCTGAATGATGACGGTGTAAGATCGCTCGTCTTCTGGGATAAATTCCTCCTTGTAGTTAACCTCCCAACCCAACACAGACAGGTCCCAGAGACTAGTGGTTCCAACCTGTTTATATCAGTGTTAGCACAGGAATAAATGAAGTACTAAATGGTAGAAACAAAAACAGGGGCTTTATTACAACAATTTCCTTTCTAATGGGTACCTCTGGTACAGGGATTTCAACAGTTTCTGTTCCTCCACTCTTGACAAGGAGATCAGAGACGCTTCCATCTTCAATGGAGAACTCAGAATCATTTTCACGTTTCAGCCCACCATACTGGATAGGGATATTCTCAGCAGGAATGTACCTGAAAATAAAGAATGGAATCATCTCTCTCATTAGCTTCCATTGGAACCTCAATAGGATGATCCGGATCAGAGAAGTAGAATTACTTACTTGAGAAGGGTTTCAGCAACCTTGGATGCGCGAGCAAAGACAAACTTGCTCTTGGTTCTTTGGGTTAAGAAGGAGATATTAGAGCATTGAATGCATAGTACCAGAAAGGCACATTGATGAAGATCTGTAACCAAGCATATGAAAAATTAAACCACCATTGCATTTAGAATCAAGATATGCTATAAAAACTATTCATAAAGAAAGAAAACCCAAACTTGGGTTCTCTCTAATTACTAAAAAAACCTGAACTTTCATGCAACCTTAATGAAAAGGGAAATCGTTTAAAAAAAGTAGGGAAAGGCTAGGCAGAGATTCTTACATTTCTTGCTACAAATTCAGGATAGTTATCTTGGAGAAGCCCAACAGCTTGCTTAGTAGCAATCCTAAGCTCCTTCTTTGAGATTCCAGGGGAGTTTTTGAGGTCGGTGATTTGAAGCAGGGAAGAGATACCATCAGGCTTGAAATCAAGTTTCTGAATGCCCTTCTCCATCAACTGGAACCTCCATCTCAAGAACTGATTGCGCTTCTGCTCGGTTCCAAATGTCTTCTGGTAAAGCTCCTCATTCTGAAAGACACCATAAATGTTGTAGCATACAGGGTGTCCTTCACGATCAACACCATTCATATAGGCCACTGCGTTCAGATCCAAACCCAAATCCTCATCCAATATCGAATCGATGTTGAGTTCCTTCCTCCATTGAAGGGTGTTCTTCAACATCACAAAGGCATCATTGACCTTGAAATCTTGAGCCCTCAAGAACTTCAATAGGATCACATCAGTGCCTTCTGCGCCTTTGCTTGGTAAGAGAGGGATTCCCCAAAGGGAGATGTCCTTGTTTACTTCGACCTCTTTTTCTTCAGTACCCACATCAGATTTCTTCTCTTCCTCTTCTTCTTGGGCCGGTTTCTCCTTGTCAGCCTCTGCTTCTGTTACAGTTTTCTCCTTTTCTGGAGCTTCTTCTTTTGCAGGTTCCTCTTTTGCTTCACTTTCTCCTTGCACAGGTTTCTCCTCTTTCTTCTCTTCCTGCTTAGCTTCCTCCTTTTCCTCTGCAGGTTTCTCTGTCTCCTCATTATCCTCTACGGGCTTCTCCTCCTCTTTCTTCTCTTCCCTCTTAGCTTCTTCTTCTGCAGGTTTCTCCTCCTCTTTGCTCTCTTCTACGGGTTTCTCGTCCGCTTTCTTCTCTTCCTTCTTGGGTTCCTCCTTCTTAAAGAACTTGTTCTTGAGGATTGCTTCTTCAAGCTTCGATCTCAGCTCGATCAACGCCTTCTTCTCATGCTCCTTCAAATCAGAGAGGAAATTGCTCTCCTCCCTGAATGAAGAATTCTTTGAAATCACAGCAACAGCATCTTCAGCTCCAGCTTTGGTTTCGGCTTCTATTTTCTTCTCCTCTGCTTCTTCTGTTTTGGATTCATCCCCCTTCTTTGCATTAACTTCTCCATCTGCAACTTTGACGGTCTCAACAGCTACGACAGGGGATGTCTTCTCCACAACCTTAGTGGTCTCTGCTGGTTGAGAAACAGGAATTTCTGCCACTGTAGTCTCCTCAGCAGTCATGGTTGATGGATTTTTGGATCAAAATGAGATATTTTCTTGAGAAGGAAACGATTATGAAAGGGAGAGAAGAAACACAGAAGCTCACCTCTGTTTCCTCTCTCCTCCTGTGGTTTGTGAACTGAGGAAGAGAGAGGCCGGCTTTAATGGTTATATATATCTGTGAGATTGGGTTTAAAAAGTTGGAAAAATTCAAAAACCCACCAACAAACCCATCAACGGTCACTGATCTGGAGCCACCGCATAGGAGCCGTTGGGATTCTCTCGCAAGGTTTCTGCTAGGTTGGAAGGCACGCAAATGTGGGCCCATTATCTATTTTTAGCCCTTGCAAAGATTTCCGTCTCAAACAGCTAGATTTCTCACTCTCTAATCAAATGATTTTTGAGTTTCTCTCTAAATTTATCATCTTATGAGAAATTGAAATCACCAATGGGCTTCCTTAATGGGCTTGGTATTTTGAATCAGAAAGCTTAAAAACAACTTAATTAAAAAATCGATAAAACTTGGGGTTCGTTTGATTTTGTTTCCAAAACATGTTTTTCCATTTTTATGTACTCAGAAATAGAAAAACATCTCCAAAACCATTCGATTTTCTGTTTCATTGTAGTTTGTATTTCGAAATAGAAATAGAAATTTACGCTTATTTCTATGTCTAGAAACAGGAATGGAGAAATAAGTCAAACCTATTATTCTGCTCATAGAAATAAGTGGGAGGAACAAAAATTGTGAAAACTGGATACTTCACTCGAGTTACCCCATCCCCAACCCATTGTTGAAAATTCTCTTTATCTAGAAGCGGCGACTCCAACCTAATTGTGCGAAACTCACAGTTTTGGACTGCCTTTATCCTTCTGAAGCTCATCTCCACAAAGCAAACCTGAAACTCTAATGGCGTGCCTTCACTCGTGTCTTGAACCCGACTACACTGTTGAAAAACGTTTCGAAAAACAAAAAAGTAAAACACCTTTTCCCAATTCAAAAAACCCTTTTTTGACATAGAAACGAAAAAAAAAAAATCGGTTTTGTTGTTTCTTGACACAGAAATAGTAGAAAAAAAAATCAAACGAACCCTTATTTTTAAAACTAATTAGTAATTAGGCTGAAGTTCAAAGAGCTCATTATAGGTTTTATATGTGATTTTGTGCTTCAATAGGCTTGGGCTTGGGCTTAGCCCATATTCTCAGTCTCCAAACTTGGCTCTTTTTGAGAAACCCTTCAAATTGATCAATTTCTCACGAATAATTGTTAAATGCCAAGTGTGGGTTGTGAAGGTGGTTCGTGGAAAAGCGTGCTGTTCCTCCCATGGCTGTAGGGAGTAGGGACCCACTACGTCCATGTTTGGGGAAGACTGGTTTTGGTGGACCCACTTAGTTGTCTTCTCGTCTTTAACGATGTCCCAAGAGCTGCTTTCCAGTGGTACTTTAATGGGTTCGAATCTTTTTCCCACCTAATAGGCCGACACTTGTTGCGTTCTCATTGGATGACAGCGTGGATGCCAGCATGGATCCGTGACTTTAGGGTAACTTGATTAGTTGGCTAAGCGGCTAGCACATGGTGGTTGATGACGTCTCACAGAAGTCCCACATTCAAAGAAGTATTCAATGTATTGGTCTCGACGCTCGGCCGATACGATATTCGATACTGATCTTGATTGCCGTGTATCGGACAGGGAACCGGAATATGTATTTTTTTCGCAATTATATGCTGGATCATGATACTAAATATTGGTATCAAATTGGCCAGGAATCGATATCAACAAAGGCCGCTATTCTCCACGTGGGCAGAAACATTTGAAATTACGTATGGTAGCACAAAAATTGTTTAACACAATGGACAACTTATAACTATCAACTGCAAGATTTAAATGGCAACCAAATTTGAGATGTACTTGGCATTCATTCTCAGAATAGATTCTAGATTTAGAATGCATCCTAAAATTCCTGATTTTATTTTATTTGTTTGCTTTAAAAATGCTTCTTAAAGCCATAATTTATTCTAGGAATATTAACCAGAAATCGCTTGGTGCATAAGTAGTTTCCACTTCCTTTTACCATTGATTAAATTTCAAGAAAAAACAATGTTTTCACACGATATAATAAAAATTCAAATAATTGTTGAAAAATTCAATATAAATTTGCAACACTATTGTACCATAAATCTGACATGTGGTTATTGAAGGATATTTTATGTTGAGACTTGGATAGATCTCACCTTTAAAAGTTAGTCATTAAGGATAAGGGGTGTTCATGTCGTTATAAGTATTCATGGTATGATACCTTTTATTGTAATTGAGGTACAATTCGTCCTTAGAAAAGTTAATCATTAAGAAGAGGATGTCCGCCAAGTCCTTCTGATCTTTTTCTTAGACTATTCACATTTTATGCAGAAATTATTGTTGCTTTTGACTTTTAAGTAATAAGATTCATCTTCGTGTACCGACCTACTCAACAATTTCCCTTTTTTTTTTGGGAAAGCCTACTCATATTTCATTAGATAAGTATCAGAGTAATAATAGAAATACATAAAATAAAAATGAGGGGGAAATTGCATTGAATTTTATTAAAATTTTTAAATTGAAATACTAAATATGTAAGAAATTAAATTGCCTTAAATTTCAGAATATATTCAAACTTTTAATTGAAATACTAAATATGCAAGAAATTAAACTGGCTTAAATTTCAGAATATATCATTTCTAGTCCTATAATCAAAATTCCAGAATATTGATCTATTTAAGAAGGGTTCAAACTCAAAATCACATGGTAAATATATGGTAAATATGGATTTAGCGCATCACAATTTCACCAATTGTGCTAGGTTGTTGTCATTCAAAAAGTACATATTAGTCAACAGTAAAGCATAAAACCAATGCTACATGATCAGTCATCACAGAAAAAACAATATTAATTATGTGGTGCTTCGTTGGTAACCAGGTTCATTATTATATACATTGTTTCATATTTTATGTGACTTATTTAATTGAAGATTATATTAAAATATTGATTATATGAAGAATTACATATAATATTAATATTAGCCTTGACCAAATCTAGTGTGGACTGGAAAGTAACATGCGAACATCCAATTGGTGACCAACACGTCAAAATGCTGAGCAGAATAAAGAAAAATAGGTGGCAATGGCCCGGTTGGGTCGGTTGCAAAAGGCCCAACCATGTAGCACCAATACTAATCCAGATTTCATCTTAAACTGCATTTGAATGTTACTCATTTGGGTGGTCACTGCATTAATGCGTAGATTAATAAGAGGTCATGCGGAAGCATCTTCTGTGCTTATTATTAAAAAAAGCCATCAGAATTCTTTACGGGGCTTATTAATAAATGATCTGAAAGCAAAAGTGATCATAGAAACCAGCCTCATTACAGTAAAAAGTTTCAATAACAAATTCATCATGAAAAAATATATATAATTTATATTTTTCTTTATGGTATGAAAAGTCAACAAATACATTTGTATAACCACGAGAAAGAAAATGGTCGATATTATTTTTCACATATAACCATTTACTTTCCATCTGGATTCTATAGATAATCAACAACCATCCGAAAGTTAAATTCTCTCTTATAAGTTTAACTTTGCTCCATCTAAATAGAACTTATAATTTTGTTGAACTTGTATAGTTAAAGCATTTAATTTTTTTTCTTTATAGGATAATTTATAACCCCACCCCTAGAGAATGCTACAATATAAGACCATCTCTTATGTTTCACCAAATTAAATTCAGACATCTTACCATTAGTCATTGTTAAGGAATATACCATATATGCTGATGTCAGTAATTATATTTTATTTTAAATACCAAAATACCCTTATTAAATATGAAGTACCTAAAATACCCTTTTAAACTTTTGCCCCAAATCTATCCCAACATCTTCACAAATGTCAATCCCTAGTCGGGATTAGAGCAGCCATCGGAGCAGATCTAAACAAACTCTGAATATGAGATGCAGTTTTTAGGAATTCTTCTCAACTTAGTTTTCAACGTCTCCAACCATGACAATCTCAACAGCTATCTCACGTCCATTATAGAAATTTGGTTGACCGTCTGGTTCTGATCTCATCACTGGAGGATTCAGTCCATCCAATCGTAGACTATCTTTGCTAAGGTTCATCCCTTTAGGTTTCTCCATCAACTTGTCACCAAGCGAAAAAGACCGGAGCTCCGTCATTACCAATGCCGGCTGGACAATCGCTCCCTTCGGAATAAATCTCCGAAAAAATCCATCCTTGCCGGTACCTGAACCGCTGCGAAATTCTCGATGGAATATTACTTTGGTTGGATTAGGAGGGATTAATAGTTGTTCAAACAACTAAGAAGAAAAGGGAGAATATGCTAGAGTATTGAAGAAGAAGAGGACTTAAAAAACATAAAATAAAGCCTTATTGCACCATTATTGCTAGTACCTGAACCGTTGTGAAATTCTTGATGAGTCGTTGTTTCTTATCCTGACGGTAGGGGGTCTGAGTCTATTTGCCGGCGACGGAACTACTAGTACTCGGCTAGAACTCGTCTGAACTCGTCTGAACCCTTGGTCGTAGGTATAGAGAGAAGGAGAGAAAATGATAAAGATAATGAAATGGTAAAAGGGTAAAGAGTGGTATTTTTGGGATAATGAAAATGGGTAATTTATCAGTGTTTTACTCATAAGGGCAAATCGTCATTTCATAACATTCCTTAACAGACTAACGGTAGAGGGTCTGAGTATAATTTGGTGAAACAGAGGAGATGGTCTTATAATTGTAACATTCTCCAGGGGTGGCGCTGTAAATTACCTTTCTTTATATTATATTTTCATTTCCATCCAAATGAGGTTACATATTTTTTTATTTCCATCCAAATAGAGCCTTCATTTCCTCATGCACTATGAGTGTTTCAAGGAACTTAGCCCTTAACAGCATAGGGGTTCTCTTTCATTTACAATCAAACCCATGAATCCAACCTACTAATATATAATCAAGGAGACATCAATCATTAGTATATCAAAACTATTAATATTTAACTGCAATGATAATAACTTCTTAGATATGAGGACCTATCATAAACTATTAATGAAAATCTTGTTCATGAATCAAGTGATAGTAGTTCATTGAAGATATTCATGTGATCCAACTCAATATACATATGTATGCAGTCACATTTGTGTCTTGCAATAGCATTCATTCATAATAACAGATAGTGTGATGATCATATGAATAGAATGCCCAATCTTGTCCTTAGCCCCGAAAAACTTTTAGGTTAAAACCTAAAAAACTACAATTATCCATAAAATTATAAAAATTAATTAAATTTAAATATTATACTATAGATTTAATTGAAACAGTCGTTCCAACTGGTGGGGGAGATATGCAAAGTGAAGAAATTAGTTAAGAAAATTTTAATGAATTTGATACCTATGGGATAAAGAAAATAGGCGGTTCAAATCAAGTTAAATGAAAATATTACACAGTAAGATTAGGGATGAATAGAAAACCTGAAAACCAATTGAGGATAAAAATATTAATACTGGGGCAAACTTGCAAAAACGCTCTACAAATTTACCAGAACATTGAGCATTGGATTCGATTCTCCTCAGCATAGAATTCACCCATCTCTTCTTGGCAAGCATATGAGAGAGAGAAAGAGAGAGAGAGAAGTTTTGTTTAAGGGAGCTAGTTTTATTAAATAGAGAAAAATGGAATACAAAGATTAGGACTGAACGCACCCAAACTAGTAAACACACAAGAATCGGAACGCACCTTCGGTATTACCATTAGTAGGAAGAACCCCAACTCTCGAAGTAACTAATCACCTATAAAATCTGAATCTAGGCCTACACAGAGCATACTGTTGAACCTCACCAAGCAAGTGAATTGGAAGAGTGACATTTGAAGATGATGACCCAGATTTAACTGCTTCTTTGGCCGAAAATTCGGCAATGGGATTCGCTTCCTTGTGGCAATGGGAATAAGTAATTATATATATGGAGAAAAGAACGCTACAAGTCTCATGATCTTGTGCCCAAACATTAAATGAGGCAAAATGACAATCCTATCCCTCAGCAAATATGAGTGCAACTCAGACCAACACAACATCCCATTGAAATTCGAGCTGCAATTTTATTTTGCTCAACCCAATCCATGGGCTACAGTACAATCTAAATTCATCACTGAGTTCCAACCCCCAAGCCAACCCAAATTGCCTCTTAATTTGAAGAAAATTAGAATAGTTTTTTTGTTTTTATTTTTATTTATTTATTTTGGTATAGACTTTCTTTTCATTAAAAAAACCCGTAAATGTTAGATTACAAGGTTCTATCAACCACAGAGTGGGATTTGACTAAACTGTCGTACGTCACCAACTATGCCTTTATATCAACAGCGTAAATCTCCCTCGGAATATACTAGAAATTGCATTAAAAAAGCCATACGAGACCACATTTTTTATTAATCATTAAAACATATATGGTTAATACAACCACCTTTTTGTAACAATGTTGCTGAATGTAGAAACATCAACTAAAAACATAGATTGCTTACCCTCCTGATTGTATTGGTAAGCCTATTCCAGCAGATTTTGTTTACATTTACTTATTGGTTTCTTGAAAGAATGAAATTTATTACCACTCTTTAAGAGGGAACCCAAGAAAAACAAAATGAATATTAGACCAACAGATTCAGTTGCTCATCTACAGAGGTGTATTTCACATCAGGGTAAAGCTCAGAAGCTTCAACTCCAAAAGAAGGCTTCATCTCAAAATTTGTTTGATCACCCTTCACAAAGGCTGCGTGATTAATTGACATAAATAGATTTACAGGATGTGGAGCAGCTGCAATTAAAGAATTAAACACAAAAACATACATAGATTAGATAAAGTAATCCTTAATCTTGCTAATGTTTCAAGAGCTTTGGCTTAATTCTCTGTATACTAACCTTGGATGTCCTTCAAAACTTGTTCCTCTGGAACATAGACCTTTTCGAGGGTTTTGCCAATCTTCTTTTCCCAGTGGGAAACGAGCTCATTGAATGAGAGAATGTTTCCATGTGGTTTGATGTACATGATCTTATTTAAGGTTCTTGGGTCATCCACAGCTTTAATTGTGTAAGTGCCAATATCTTCCTCCTTGTTAAATATTACTGCAAATTGACATATATAAGGAATAACAAGTTGTGTTCAATGAACTTACATCAAATCATCCATAGAAAAACTTGAAATCTATAAAATGTAATGTTTTCAACATGTATGAGTTATGCACCATTCATCGTGTGAGATCAAATTATTAGTAGGTGTTGATTGGTAGATTTGGTTGGATAAAGCCAAATTGGGTGTAATCTCTTAATGTATATTATACATGGGCTTCCGTTAATATTAATTAACCGTTCAATTTGGATCTGTCTTGTTTCTTCCCTTCCCCATCTTTTTGTTCCCCGTCTTCTTTGCTTGTTTCTTCTGCCCCGGTCTGAGCCTTTTCTAGAGTTGGCTTGTTTTGTTCCATGCCTGTTAGGCTGACTTCTGATGGGTAGGGTCTTTGCCCTTGTTTAGTCAGTTTAGATTTTATCTTTTTTTTTTTTTTAAATATATTTTCCATCAACCTCCCCAACCCCACCCCCACCCCCCAAAAAAAAAAAAACCAACTAATCTTTTGAATTGTTGAGAAAGAATTAAGTGGACCTAATTAGTGATTGGGCTTAATTATAGGAGAGATCTAGTCACTCCGATTTCAAGATTATCCTTGTAATTGTCTATATAATAAATGTAGTTACGCCCATTAGTTACTATCATTCATGGTTTATGTAGACAGTGGAGCAGACAAACTGATAAGGAGAAAAAAGAGGATCTTCAACAAGCAATATGAATTCCGGTGATTCCAATCGAATCTTTATTATTGTAGTACTATTGTGTTATTGATCAGTCATATTGATCCTATAAATTTGTGTCATAAAGGCTTAAAAGAAAAGTCTAGTAAGTAACCTTTGGGATTTCCATCCCCCATTATCACTACTTTTTCTCTAGGAGGAGCTGTAGCTCCAACCTGTCCAAAATTATGGAGAAAATAGTCGGAAAAATGGTTGCAGACAACAATGGTGTGTGGAATTCCTTCAGCCTCAACAGCTCGGCGGATTGAAGCCTTAATCTTGTATGTAGACAGTGCTGGCTCTACGGCATGGACACGATCAATGTCATTTCCAAACTCTGAAGGGAAGAATCTCTGTATAATTCAGGGCACCACCATAGAACAATCAGTTACATATACTATGAAGCATTTCAATGGAAACTGAAAGGACTAGTTAATTACCTTCACATTCCCAGCTTCTTTAATGGCAGCTATGATCTTCACTTGTTCTTGAACCAATTGCTTCCCTACAGTAGCTATCACCACATCCACCTGCTTAATTGCCCTCACTAAACTCGCATGATCACTAAGATCTCCCTATCAAGATAACCAAAATCAAATCCTTCTCAGGAACAAGAACCCAAAGAAGATAAAAAGGTGGGAGGAGATATTCTGATGTTCTCACCAGGAGGAAAGTGACACCAGAATTCTTGAAGCTCTCAAGGAGTTTAGCTTTCTCAGAACCAGGAGAAGCTGCTGTGTCCCTCAACAGTGCGAAAGTCTGGTGGCCGGACTTTGCGCTCGCCTCGACGATGAACTTGCCAATGTAGCCTGTCCCTCCAATGATCAGAATCTTGCTTTTTGAAGCCATTAGAGATTGCTAGAAAGAAATATAAGATTGGATTCTTATGTTTCTTGCAGGGGGTAGAGAAGATGTGAATTTTTGTTGAGAGCTACTCAGTCTTTTTTCATATATAAGTCTAAATTTTAGCCATTTATAACTTCTCAGGTATGATTTGTACCAGTAGGTCCTGAAGCTCTAGACAATGCTGCAAAAATTGGGCATTGTTGACCACCATCACTCTTACTTGTTAGTGCTAAGTCATACAATACCAGGTAGTAGCTAAAAAGTCCCACTGGTTTACAGTATGAGGCCCACTGCATTGGGCAGTTGGATGGACAAATTGTTTTAAAGAGGTTGACTTAATGAGTTTTGAGGGTGGCCAACAAATTTTTTTAGCCATGTGGCATGATGATATGGTAATTTTAAAATTAGATAGAAAAGTCTAGAATTAAATTAACCAAACGTCAAACGTGAGAACTTATCAATTATTTTTGAAAATAGAAATCTATGTAAATAAAAAGTTTGGAAATAAATGAGGTGCTCTCTTTTCCTTGGGCGTATATAAATTGGGGAAAATGAACTGGAATGTGGCCTTTGTGCTAGTGTCCCTTCCACACCTGACCACCAATGACCTTATCCTCTGTTATACACATATTTTACTCTTAAATTATGCTTGATTTGCACTTTTGGAATAGATTTTTGGATCTGAAATATATTCTAAAGCAAGAAAATAGAGAAAATTAGTGTTCAAAATGTGAGTTTGCCCCCAAAATCTATTTTGAGAATGCATACCAAATACAACCTTAGACTCTTTTGACTTTGAGTTTCCATCTATTATGATGTATCATTCTCTATCTTCCTCTCTGCCAATGCTTCCAAATCCCCAAGCATAATTTTTTATCTAACTTCTAAATTTTATTTTTTATTTTGTTGACAATAACATGGTGTTCTTTCCTGGAAAGAGAAGAGGGGCGTTAAGAGCACGTGATTTTGTCTTAAATTTTTGCACCAAAAAAACAAGAAAGAAAGAAAGAAAATTTAGTCAATATATTTGTAGCTGACTTTTTTATTCCATTAACTATGGGGAAAAAATGCTATCTAGTTGCATTTTATATGCCCAAACACATGGCGCTAAGAATGCATGATTTTGTGTTAAATTTTTGAAAATTAAAAAAGAAAAATTAAAATTTAGTTGAATTATATTTGTAGCTGACTTTTTTGTTTCATTAATTATGGGGAAAAGAACACTACACGGTTTAGTTTTCTATGCCAGACATAGGCATCACAAAATGATACTCTTATCCCTATGGTTGGATGCTTATGCTTGCATTCCCACTGGCCCAGGTGTTGACGCAATGGCCACATGATCAGCCGACTAGGTAGCCTTTTTCTCCCTATTAATATACCAACTATTTTCATTTTTCTTAAACATAGATAGGATTGAGAAAGAAAAGTAATGGAACTAATAAGATGAAGTGCCCATACTCCACGACAAATAATCTCATGAATCGTCGTTAATTTATTTATTTATTTATTTTTTTTAAATCAAAGTCAAATAAAGATATTGAAAAATAAGTGGTTCCTATGTTTTGAGTAGGAATTAGGGAAAAATCTTTCTTTGTATGAAAATTATTTTGGTACATGAAGCCAAATCATGATCTTGTAAATATAAATCATATCTATATCGGTAAAATATAAATTTATCTTTTTTATGAAATAAATGTCAAAGAAACATAATGAAATATTGGCAGCTCTTATGTTGTCATCGGAATGTGCCTTTCTTTGTGGAGGAAAATAATAATTTATTCTTATAAAACATTCAGGACTAAGAGATTCAATAGGAAATATCAAAAAAATCTTGTATAATTCATGCAAATAAAAGTTAAAAAATTATCCCCCAGTTATACCTCTATTGAACTTTAGTATTTATTGTCAGAACGACAGATACATCCATGGTTCAATTGGTCAGATCCATTTACTTTCTTTTTGATGGTTTCTAAAATTTAGAATGATTTTTTTTTTATTAGAATAATAGAAAAATAGTAATATTTGGTCAATCCTAACTAGAATTGGCTAGATATTCTATCTATGTCTTAGGAGAAAAAATATTTAATAATGAAAATAGTAGGAGTATAGTTTATAGTGACATAGTCATCCTCCCAGTAAATGGGATAAATTTCATATCATTATAATTATAACGAATAAATATTTCACCAAAAAAAAATTATATTGAATAAGTATTGAACAAATGTTCATAGAACTACATAACTTATGCTAATATAAGGCATATTAATGTAATTGACTTATTAGTATTATATATATTATCTTACTAGTATTCCTTATTAATTAGTGGGAAGTGATGAGGAAATTATAGCACAAGCTAAAATGGTTAAGAAAATTCATATTTTGATGAATATTAATGAAATGAAATGCGACCTTAATATAATTGCTTTGTTTTTATTGAATTTGCTCCCATCAAATTGAGATTCAAGATGAAAATATATGTACTATACTAATATAAAATAAATTCAATAAATTTAATTGAATCATTTGATGAAATATTTGACAAATTCTTGTCTCATGGTAAAAAAAAATGGATTACTTGTTGATCATAGCCAGATTTACAAGTTGTACGTAATATTATATATTACCTTTGTTTAATTGATAAAAAAAGACACTTTCTATCATTTATTAATTTTTTGGCTTAGCGTGAGATAGGGTAGTTAATTTTAACAATGAATGAACTGAAAGTTGAAAGAGGGGTTTAACCCTTCTTCTATTGGAAAAATAATTTCTTTAGGGTGATCCTATACTAGAAAAAAAAAAAAAGTTATTAAAAAAGAACAATATTGATGGTTTAGTACTTTAGTTAAATTAAATGAAGAAATTGCCAATTTTCCACCCTCAAAACTCTCATGAGTCATGCTTTTGTAGCCATGGACATCTACTATTAGTCAAAGGCTATAACCATCGGAACGACAACTTTAAATTATTATATACACAAAAAGGTAAATTAGGAAGCAACTTCTATTGTACCAATAAAATAAAATAAAGCAACTTACGTGTGCTAAGGTTAAATGACAAATAATGTGATTGGAATAGTTACTCTTGTTAATTTCTGACAAATGAAATATTTTCAGCTTGTGGACATGTTAAACCTATTTCTCATTCTATAATTTATATTAATATTGTCTAGTAGGTATCAAATGAATTTTAATTTTCACCGATAAATTATTCTCAGAAAGAATTTTTCAGAATGAAATATCAACCAAAGTAGAAATCATTGAACACAAAGCCAAACCCTTAAGTCTTTTTGTTAAATTTGTGTTGGATAATGTATGATTGTTACAACATAAACCCCCACTCCAAACTAGTAATGACTAAACTAATTAATTCTTTTTTTTTTTTTTTTGGTACTTACGCCCCAAAGAGTGTTGAACTCATAACTTCTTAATTTTGAGGTGTTGGTCTTTGCCAATAACTAACTACTTCATAACCTTAACCTTACTCTTCTTTTTTTCTCAGGACAAGGGGGACAAATAGATGAAGTAAATAAATTAGATACATGGATGTATTGCAAGTATGAAGTTTAAAATTTAAAAAAATTGAGCTCATACAATTAGTTGATAATTGATCGATCAAGCTTAACAAATGAATTCCATGATTTGAGTGAATCAATATGGTGTAGAAACACAACCCTAAAACGATGCAGAAGATAATGAAAAAACAGAACAAACAATGCACATGGATTTTACGAGGTTTGAAAAGGTTGCCTACATCCCCGTGAGAGGAAATCTTGCTTCACTATCAATGGAGAATAAGGTTACAACGCTCGTCCTCACACCTCTCAGTATTGCTTGCATTACAGAGAAAGAAACCCTCCCTACAAATATCTAGCGAAAAAAAACCCTAATCCGGAAAGTACACAATTGCCCTCAAATAAAATTGGCTAGGGCACGCCTCACACCTCGCTATGGGGGGCCTCTCCCTTGCAACCCCCACGGCCTGCTAACTAGCTAGCGGGACCGCCTCCTACCTGTCGAGGAGCTGCACCAATACTCCCTAGGTTAAATTGTGATGGAATACAAGACATCGTACACCAACATATGGTACTTGAATTTGCAAGTTATAATAAATGCACTGTATTTTATGTAAATTCCTTAATTACCAACTTTTCCCACAATTTATAGATTCCGGATTAATGTGCTTATAACTCATGAGATATCTCACAAAGTGAAAAACAAGAAGGGGGAAAAGCTCTACCTTGCAAGTCTTAAGCTTGATATGGACAAATGACCAAATCAAATGGAGCTTCACAAAAGCAATGCTGGTGCTTTTATTGGGTCCATGTGAAAAACTGGGTCTGGATTATTTGGCAATGTGTAACGACTACCTAAAGGCTTGCCTGGTTATCTCATCATAGCAGATTATAAGTTCTTGTGCTGATAGAAACCATAGTTAGAAAATCAAGTTTTTCGATTTGTTTCGTCCTTCTAAAAATCTAACGATTTGAACGAGTCAAACCTAATTAGGATGAGTCATATTTTTGTTAATATTTTGAATAGCATAAATCTCTAAAAGGTAGCTGCATCCTTAGCTTCAACAAGGGCCTAATAACTCGACTCTTGAGCAGGGTATTAGTGAACAGCATCAGATCGGGTATCAGTTACCTTTAAAATCGATATGATACTGATACTGTATCAACATGGATACAGCTGTATCAAACACTTTTACCCTGATTTTGTTTTGAAAAAATGGATTTTTGACTATTTTACCCTTTGTCCATACCATTTCTCTGATACGGTATCAGCATAGTTTCAGTATCGATTGCTAGCGATACCTAGCTATATGAATTGCCCTACGATACCCATATCCAATGACTCCAATCACTATAGGGAACAGCACCTCGCTGAAGGTTTCAACTAGATTCTACTAACATCAGTGTCTCTAACATCAATTCGGTCCTCACCATGGTTTCATGCATTGGTATCAGATTGATTTTATTGGTTATATGTATCAGTATCAGGTGAGACCAATATTGATTCCTCATCGATCTGAAATGGTTATCAATATCGGTTTAGGGGTAAAACAGTAATATATATATATATATATATATAAAACTAAGGGTAAAATTGAGCCAATCCGGTTTGATCCGGATTAGTATCAGATCCATGGTCCTCACACCTTCTTGGGTAAACGTGGAATTTGAAGCAGCTATTAAAACGTGAGATTGGATTGTTCTTCCAATACCATAGGCATTTGAGCTGAGTTCGTGCCAAGTTCAACATATTTCAGATTAAAAGTAAGCTTCTATAATATTGTCCGCTCTGGAATTATCTATTTGGAAATTTTTGCCTTTTAAGATTTCTCTGCTTGATAATTATTTGGTAATTTTTTGTACAAATCTTGCTATTCAATGCTTAAATCTACGGAATTTGATTCTTTCTTGGATCCTACCATAATTATGCTAGCAGTTTTATAGAGAAACTCAATCAGAAGAAACTCGGATTCAAATTTTTTTTTTCTCATTCTGTGCATGGTAACGCATTGTGCCAGTGTTCCTTTGGTCTATGATCAGCTAAGGCACTATGGAGTTGTTTGGTTGACCCACACAAAAATAAATGGTAATTTTTTTTCCGGTCTTTCAAGCCCCTCTCTCTAACGATAAGGGCCATGAGTTCTAAAAAGAAAAGGAAGTTGGGGCGGCAAAGCAAAGGGAGTAGCCCATAGTCTTCGGTTATCTTTTTCTTTTTGTTGAAACTAAGTACTTTATACATAAATCATTCCCTCTCGGATGACTTGCCAAATCAAAACCTGATTTTTTCAACTATGATAGAAATAAAATGAAAAGAAAATATACTGGATCAGTTAGGGTTGTTTATGAAAACCAAAATAGAGAAAAGCCTTGGATCAAAATATTTTGAAATCCAAAATGATGCAATTTTCACGAAATTAGGGTAGCAAATACTAAATAGACCAAGAGTCCCTATTTTTTCAAATGGTGATTTCTTCATTCACAAATAGGCTCTCAATCATCATGAGCATGGCAAGTATTTTGAAAGGTAGGAGGAACCTTTTCCAGAGGGGTTTGATGTGGGTGATTGAAAATGAAAAATCTAACCCTAAGGGGCTAGCCGAGTTGGCAAGGGAACTTTGCTTCAAGAAACATATGGTTTTGAGTTCGACTCCTCTTACTTCCTCGCGGCCACTCACACGGGGGTGTTTAGTGTTCTTCACTACTTTTAGTAAAAGTTGAATGGTTCTCATTCAACCCCAGTATGACCCTATTTATGCTATTATAGGGTCAGTATGAACCTACGGGACTAGTTAGATCGAAGGCCTGAATACCTCTTTTTAACAAAAAAATAATAATAATAATAAAATAAAGATCTGTTCATATATATGAGAAGACCATATATAGATTCCATTGCTGGATGGAAATGGCTGTATTCACCAGGAACCCAAATTTGCAAAGAGGTGTGGGTTCTCAAATCTCATTGATTCAATTAGTGAATGGAAGAATGATGCAATATAAAGTATTTGCAGCCCATGCAACTGTTAAGGGAGATTTGGAAACAGAGAAATGCAATTGTATACAAAAGCATAGATTGTTTTCTCTCCTGTTTTTATTATTTAGGCTATTGCAACAGATTACTAACATTAATGTATCTTGAAGACTTGAACTAATAAAGTCTTCCTTTCATTAAAACCAAGAACCCAAGAAAAACAAAAAGAATATTAGACAAACTGATTCATGTAGTCATCTACAGAGGAGTATTTCACATCAGGATAAAGCTCAGAAGCCTCAACTCCAATTGAAGGATCTATCTCGTAGTTTGTATGATCACCTTTCACAAAAGCTGAGTGTTTCAGTGACAAAGTTACATTTACTGGATACGTAGCAGCTGCAATAAGAGGAACACAGAAAATTGTCATTAATTATGTTTCGAAATTAACTTTAAATTTTCATTGTTAGTTAGTTCTCTGTATACTAACCTTGGATTTCCTTCAATAGTTGTTCCTCTGGAACATAGACCTTTCGAGGGTTTTTCCAATCTTTTTTTCCCACAGAGATACAAGGTCATTGATTGAGACAATGTTGTGTGGAGGTTTGATGTAAACGATCTTATTCAAAGTTCTTAGGTCATCCACAGCTTTAATTGTGATATTGCCAATGTCCTCCTCCTTGTTAAAAATTACTACAAATGTAAAAATATAAAGAAAACAAGATGTGTTGTAATGAAATTACATCAAAACATCCATAGAAAGAAAGGGCAACCCAATGCACGAGGCTCCCAATGCCTTTATAACCAACATGTTTCAATAGTGCAACTTAACTGTTATGCCATAGGCTCTATTTGAAATTAATCTATGACAAACTCAAAACATGATCTAGTGAGTTACCTTTCGGATTTCCATCTCCTAATATGACTACTTTATCTCGAGGAGGAGTTGCAACACCAGGCTGTGCCAAATTATGGAGGAAGTGGCCGAAGAAGAAATTGGAGACAACAATGGTGTGGGGAATTCCTTCAGACTCGATGGTTCGGCGGATTTTAACCTTCTTATTCCACATTGACAATGCTGGATCAACAGCATGGATATGATCAACATCATTTCCAAACTCTGAAGGGAAGAATCTCTGGATAATTCAGGGCATCATCATAGAAAAATCAGTTACATATATATTATGATGCATTTCAATGAAATATGTTTTGAAATGGAAATAATAACTTCTTAACATGCTAGTAATGGTTTGAGTAGTGATCTTATTAATTGAACACTTCAAATATATAGTAATTATCAGCCACGGTTCAAGGAATTGGATTGGTACCGGCCGAGCCTGATCTGGATCCTTGGGAGATTCCATTTCTACATAGAGGTATAGACTAAGGGTAAAAAAGTTTAATATATTTTTTTAAACAAAGGGTGGGTACGTTCGATCCTAACTGATTCAGATAAGTATATTGACTGGGTCCCTAGTTACGGTTGAAATAATAGATTATAAGGAAAAGGAAACGAGGCCAGAGTCCTCTATCTTAGAGCATGAGACCTAATCAACACTCCGCCTCTTTCTAGTTCAATTATAAAGATAGATAGCTTATTTTATAATGAGGAGGAGAGAAATAGACACAAGAATGCAAGCACGGGAGCCACACTCATGCACAGGAAAAATTCTGTAGGTACAAATCAAGCATTCTAAATAGCATAATCTTTACCTTTACTTTGGAGAACTAATTGGATATGTTTGAATATGTTTTAGGGAAATTAAACCCAATTACGCACCTTACCCACCTCTCATTTGGAGGGGTTCCTTTTATCTATCACACCTACTTACCCATTTATTAATAATTAAAATATAGTAGGGATTTTCATATTAGGTCTGACCTCCCCCACCTAAGCCCAAAAACCAATTCTCAATTCTACATTTCTACCCAACCAGTCAGCCAATACCAAGGTCCCAGACTCAGCCACTCACAATACTGGAAAGTGGAAACCAAGTGCCAGGAACCTTTACCATGGAAAAATAAAAAATCCACAAGATCTGGCACCTGATTACAAACCCAAAAATAGCCCAATTGATAACAAAGTCTCACATTTTCCTGCAGAAACCTTTGGTCACAAGAAAGGAGATTGAGCTTCAAGATCTCAATAGAAACTGAAAGGACTTCTTGTTACCTTCACATTCCCAGCTTCTTTAATGGCATCTATGATTTTCACCTGCTCTTGTATCAATTGCTTCCCTACAGTAGAGATCACCACATCCACCTGCTTAATTGCCCTCACCAAACTCCCATGATCGTTGAGATCTCCCTATCAAAAACCCAAAATCAAAACCTTCTCAACAACAAAACCCAGAAAGATAAATCCCTAGAAAAGGGTTGGAGCAAATTTCCTGATCTTCTCACCTGGAGGAAAGTGACGCCAGATTTCATGAAGCTCTCAAGAAGTTTACCTCTTTCAGTACCAGAAGAAGCAGCTGTGTCCCTCAACAGTGCGAAAGTTGGGTGGCCAGCCTTAGCACTCGCGTTGACGATGTACTTGCCGATATAGCCAGTCCCGCCGATTACCAGAATTTTGCTTTTGGAAGCCATTAGAGACTGCTAGAAAGAAATATAAGATTGGATTTTATGTGTGAAGTGTAGGGGGTAGAGAAATTGTGAAATTTTATGGGGAGAGACTTGAGAGCTATTCTCAATATTTGTTCTTATAACTTTTGGAAGCCATTTATGACTCTCAGATATGATTTGTACCAGTAGGTTTTTATGCAAAAATTGGGCATTATTGACCTTCTTTGCATTAACATGACATTCTTAATTTCAAGAAAGAGGGGAGAGGGCATCGAGAAGACATGATTTGTCTTAATATTAAATAAAAAAAATTGAATATTATATTTTTAGTTCAATTTTTTATCCATTAATATAGGTACACCAACACTTTTTGTTTCCCAAAACTAAGGTTTAAGAAAGAATGTACAATGATGGTATTAAATAAGATAAAGTGTTCATACTTCATCCTAGATATTCTCACGAATCATGCCTCTGTAGTTTGTTTTATAAAATCAAAGGTAAATAAAGATATTGAAAAATAAGTGGTTCTTATGTTTTGAATAAGAATAAACCTTTCTTTTTATGTAAAATATTTTGATGCATGAAGTTAAGCTAGGATCTGATAAACACAATATTATGCAAACAAGATATAGATTATCTTTTTACGGAATCCATGTCGATATTGAAAAATAGGTGGCTCTTATATTATGATTCGGAATAAGCTTTTCTTTGTGAAGGAAGGTAATAACAATTTATTCTTATTGGAACAAACTGGAGCAAGCTATGAGGATTCAATAGGGATTATTGACTAATTCTTGCATATATAATCCGAGCAAATAAATGATCCCCTACTACATCTTTATCGAAATTTTAATATTTATTATTAAAAAAGCAAAAACAATTGTGGTTCAATGGTTCATTTATATGAGTCACCTTTCTTTTGTTAGAGTCAGCGGATATTATATCCATGTATTAAGATAAAAAAAAATATTCAATAATGAAAATGAATATTCGCACATGTAGAGTACTCAGTGGTTATGGTAATCTGGAGCTATAGTCATATATTTGTCTATAATTTTATTATTTTTTTGTAAAAATAATACGTCCCTCCACCATACTACTATCTCCACTAGTATTATGCTATCATTACTATTAATAATAAATGTTCACTACGGGCACTTTTCCATGGTCCTCTGAGTGATTCTTGTCTGCCATGGGTGTGGTGGCGCGGTGAGCATCGGATGGTTGAGACGACATCGGCACACACCCCAATATCATGTCGGTCATCGGATGCTCACCGCACCCACAGCAGAGGATATTTTCATATGATTCCCTCACAATTTTTTTTGTCGGCCAATGATGGCCCTTGAAACAAAATCTTTTCTCCTCAAACTCAAAATTGAGCTGATTTCAATGTCATTAGGTCCTTTTTCAAAATTAGGTGGTTTAAACCTATGATTTGCAATTTTTCAGTCATAAGACCTTATTTGAAGTACATTAGTTTTTGAGAAGGATTTAGAGTTTAGACTAATTCTTATCGATTCTGATTATACATTATTTTTTAAAATACATTGTACTCCCAATTTTAATATTAACAATGCATGGGTTATAGTTGATTTTTACATATATTTTTTATATTTTTGAAAAGTCATTTTAATAAATATTGCATTTAATATTTTTTGTTTTAGGTATTTTCTTATAAATATTCATTTCGATATGGTTGACCTTACCATGCATATCAAGGAGGAGTTAGTTGTAGATGCAAATTGTCTACCTTCATTTTATTGTTTACCTTATAGGGTCCTGCTGATAGCAATGCCAAAGTTGGGTTCCCTCTTTGTACTGTCTGTGTGTTCTTAGGTTTTTTTTTCCCACCTTCCTTCTTGTACTATTTCATATATATTTTTTTATTTAATACAAATTTGATATTTTAACATTAGAGAGAGAGAGAGAGAGAGATCAAGTAATTATAATAAATCATATAACAAATATTGAGTGCAACTCGGACTGTCCAGTGGCCAATGGAAACTTGGGCTCCAATTTTAATTTTATCAAGTCAATCTTGGGCTAAGATCTGACAAAATTCATCCATTGTCCAATTCAGCTTAATTTTTATGGTGTAATTTTTGTCTAATTCTTTCTGTGCATGTCTCACCTGTACATTTTGAAAATCCAATAGTTGTAATTTTTTTTTTTAAATTCAAATCCATTTTAACACCTCAAATGCCTTAAGCTTATACAATCATTCAATTTTGAAAATATACAAGTGTCGCATGCATAGAAAGAATTGCACAAGAATTACACGATTAAGAATGAGAGGATCTAAATCCAGCCCAAGTTGCACCCAAGTTTATGATAAAATGCTTTGGGTCCAAACTTACTATATTGATAGATCCCATCAAACCAGTCCACCATTATAAGCCGTTGCATGGGGGGCTGATCTTGTAGGGTTTATTTGTTCTTGGACATATAGTTTGATAAATTCATCCCTAGAACAGGGTGAATTTTACCACTTGGTGAAAGAAAAATTTATCCAATTAAATAATATTATAGAAAAGAAAACTAATTTTTTCCCCAGTCTACTCTCTGCCCTACCTATAGAAAATTATTTTATATTTCGGATATGGGGAGGAAAGAGAGACTTTGGTGGAGGCTTCAATCCCCCAAGAAGAACAAAAAAAAGAACATTAGACAAACTGATTCAGGTAATCATCTACGGAGGTGTATTTCACATCAGGATAAAGCTCAGAAGCCTCAACTCCAAACGAAGGCTCTATCTCGAAATTTGTTTGATCACCTTTCACAAAGACTGAGTGATAGAGTGACAATGTTACATTTACTGGAAACGGAGCCGCTGCAATAAAAAGAACACAAAAACAGACATAGGTCAGACAAAGTAATCCTTACTTGATCTTGATAGTTTTCAAGTTCAATAAGTTCTTAAGTCTTCTAAGCACTTTGATTAGCTTAGACTATGATTGATAGTCATTCAATTCTAGAAACGACGTTTCGTATTACAAATAGAATTTTCAGTTTCCATGTCAAATGTGGTTTAAAAAAAAAAAGTGTTTGTTGAACCTATTTTGGGAACGATTACCCTAATTATTCACTTTTTTTTTGGAAAGAAACCAAAATGACGGAACAAAATTATGCCGTTCTATCATTTTGCATTTCTAGCCTTTTTTTTTTCTTTCTTTTTATTTTTTATTTTTTAAAAAATCGAAATAACACAAAGTTGACAATAGACACTTTATTCCGTTTTTTCATACCCATAGAATGAAAACATTTTTTGAATGACTATCAAGCGCAACCTTAATTCTTTTTATACTAACCCTGGATATCCTTCAAAACTTGATCCTCTGGAACATAGACCCTTTCTAGGGTTTTCCCAATCTTTTTTTCCCAGAGAGATACAAGCTCATTGAATGAGACAATGTTATGAGGAGGTTTGATGTAGAGGATCTTATTCAAGGTTCTTGGGTCATCCACAGCTTTAATAGTGTAAGTGCCAATGTCTTCCTCTTTGTTAAAAATTCCTGCAAATGTAAATATATAAAGAATACATTAAAAGGTTTTGTGCATGGCTGCGCATGACAAAAATTGGATGGGAGGATGAGAGTCTACGATGCACCCCCTCACCCCATCTAACCATTGTGTGCATGATCGTGTACCATGCAAAGAATATTTATAAGATGTATCAATTAGTGTACCAACCATCTAAAGAGAAACCTGAAATCTATAACCAACTTAGAAAAATGACTAGTGATCAGTTACCCTTGGGATTTCCATCTCCTAATATGACTACTTTTTCTTGAGGAGGTGTTGTTCCTTCAGCCTGTGCCAAATTAGGGAGGAAATAGCCCGCGAAGAAGTTGCAAACAACAATGGTGTAGGGAATTCCTTCAGACTCGATGGTTCGACGGATTCTAACCTTTTTATTCCACATGGACAAAGCTGGATCAACAGCATGAATACGATCAACGTCATTCCCAAACTCTGAAGGGAGGAATTTCTGGATAATTTAGAGCACAATCATATAAAATCAATTACATATATGATGCATTTTAATGAAATATGCTTTGAAATTTATGCATGAAAGAAAGATAGGCATGCATCATTTGTCCTCTATCACAAAGATTAACCTATATACTGTTATATGATAAATAGTGAAGCGTTATACTTAAAAAAAAAAAAAAAAAAAAACTCTAACCTCTATTGATGAATTGTCAATTATACCCTTTTGTGTTTTTTCTTCTTATATTTTATCCTTAAAAAGTGCAAATTTGTCGGTCAAATGAATCCTCCCCATATATTATGTACATGCATGCATATGCTATATTTTACTCCAGCCTCCCCACTTAGGCGCGATAACCATTCATCAATTTTACCCAACTCACTCTCCAATGTCTTCAGTTGATAAAGATCAACATCTTAAAACAAGGGTCCGTTTAATTTTGTTTCTAAAATGTGTGTTTTTTTTCCTTAGAAATGGAAAAATACTGCAAAGATCATTTGATTTTCTATTTCGTTTCACTTATTTATAAAATAAAATAGAAATTTATGTCCATTTTTGTGTCTAGAAACAAGTCAAACTTTTTTTTTCTAGAAACAAGAAAAAAAAGTATAGCCCAGTTAATCAATGAGCTGACGGACCAAACCCAAAAAACAGCCCAGTTGAGAACAAAGCCTCAGATTTCTTGTAAAAGCCTTTGGTCACAAGAAAGGAGAGGAGACGAGGAAGCTTCAGGATTTCAATGGAAACTGAAAGGAAATGTTAATTACCTTCACATTCCCAGCTTCTTTAATGGCAGCAATAATCTTCACCTGATCTGATACCAATGACCCACCTACAGTAGAGATCACCACATCCACCATCTTAATTGCCTTCACCAAACTCTCATGATCATTGAGATCTCCCTATCAAGAACCCAAAATCAAAACATTTTCAGGAACAAAACCCAAAGAGATAATCTTTTGAAAATGGTGGGAATGATTTTCTGATCTTCTCACGTGGACGAAAGTGACTCCAGAATTCTTGAAGCTCTCAAGAAGTTTAGCCTTTTCAGTTCCAGAAGCTGTTTTTGTCCTCACCAGAGCAAAAGTTGGGTGGCCAGACTTGGCGCTCGCTTCCACCATGAACTTGCCTATGTAGCCTGTCCCTCCAATTATCAGAATCTTGCTTGTTGCAGCCATTGAAGATTACTAGAAATAATCTGAGATTGGATTTTTATGAGTGAAATGCATGCAGGGATTGAGAAGATGTGAAACTTACAGGGAGTCTTAAAGGGCCAGCTTCAGTGTTGGTTCTTATATATGTCAGAACATTTAGCAGTTAAGATATGACTTACACCAGTGGGTCTAAATTGGGGAGTCCGGATCAAGTCTTTATACGAGAATAGTTCTCTTACGGTTTTCGTTTCACACTTAGAATTCATTTAATATAAAAATCTATCGGACGAGGACCTGATCCAAATTCTAAATTGGGAGCGAATACTATGCATTTACACCCTCAGCACTTGACACATGCCTTTTTTTTCTCGTTTGTAGGAAGAAAAAACCTTATGTTTGGAAGTGAAGAAAAAAAAATTGAATTTAAGGAGAGAGATAGACAAATGAAAAGATTGTTGTAATTATGATTTTTATCTTATATGTATTTTATACTCTTTTTTTTTCTTCTTTTCCTTTTTAACTTACAAACATAGTGGTGATGTTGTAGACAAGAGTCTGAAACTCTGAATAACGTATCCACATGTTTAGGACGAGGGTTGGGCATACTACTCTTCTTTGGCAAGCTAACGACATACACCAATGGAGATCAGGATAGATTGTGAAGGCCATCATTGCATAGGGGTGGGAAATGGCAGACACATGGCTGGCCTGCTTGGTGGTTTAGCTTCCAACAACAACCATACACAAAATACAACCTTGACCTCTCTATAAGTCTACCTTTCCAACCAAAGCCACCAGAAGGATAGAAGCAACAAAAAGGTGTTTACAACCTCCTCATCTTCACCAGTCATCAATCAAGCCATCTGTTCGTATTATTGTTTAGGTTTCCACAATAGCCAAGCTTACATTTGTCAAATCACCATGATAACCAACTGTGTGATACAAACTTAG
This sequence comes from Macadamia tetraphylla, assembly GCA_022985045.1. Classification (NCBI taxonomy): domain Eukaryota; kingdom Viridiplantae; phylum Streptophyta; class Magnoliopsida; order Proteales; family Proteaceae; genus Macadamia; species Macadamia tetraphylla. The sequence continues at coordinate 49,185,651 of CM040965.1, forward strand.
AAGAATTCGACTCCATAAATAGACTTACAAGGGAAACCAAGGCCATATCAATTTGTATCAAATCTCTTTGAAATTATGGGATCAGCTCCCATATGACTGACCATAGTTTTAATACTTGGGATCGGACTCCCATATTACCGCATTGAATTATTTGGGATTAGATGGGATCGGACTGAATTTTATTTGTTTATTATTATTATTTTTTTAACTTTTAGATCGTATAACCGTACAAGTGTATTGATATCGGATCAGTTAAGGATTGGGATCCATCTCAATCGATACCAAATAGGAAAGGGTGATTTTGACAGATCCGATCCAAGATCCAAGTTTTAAAACTATATGGCTGATACAGCTGAATCAGGCCTATCCGGATCATCATTGATCCTATCTCCCTATCCTTCATCATCTCTCTCTCTCTCTCTCTCTCTGATAAAAGTCAGGGGTTGGTCTTTAAGATCGATATCCAATCTTTCCATATAAAAAGTTTGCATGGGCAAGTGTAGTGGATTTCTAAAGATTTTGTTCACCATATACGATCCAGGATCCAGCTATGATAGAGGTGTTTCATTACAACCTTAGATTCTTGAATATTTATTTCCATCTATTTCCATTATAATGTTTCCATTTTCAGGTTAAAACGTTTGATACCTTAATAAGACCTAATTTATACAGCCCTTAAAACTTACTAAACTCTCTCTCTCTCTCTCTCTCCAAAGTGAATGGTGCTATTCGAGAAACGTGGATACACCAGAGCTAAAATAGCGCTTTAAATTATAAAATACCATGTAAAATCTGGAACCTTGAAATAGGTAGATTGATTAAAGGGTCAGTGTTTCACGGATCTGGGCTAAATTGAGTAAAAAACACAAGGGAAAAACTGACGGGTTTGGGATCTCTCTCTCTCTCTCTCTCTCTCTAGATTAAACCCTTCCTTCCCCACCCTCAGTCACTGTATAAATTCACATATTGGAAGGAGAAAGAAAGGAAGAGGTGGTGAAATGGCCTTATCAATTCCTAGATCATTGCTCTCGTGGCTGATATTGGCTGGCTTGTTCGCGGCACTGCTGGTAGAGAATGTGGCCGGCCAATGCCAAAGCTACAACAAAAAGGAGAACTGTGATGGTGTATTTGATGAATCCTATGGTTACAACAAGCCAGTTCAATCTGCTGTGTGTTGCAATGCGATCGTTCAAAGTGGTGAAACTTGCTGGATTAACTATTGTAAAGGAAAATATAGTGATGAGTGGGTAAAGAAGTCTTGGGAGAGTTGTTCTGCACATTAATATTTGATGGTGCAAGGATGTTGTCAAAAGGGTTTTGCTTAAGAAACACATTCTCTTGTTTCTAATAAGATTTTTCATTGAATTCAATAAAGGTTCCCTAGGTTGGAGCCATTTTGTTCTATTATATTTTTTTTTTCTTAAATTTTTAGATTTGTTTTTTAATTATTTTCAGATTAAACTGGAATAGGTTTTTACAGTAAAGGTGATCCTAGTATTTTAAAGAAAAAAAGAAACATGTCTTGTTGGTGCAGGAAATGTCCGGAGAAATGGTGCACAAAAATATGATGGTACCTTGGATGCTGAAAATGTTGTTCTGTATTCTTCAATTGTTCTCAATGCTGGTGTTTCCTATGCCAACAAAATAGGGTTTTTTTGCCCAGTAAATATGGGACAAAAAGTTCTGTTTTGGGAATGTTTTACACCAGAGACATAGGGGACATGTAATGACCACTATGTCCCAGGACGGACACACACCCCTATGTTAAAAAATCAACCCATTTTATAGATTTTTTCTTTTTCAAACTTACCACTGAGAAGGAGAATAATTTTCGTAACCATCCTCATTCTCAACATTCATTTAGGATTTAAAAACGTAAGAGAAATTTGAGAAACTAAAAAGCCAGAGAGAGAGAGAACTCAACTAAGCCTTATTCGATCCAACTATGCAGCTGGGCCATGTATATTTCACCATTAAACCCTATCAAAATCATATTTGTTAGTTGGGAATTATAATCCACTAAATATATTTTTTCATCAATTCTCCCCAAGGTTTTTAACTTGAGTATTTTGGGGTAGGGTGGTAAAGGTTTTCTATACAGTCCTCTTACCAAGAAGCCTTCTAAATGGCCCTAAAAGTATAGGACATTGCAAATTAAATGGAGCCCAAATTTTGAGGATATCCATGTTCTCATTATCAAAAGTTTAAATCAATCTGAGTTCATAAAAAAATAATAATAAATAAATAAATAGAGTTTTGAAAATATAGACATACAGGGGATGTATACTAAGACATAGAAAATTATTAATTTAATTGGGTTTTAAAATGTGGCACACGACTAATTGAGACCACATCCTCTCCATTAAATGCTTAGTAATACCACATTGTTTTTCCTCTCCTCACCGTTCTCTTTCCTTTGCCATCTCTCTCTTCTCAGTTCCCTCTAAGAAATCCACATGGAACCAACCCAACGATGTTGGGTGGGAAAGTTCCACTTTCATCGAATTTTACTTTCTCTATCCTTCACCTCCCAACACTTGAACCCCATTCTAACAAATTCCCCCACCATTCCCTCCCATCTTGACTTGCCCGAATTACTTAGGGCTGTGTGTAGGCAAGAGAAGAAAAGAAAGAAAGAAAATAATAAATTTTTATATATATATTTTTTTTTTTTTTTTGTGGTTTAAGAAATTATCTTTTGAACCAAGAGAATATTCTTTTTTAAAATTCAAAATTCATCTTGAGAATAGTGAAATTTTCTTTTACTGTAAAAAAAAAAAGATCAAAAACATAGAAAACGTAAGAAAATATAAAATTTTTCTTTCATTTTCTTGTAATAGTAACCAAACATACATACATACTTTTTTTTTCTAATCATTTCATTTCATTTCTTTCCTGAATTCTTTTTCATTTCATTTTTTTCTTTTCTTTTCTTTTCTTCTCTTGTTTACCCGCCAACTTGAGTTCAAAATACTCCCTTTTAAAAAAAGGAAAAGAAAAGAAGCACATTAGAATTGTGATTAAAATAGTTAATCCGAATCCATAATCCAACTCATATATCTTAAGGAGCGTGCCGTGGACTTTTGAGATTTTGAATCCGATTCCTCTCCATAGAGCCTAGGGAACGTGCGCAGGTCCTTCCAGTGTTAGGATCATTCTCAAGCATGATTTCAAGTGTTGGTGGTATGGTTCCCGATCAATCTGAATCAGTTGACGGATACGCACTGATCCTCAACGATATCAATTGGTATCATATTGATATCAACTGAGACCGATACGAAACTAAATCCTTGCTCTATGAAAAGGAATCCAGGATCGGGCTCCTTTATAACGTTACGAACATGTACGGAACATCCAAAGACCAAGCCCAGGGCGCACAAAAGCAGTTCTCTTCCTCTCTTCTTTCCAGTCTTCTTTCCCTACTCTCTCGGCTTTTCACTCTACTGCTTCTGCTATCAATATCTTACTCTCCAAGAAATCCCAAAATTCCTCACTCAGAGCTCTCACTAATCCCATAATCTCCAAAGTCTCTGATTCTTTTCAACATGGCGACTATCTCCGACATTCAAGAAGAACCGGAACAGCATAACCCTTCAACCTCATCCCCTTTGGAATTCTCTTCTGGACCCTTCGACGAAATCTTGAATCCTATACTCAATCAAGAAGGACCTCTTGGGATTATAGAGACAGTGATGGACTTCGTTCGTCGGAAATCGGATTTACTCAAAGACGATTTAGTGGAGAAGAAGATTTCAGCCATTGTTTCTTCTTCCAAAGAAATAGATGCGGAGGAGAGGAAAAAGAAAGCTGCGGAGACAGGGATGGAAGATGCAAGAAATGCAGAGCAGCGGCTGAAAGAAGCAGAAATGAAAGCCAATTCTCGAGTAAAAGAACCCGAACATGTGAAGGTTGAGACCAATGCTAAGGAAAACGGAAATCGGCGAGGTAGTTTCGAGGCCATCAACCTATCCTATTCTTTCTGCATTATGAATATGTTGCAGTTAAACCCTAACCTGCACGCTTCTCTTTTATCGCTTGCAGTGTATTTTCTCTTCTCTGCATTGTTTAGAATGTTGATTAGGAAGTATATCTGCTATCTTTTGTTTATTTTGTTATTACTATTGTTACTGCGTTTTGTTTCTTTTTTGTACATTCTTGGAAATCTTTACTTGTTGAAAAAAGGAATAGCTGCAATTCATTGCCCTGATTTAGGTTTTGATCTTTGTCAAACAACTGAATTACAACACATATCTCTCTTTAAGTGCAACATGTAAGTATATTATCTTTTTTCTTTGTGTGTTGTAGATAAGCATAGTTAGGTTTTGCTTAACAGAAAATTTCGGTGTTATTAGAATTATGTTGATTATGGATCTAGTTAATTGGAATCCTATGTAATCAGCAAGGACCACCTTGCAACTAAAGCTTCTGATTGCTGTCCTTATACCATTGTTCTCACATGCTAGTTATAGACTAATATTGCCATTCCCTGTCCAATAAACATCTCTCAAAGAATTTACTATCACTTTTTTTTGGGGGGATGGGGGGTGAGGAGATAATTTTTCCCAATGTTGTTTGTTAAACACCCATTGCATACTTAGAGCATGAGACTTATGATGAGAAGTCTATGGTGATACTTTGATTATTGCTTATTGATTCAAATACACTTGCGTGCACAGGCCACAACTAGGGTGAAGTTGAGTTCCATATGTTACGTAATCAACAAGTCCTCTCAAACTCAAAACTGGTAATCACTAACATTGTTCTGTGTTCTAAATATCTGAAGGCCCAGTGAGGAATAACAACCTGTGAAGGGACAAGTAGAGTGATGAGAGAATCAAAGAACAACTTATTGTGCTCTATCTTGGACTTGAAATTCTAATTTTTGGTTATAGTAGTTCCACACAATAAGCTAAAATTTTATTGGGATATTTCCTGTCTAATGCAGTGATGCTAGTTTTATAATTGAACTGATGTGCTTGAACCTAAACTGATGTATAAAGTTGTGTTAAATTTATGCATTTTATACTTTTTTCATTCTAACCTGAAGCTTATTTTTCAACACTTGATGAAAGAATAAATTAATCCTATAAAAAGCCACCCGTATGTTTTGTGCTCTTTCCTGCAGTCCATTGGTGTAGTATGAGTCACCAACCTCAAAATGCTATTTAGTTTTGAAATGACTTGGAGTTTCCATTCCTCTTGCTTTCGGGTTCCTACCTTACTTATTGTTATATGTTGACTATGGACTGATGTTGTTTGTACAAAGGGCTAGTTGAATTCTTAGATGTAATGTTGAGCTCAGAGCATTGTAGTATTTTGTGTAAAATTATCAATAATTGCATTAAGTTGTGACAAGATATTGAACTCTTGCAGAAGGTTGAGTAACCTTCCTTATATAACACAGCTTTTGATAAACTTTCAATGAACTGGGGTTCTGGAGCTGTGTAGACCTTCTTAAAACAAATGCATCTGCTGGTAGGTCATTGAGTCAGTGGTCCATTGGGCTGAAAAGGCTGGCTGTTTGACTTTCTAAACCTATTTGTATCTAATTTTATAACAACTGCTCTTTTAACTTAAGGCACAACGAAACTTCTAATTTCAAGTAACTATAAAGATTGAATTTGACTTGAACTATTCCATACAATTTAGATTGAGCAGTCCATTGGAAGACAGGGTCTGTTCTCATCCACTGTGCTCCAGTGTTCTAAAAATAGAAGTTAGTGTGTCACATTCCTTTAACTGGTATTATTAAGGTGGCCAGAGTTTCTCATATTTTTGTTCTTGTAAATAATGAGCAGAGCCAAACAAGGGCAATGGTTTGGATTTGGAGAAGTACTCTTGGACACAAACCTTACAAGAGGTTACGGTTACTATTCCAGTTCCTCCAGGAACCAAATCACGATTTGTTGCTTGTGATATAAAGAAGAACCACCTGAATGTCGAACTTGAGGGTCAACCTCCCATAATAGATGTAAGTTTGTGTCATGTTTCTTTTATTATATTTGTGCTTGCATCTGTCAAATTTGGATTATATTTGTTGTGCCAAATTTTCTATATTTTTGTCCTTCTCTGACATTAATATTTAAATAATTACAGGGGGACCTTTACCAATCTGTTAAGGTTGACGAATGTTTTTGGAGTATAGGTATGTAACCAGTACAACACTGTATTATTTTTGGGATTAGTGAAGGGTGTTAGTTATTGATGCTTTATATTAACAATAAACTTCTTGTAACTGTTCTGTTGAAATTTTATTAGTTTATGCAAGTAGTAAATTTTAAGCATACTTTAAGTAACACTTGTCTGACAGTTGATGACACATAAAATTTCTGACATATTTTGGGAACAATGTCGGTATTGTTATGGAGAAAAAATTATTTCAACAAACTAATCACGATTTAAACTTCCAACAGAGGATTCAAAGTATATTTCTGTCCTTTTGACGAAGCAAAATCAGATGGACTGGTGGAAGTGTTTGGTGAAGGGCGACCCTGAAATTGATACTAAGAAAGTGAAACCTGAGAGAAGCAAGTTCTCTGATCTGGACCCCGAAACCCGACAAACCGTGGAAAAGATGATGGTAATATTCTGGTACTTCATTTTTTTGAATTGTTCCATATGGTATTTTCGTTCTGTGATATTTTTGGATAATGCGGTAAAAAATTTAAATAAAACCTATCTAGAGTGACAACATTAATTCTCACTTTGAATCTAATTTTAGTGCGGCTTAATTTTAGAACTCTTATATTGCAGTCTGTCTTTTGTCTTAATTTTCTTTGGGAGAAAGAACCCCGGCCACTGGGGCAGGTACACACCTAGACACAGTAGCGCGGATAGACCATGCTACCCATGCTAAAGGTGCTACCTAGCATGCTCCCATTGGCCTGCAGCACTGGCGTGTACCTTCGCCAGCAGGCAGGGTTCTTTCTCCCTTTTTCTTTTTTCTTGGATGGCATAAAATTGGTTGTAGTTCAACTTCTGCCTATATTATTGCTTTTATCTATTACATTTTTATTTGGTTACATGCTGTGGCATTGCCTTGCAGTTTGATCAGCATCAGAAATCCATGGGTCTTCCTACAAGCGATGAGATCCAGAAGCAAGAGATTCTCAAGAAATTCATGGCTGAGGTAAAGACAGATACCAAGCTTACGCATTTGAATTTTCAGCCTCGCAGAGTCGCAGGGTTAAATTTTTGTTTCATTTCCTGTTGTTAACACTGAGTTCTTATTTCTTTGGTCTTTGATCATGCAGCATCCAGATATGGACTTCTCAAGAGCAAAGATATCATAGATCTCTTGATACATAAACTTTTTTGGTCTAAGGGACTTGTAAAATGACGAGTTTGAAATGAGGAAAAACAAATACTAAAAGGGAAAGTAATAGTAGCTTCTTCTGGACCAAGTCCTTTATAAATGATGCATTCAAAGTGCTCTGTTTAGAGAAAGCTGCAAAATAATATGGCATGCCATAGAGATTCTGGTTCTGGTTGTAAACAAGGCAAATACACTAGTATATTCCCATGTACTACCGTTATCATTCATGAGGTCATACACATTCTAAAATAAGGAACCTTCATGTAAGACTCAATGGATGGTATCCAATGTTCATTTCAAATTTTGATGCCTAGAACCTAATGATCAGCATCCTTTTTTTCTCAAGATAGGTAAAATTCTTTCCAGGCTCTTCCATGTCCGGGAAGAAGTTTTGTTCTTTTTTCCTCAAAAGGTTCAGGTGGCAGTAAAAATTGTAGTGTGTTGCCATATAATATCTAGGGATAATTCCTATGGGTGAATCATAAAGCAATTACAAATGCTAAAAGGTGTTTTGATTAAAGGTGATATAATTTACCTAAATTTAATTTTTGGAAAAAAAAAAAATCCTTTTACTTCCTATTAGATAAAACTCATAATTATTCATTGGAAGAAAAAATGTTGCCTGGTCGCCCGCCAATCAAGAATACCCGAGCATTTCCAAGAATTCTTGTTATACATTTGTTCCAACCCTCAACCCTAATTTTGTTGGTTTGACCAGCACATCAGCCAACATTGTTCACATCAGCACCTCCCACATTCTCTCTTAAGCTTCTTGCTTGGAATAGCTATCGACTCTACTAGTATTTAAACGTACACATCAGCCAACATTGTTCACGCGTTGCCCAGATCGATTGACAACACTGGGCAACCGATCCTCCACTAGATCCTAGTAGATCTGAGATCTTGCCCAAATAAAGTGGGATGAAGCACCTGTTTCAAACCGAGTATAGAAATGAAGGTTGGGATTTCGCTTCTTTTTATTTGGTGTCTTGCATCCGGACACAAGGGATGAAATCAGAACCTATCCTGGTTGCCCTATTGTCGCTCATATATACTTGACCCTGTTATATAAACTGGGTAGGGGCCTCATTCAAATAAAGTTTAAATGGCATTGGCATTTGGGGTGGAACTGGAAACAATTAATACTGATTCTGATGTATCTGACTAAAATAGCCTGAATCAGTGGTGGATCAGTCAACACTCTTGGACCTCTTGGGCAGTAGTGTACCAATGCTTGAGCATTAGATTGAATATTAACAGGAAGGTCAGAATCTATTTAGATAAAAGAGGAAATTTCACTCCCCTCCCCTGAATTTTCATGTATTACGCATCCTTTTGTGTGAAGTTTATCATTACAAATTTTTTTCTCTTAAGTTGTAGATTCTATCAATCCCTATCCTAGCCGTGAGTGAGAAACCATTAAGTGAAGAATCATCCATTACAAAATTGTTTTAAATCCTAAAATACCCTTGATCCAATGGAGATGACCTATTTGCCCTCAACCCTTATTCTCATCTTCTTCTTTGAGAAACCCTTAACCAATTGGGAGAGTTAGGGTTTTTAGACTTGCGATTTATGATTCTGAAATCTGAAATCAGAGAGAATTAGGGTTTCGGCAATCGATTCCGCATCGCCATGGTTAAAGTCTCATCTTCTTTGAGAAACCATTAACCGATTGAGAGTTAGGGTTTTGGCAATCAATTCCACGTCGCCATTGTTGAAGTTTCAAAGAGCGGAAGTGAAATTTCCTGATATATAGCGTTTAGTGTTGGTCACTTCACCCCCTCACGACTCTCTCCACGAACTCTTAAGAGCGGAAGCAGCATCCGAGGCCCAACCATATCTGCGACATTCCGAGACAATTGGGTACCGTTGGGTTGGGTAGAGAAGATCCTCTAAGGAGACAGAGCTTGAAGAAACGATCAATTCCATCTATTTCCCAATAAATGCAATTCTTTGAATTCTTCAAACATTGTTTTTCTCATACTGCGTTAACTCTCCTTAATTACCCAGGAAATTTGAGCTAAGAAAAGAAGATCTACTCTTTCATAAACAAACAAGTGATGAAGTGTAGAACGATGACCTCCGTCACCGGAAATCAGTGGTTCTTGGGTGGTTTTTTCTGTTGTTGCAAAAGATGCCACTATTAATGGCAATTATTTCGAACAGAAAAGGAGAGGTATGGCCAATTGGCGTTCAAATGATTTTTTGCCATTCCTCCTTTGATACCAAACTGAGCTCAAAATGCACCCAGAGTAGGTAGACTCATCCCACAAAGCTCCATTTACCAGGAAACAGCAAACTGCCTCATTGTTTCATGGCTAAGCAAACAATAAGTCAACTGAAAAACGAGCTACAGATGCCTCTGATTCGTAATTAAGCCAGCAGTTAAGATACAAAAAAAGTTGAAATCGCAAAATATAAAATGTGAATTAGCTGCTAAATGGTCACCACTCACCACTGAATTTAACTACCATCCCAATACAAACTAGATGAGAAACAAAATAATCCAAATCTCAGATCGAAAAATTCACAGAAGATATCTACAAGTTTCCATATTGGAGAGTCAGGTTAATGAAGAGAAAGTACTGAAGGAAGCAAAACAAAGAATGGACTGTTTCCTCCTGGTAATCACAGACTTGGGTGCTAGAGATATATCCACTACTTTGCACCACCTGGCTGGCTGGGGTAGACAGTTTTTAACACCCATATGCTAACGCATCTCCTTGCACAATGATCAACATAGATCTAGTTAGTTGGAATAACTGTTAAATCGATCCCTTTTCCGCTGGTGTTGCTGGAATCGACCCCTTCTCATCTGATGAGATGATGCCTCATCCTCTGTTCCTTCATGTTTGCAAACAAAGAGTCTAATGTCTGAGGCCTCAGTTTAGGAACAACCTTGGCCTGCTGCTGCACACCACATAAATAACCATTATTTGCTTCATACTTTTATCTTCCAATTTCATCACTTCATTAACATCAAGGAAGAGGGGTTGGACCACCACCCCGGGGACCGGGTTGGGGGGTTGTGGTAGGGAGAGAGGTGTCTATACGATTGGGTAAAGACACCGAAAAATTTACAACTCTATCAGCCTTGAAATAGATTTACTCTCATAGACCTATTACCAAGCATGTTGCCGAAATTCTTAGCATTTGCATGTATACAAATTTAAAAATTCAAACTTCTCTAGAACTTCGAATATGGATGGCATATTAAACATTTTACGTGGGGGAAAATGGCAAATTTCTTGTTATCAAGTAAACACATATAATACAGATAAAGCTAACAAGGTATGAACCCTGTTTAATGCAGGGTTAGTGTAAATATACCTTCCCAAAAAAGCCTCCCCGAGAAAACCTCCTCTGAGCTGGTGGGGCTCCAATCCTGCACCAAAAAGTAGAGTACACTTGAAAACACAGGTCAACAGAAAAATATTTTGGTGGATCAGGTGAGTATAGTGGGGCTCCAATCCTGCACCAAAAAGTAGAGTACACTTGAAAACACATGTCAACAGAAAAATATTTTGGTGAATCAGGTGAGTATAGTGGGGCTCCAATCCTGCACCAAAAAGTAGAGTACACTTGAAAAAACAGGTCAACAGAAAAATATTTTGGTGGATCAGGTGAGTATCCCAACTGCATCGGGGTACAGGGTGGGCTTACCTTGGGGGCACCCTACTGCTTTTAATACTAACAAAAAGACTAGACAAACCAGCATTTAGAAATGATGATAGATAGAGACTGAAGATTCGCCTCCCCCACGAAGTTTTTCATCCAATACAATGAAGGAGCTCCCATAAACTACAATTAGAGATCTCTCATACAGGGGTATCTCACTCCAGTCAAAGAAACATTGAGATATTCAGCTCCAAGAAACTTCAGACACATAAGCTGCATTGGACCAGAAGCACTAACAACCAATGCCGTACTTCCTCAACAGTCCAATAAACAGGCGACTTTCTTCTGAGCAATCCCCATTTACAGCTCTACACCATCAAATATCAAAAGGAAATCCAATAGAACATAAGGCTTCAGCAAGGCATAATAGCTGAAAACGGTCCTCCATCAACAAAGAAAGTACCTTGGGTACATTTCTATCAAAAAAGGTTGCTACTCACTCGTACGTCATTATAAATATTACGGAATCGGTACTCTACCAAAGTCACACTCCCACCAGGAATTCAAGTTCTTCCGCTCAATATTACCCACATCACTATTCCTGTTTATTTCAAGTACAAGATGCTTCCTTTACACAGGGACTGCAAAACTGAACGTCCCACGTTCAAATCACACCATTTAAGAGAAAATAATCGACATTATCATCTACAAGTCACAAACTCCCAAGTTGTTTCTTTAGTGTGCTAAACATCACAAACCCCAGCATAACAATAAGGTTCTTGTGGGCAAACAAAGCTGCAGTAGTCTTGAAGCACATTCCAAGGGAAATGAGAAAAACTTGCTAACTGTCAAGCAAGTTCCTAGAGCAACCAAATTACTGTACAATCACAAAAACAAACACTTGACAATGATGGATGAGCATCCTGAGCATAATAACTCCCAGATGCATAGAAAGAGCCAGAAATTAATCAATGAAAGAGATATAGAAGCCAGAATGGCTTTATTGAGGAAAGATGATTGGGAAAATTTGGCTGCCCCAAGAAGAATGATTGAAATGGAGGTTCATCAAATCTTGACTGTTTATATAAGAAAAAGCAGGTTTCTCATATGAGGATTCTACACAAACATGACACCTGCCATAGATCCATGAGAATAACCCTTCAAAGAACAAAGATTCATAACACAAACCAACATAGTTCCCCTTGACGTCAACCATGAGTAACCTCAAAGAAAATCACAACTCAGTTGAACATGGCAGAAGACGAAGTGGATTAATCATCATAATTTGTAGAGAGCAGCCTAGCATTCATAAAAATTTATTTTCATCTCCTACATTTTCCTCAAGCCTCCAAAACCACTTTGTGATGCATCTATTCTCCACATTTGATAGCATCTCTGATCACCACAACAACAATCCATCATTTCTAAATCCAGCCCAAGCAACATTCTCCAATCTCATGGAGAGTAGGTTAACCTGCACTAAATGCAACATTCACTTTTCAAGCTAAAGATTCACTCTCCGCAACACAAGTGAAGAGATGCATGTATTCAGACTCCACAAGAACTGGGAAAGCCAATATTTGAAACTACAATTCTTGTGATAATATGCCCTTCTTAAAATTCCTCCTTTCCCAAAACCAACAAAACATTGAAGAAGTATGTAATGACTCAACAGCTCCATCAGTACAACCCATGTATACAACTCGAAGCAAATGGACAAATATCTCATCAATGATAAGGAACCATGATTTACCTGCAAACAGGTAGGAAACATATTCCTCAATATCAAAATATTGAAGGTATATATTACTGAATATCAATAAATATTTGATATTTCAAGCATAAAATAATAAATTAAGGACTCTGGGAGTACCTTGGCTGATTCCAATTAACCATCCTACCATAACCAATAGCTCTGGCACAAACAGGGGCAGCTGCAGCTTTCCTGGCAGCCTCAGTGGCCAGAGGAAACTGATTCCCTTGGAACTTTGACCTTCTCTCAGCAAGAACCCCCTGCAAGCAGAATAACAAATATACCAAGATTAATAAATTTTTCCCATGAACAGGGGAGTAACAAAGTTTAAATAGATCTATTTAAGATTTGAAAACATGAAGTCCATCCATTTGGAGTACCTGTCTAACAGAAGATCTGGAATCCATAAAACGACGCAGTTTTGACACATTCCCTTTGTTAGAGCCAGCATTCAAGAATTTTTGGCTTTTGTTCTGCAGAACATATTCCCCATCTGTAAGATATTATGCAAAGAAAACAAATCTGTAGAAAAATAAAATAACATATTATAATGAGATAAATTTCCAGGAAAAAAAAAGCTACTTACTGAAGCCCTCTGCTTTATAGCCTTGAAATTAGATTTCTTGGACATCTTGATGATATCATCTGCATCGATGAAAACACAAATGGTCACGGAACCACATAAACTATTATCGTAAGAAAATAAAATCTCATACAGAAACCAACATACCTAAGGTCATGTTCATTTTCTTCTCCGTACGAGCAATTGCTTTGCTAGTCATCGGTTTTGTGGCCATCTGAAAAACAACCAAAATTTAAATAACAAATTTCCAATATAAAACCAGATATGTAGAATAATGGGCACAGAGGTGACACAGAAGAGTTCTTGCAGAGCTAATACAACGAGAAGAAAAAAAGGGAAATTTCAGAAAGAACAGGCAAAGAAAAGCAAGAGATGAGTCGTTCCAAATCCGACAACAGCCCCAAGTTGCATAAATTTGAGAAAGAACATGAAAAGAAACTCAAAATAAATAACTTCAAAAAAAAAAAAAAGGCGAATAGAAATGAAGCTAGAGATGAGAAGGCGTAAGCCAAGTCACCCGCCAAGTCAGCCAGAAGAAATTAAGAACACCACCAAGCACTTTCTCTCTAGATAATGAACAAGAATATCAAAATTCAGTGCGCAACAGATGAACAAAACCATCAGGAAATTACTTGAAGAAACCCACAAACATGTAGCAAGCCAAATCTTTTCATCAATTAACTAACGCATACAGAATCAAAGTTGCCAACGTTTATAGGAAATTCACCATGAAACCCTAACAACACACCAATAATACTGAGAGATGAAAACCTAGTATTTTCTCACCAAAACAGAGACCAGAACCATATAAACAAGAAGGATTTTTCTGAAAGAAAGAATGATAAGATGAAGATAAAACACATTAAAGAACAGAAGAAGAAGACTTACATCTTTCTGAAAATAATTCGAAAATCTGCAGGAACCACGAACTCTTCTCTGAAATAAGGGTCTGTTAGTTAGGGTTTCACCTTTCGAGGAGCGAAGAGAAAGAAAGTGTTCACGAAACGCGTAATGCGTAAGCAACCGTTTCGCTCTACTTATAGTAACGTATCAAGTGTCAGGGGTATCTAATTGAGTTTTAGAAACCGGCCCGACCGGATCTTTTTAGGTTTGGCTGGCCAAAGTTTGAAACAAATCGATTGGTTCTAATGGATGCAATCGAAAGCCAACTATTCCCTTTTGTTAGACATTCCCCATAAAGGTCCATATGCCAACTAGGATGACAAGGCAAAGGCAACCAGGTGGCATCTCAACTCAAGAAAAAAGTCACCAAGGGAAAGGAGGGGGGAGTCCAACTTGAGACATGTCATGGCGGTAGCCTAATATTGGCAAAACCAGCCATACCTAACGTACGTAATAAAAGAACAGTATAAGTAGAATTGGGATTGAATCAGTCATTGCCGATTTTGATTCAAATTAGATTGAAATTAGCCAAAATCAATTTGGTCCAACCAATTTCAAGTCATTATATGTTAGAAATGGGATTGGCGGTGACTGAGAATCGATCTGATCCAACTATTTTGACACGGAAAATGAATTGAAGCGTTGGATTAGATCGGCCAATCTGATTCCACTCCAATGACTACCGAGGTGAGAGTTTTTAGACTTAACATGATGAAGAGCCTCGATGGAGGACTTGTTGGAGGTGGTCTAGGAGCTTGTAGTCGGGGCATACTGTCGGTCACTATTTTTGAAAAGCATTGGGGTTTGGTTTTCATGCTCCTTCCTGTTTTTTATCATTGTGATCCTTATAATGTACTCAACCATTTTGTAAGTTGTGCCTATAGCATTTTTTCTAGGGATTCCTTTGGTTTTATCCAAGCCTTAGCATCGAAGACCTTGTCGATTCCTAGTAAGACAACGTCATATTCCACTCCTAGGTTCTGGATGCATTGCATCCAAACCTTGCGTTGTTCAGGCTTCTTAGTTGAATGAGCTTGCTTTTACCAAAAAAAAAAATCAATGACTCCTGATATGAAGTGGCCAAAATCTTAATCAGTGACTACCTATTTCAACCCGAATTGCCAAATCACGGATTCAATTTCAATTCTTAAAATAATGCCCACTACCAAAAATGCCTCTACATCAGACCCGGAACCTTTTCAACACCCTGATGCTCCCAATGTACATCAAATGGTTGGCAGTACTTGGGCTCGCACTCCTAGGTACTGTGGGTACCATTTTCCAAGTTCTCATAATTTTCATTGACATCTATTCTTGTTCCATGAATTACCAAAAAAAAAAAAAAAGAGGAAACTAGGATTGTCAATGGATCCGTATAATGATTTTATTCATTTCTCAATATTGGAATATTTAATTGGGTTACAATCTTTTTTTACCAAAAAATAAAGGTTACAATCCTTTTTACACCATTTTATAATACTAATATATTAGGTGTTATTTTAATAAAATTGAAAACGTACGGTACCGTATCAAGTATTCATTTCTATAATGTTATGTATGTTGTGGAAAGAATTCAAAATAAGCTTGGTGGTTGGAAGGAGAATTTTCTCTCTAGTGTGAGGATTGGAGGTTCTTATAAAATCTAGGAAAAATTACTGGGACACTCCTTGTACTATGACTTGAATGCTTGGCACCGTACTTTTGCAAGGAGTCAAGCATATAAAAGGATAGGAACTTCATTGCAACCATAGGAGTTGAAAAAAATTGACTTGTACCTGGGTTGTAGCCAAGAGCTGCAACTACTACCAACAGATGGAATTTTCCATCCCTACCTTTAAGATTCTATTTCCTTAGTTGCTGCCAGGGGTTACAGGGAGCAGCCAAGTTTCGTTAAAATTTAATGTTCTTCAGATGAACCCTTTCCACTTCACAGACTATATCTGAAATTAAACAGTACATGCAATCCACCTAATTAGCCTTGTCTTTGTTTGTTAAGTATTGAATCCAGTAAAACCCGTGCCAATTGCACTAGATGATCACATGTTTGCTTAATGAACTCAGCGGGAACTTGAAATTAACAAGAAACCACAAACAGGAATTAGCAATATGAATATTCCCGGCCTAAATTGTTTTTAATTTACAGGATTATTGTCAACCTGTGATGCCAATAATTGATGATTAAGTTCATTAATTTATCTAAGACTAGAAAAAACATAGAACTAACATATTTTCATTAAATTTTGTTAGAGTCTCGGTTGGTAGGTAGGGTCAATTTTGGTCATTTAGTGGTTTTTAAAATAAAAAGGGGGTTGGGGAAGTGTTTTCTGTGGGGGAATGTGGTTCCTACAGGTGTGAGAGAGCCAATTGAAACACACGAAGAAGCATCCACAAAACGTCATTTTCTCTTTCATGGGGGGCGGGCTGGTCATCCCGCACCCCATGTCTTTGGGCACAGGAGCTGTATTTTCCTACATAAAACATTTTCCTCAAAAAATGATACCTTTTTTTTGTTAGAAAACAACAAGATTTTTATTATGAAATAATGAAATACTTCCATTCAAAGATACTAAAAAACGGATAAGTTATCCACCTTCGGCATAGTCATCAGCAGATAAGAATTCCCTCAAAAAAAGAAAAATTCAGTCAAAATCTATAGCAAGATCTCGACTGCACATCCTAGCGAGGTTTTGTAATGAAAACCTTGAAGGAACATTCCAAATGTAAATCCCCCTCAAAGAAATAGCACGTTTTACAATCGTATCCACCATTGAATTAACTTCGTGAACACAATGAGAGATGCTTCAAGAGATGCCATCTAATTAACTCCCACAAGCTTGCGCCATTTTTACTCGAAACGTCAAGGCATGGTCCTCCCATCCTTAATACATAGAGCAACTGATATCGAGTCAGATTCCAAGCAAGTGAATCTTCACGGGTGTGAATATACGTGAACGTCCTTGGTCCGTGGATATGGCATCTATCAAATGAGGAGAGAGAAAACAGATGCCATATCTATGGATCAAAGACATTCACATATAAGAAGATTCATTGCTCTTGTCAAATTCTACCGAAATCCAACCCAAGATATATCGAACCAATAAGGAGTTCGATTAATTGGCATCGATTTTGATCCCATTGATTTTGATGGATTCAATGGAATCGGTTTGATTTTTTGACACCCTAGCAGGCACCAATCCATCGATAATACCACATATTGTGTCAAATATTGGCTAGAGATGGAACTGGATTAGCCAATTCACATGAGAATCCACAGCGTCCAAATTCCAATCTGATCTGTGATTCAAAGATTAAGGCCTCAGTTTAGGTTTGCAATAAGTTAGAACAAGAGGCGAATCCTTTATGGCGAGCTTAACCAAATCTTCTCTCTCTCTCTCTCTCTCTCTCTCTCTCTTTTATTAAAAAAAAAAAATCAAAGAAAAACTTTCAAGCCTTATTGTTGCCATGTAAAGAATTTCTATTAAATAATCTAGCAAGGGCTTACATCAGTCATATTTCCCTAGTAGTTGTAGTAAATATAGGAAGCAATATTTTTGAAGTTTCCTAAATGATCCAGTTGCCTACATAATAAGCACCCACACATTAAAATGGAGAACATAGCCATGCTCGCTTGCTTGTGTTTATATCCAAAGTCCAGACAAG
Source organism: Macadamia tetraphylla (assembly GCA_022985045.1). NCBI lineage: Eukaryota > Viridiplantae > Streptophyta > Magnoliopsida > Proteales > Proteaceae > Macadamia > Macadamia tetraphylla. Next base: position 49,203,486 of record CM040965.1, read on the forward strand.
CAAGCGAGCCTATGGTCATAACTGAAAAGAAAGAGCAGTCCCCCCACCCAAATGCCTCCGACGGCCTCCCATTGCCCTACATACTTGTACAGTGACCACAAATGCATGCGGACATGGTTTTCTTGCCCCATCAAAATATTGACAAATGCAATCTTTTATGGATTGTACTATTATCAGTTATGACCATAGACCACTCCTTGATTGCCAACTCGATCACTTTCACTGAGTAAGCAATCCGATTCCAGGTTCTCGGAAGAAACATGATAACAATGATAGCATTTTGAAGCAAAGAGGAATACTACTTGGTTGCCAAATCATTTTCCAATTCATGACAACCTCTTCCATCCATGGAAGAGTATATTGAAGCGTTCAAGTGTTGGTGTATGATGTTTTGTATTCCGTCATAGTTTAATCCAGAGAGTACTGGTGCATCAATTGTGTACTTTCCGGATTAGGCTTTTTCGCTATATATTTGTAGCGAGGGTTTCTTTATCTATAATGCAAGTAATACTGAGAGGTGTGAGGACGAGCGTTGTAACCCTAATCTCCATTAATAATGAAGTAGTATCTCATCTCACCGGAGACGTAGGCAACATTGCTGAACCTCATAAAAATTCGTGTACGTTGTTTGTTTTGTTTTTCCATTATCTTCTGTATCGTTTTAGGGTTGCGTAGAATTAGAGATCACCTTGTGATTACATTTTTTTCAAAAAAAAAAAATAATAATAATAAAATATATAAATAATAATAAATAAATAAATAAATTTGAGAGAAATATTTTTTTTTCTTGCATTGATCCACCACTAAAAAAAGAATGAAAAATGATGATGAGGGATCTAGCACATTACCTAGGAATAAGGCATGCTAGCATCTATTGGTTGTTAGATGATAAAGTTGCAATATATGCCATTGGATGAAAAATGGCAATACATGTAATATAATGCAAATGGTATTAGAATAAATGATATAATATTATACAAAATACGAAGTGCATAGTTGTACCCTCACCTCTCTCCACCACAATCCACCGGCGGAACATCTCCCTCCCCCCTCATCCTCCCTCTCACCACTGCAATCCACCAACTCAACATCTCCTTCCCTCTTCCTGCCTCCTCCCTCCTCCCTCCTCCCTCCTCCCTCTTGCCACTCAACCCACAAACTCAATTTTTACCTCCTTTACCCCCAACTCAGCCCTCACCAAATCGATGGTATCTACCAGAAACTTCTCCTCCCCTCCCACAAGCTTGACTGGTTTCCCATAGATTGTCCATGGTGGCACATTAATTAGAACCACCCCCTTTTAAAATAGCCACAACCCACCATCCCCTGCCACCCCTTTTAGCAGTACCTCAGCAACCAACTCCAGCCACACCCACTCTTACGAACAAGAAAATGAGAGGAAAAAGGAAAAAGAAAAAAATTTGAAATCCAAAATCCTTCGTATGTAAGAGCGTAAAGCCCCAATTTTGTTATATTTTTTTATTTAAAGTCTAATTCATTGTCTATGGGTTGACATTGTTTCAATTCTGTTTCTTTAACCAGAATGTGCCGAGATGATAAACCACATACCTCTCTCTCTTTCTCCCCTTTGTGGGATGAAAGAAAACCAGTGTCCTAAATGGCCAAACTCAAGTCATTAAAATCCTTCGCTTAACAACAGAATCTTGTTGGGCCATGTCTCCAATTTCTTTTCTCTAAACGCTATCCTTGCTAAAAAGTATTTGCCTCTCATAAACAAGAATCCACCGCCCTTGCTGTTGAGATTCTTTACCATAGAATCATATGAATAACCCGATTAGTGTTAGAATACAAAAGTCAAAGACCAATCATAAAAGATTAATCATGAGTTTAGTCTCTAAACCAAGAATACTATTTGTGGATTTACCCCATATATGATAATCAATGGGAGTAAAAGAATACCTATGTGTAAGTTTAGAAGTCCATAAGTATTGATCATGAAGCTCTCTCCCATGTGCTTAAGGATCAGTCTGAGTCCCATTCGCAAAAATCTTCTGCAGCCTTTCACCCACTACTTCTGTGAGGGAAGTTCATACTTCCAAAACCATGAATGTGTTAAAGTGACGGCTACAGGAACCTTTGGCTTTTATTTATAATAGAATCCCTAAAATCTTAATTCATTCCCATAATGAATTGGATTAGGAGTTTCCTAATCAAAGTGGGTCTACAATTGTTTGGGCCCAATGGATCAATTGGTATCAGTTAAGTCCATATAAAAATCCTAACACTTACATCTCCCCAACTTTGGGTTCTTTGACCTTGGTTTTTATGTTGCTCCCAACTTATGAGTTAAGAAACTTTAAAGTGAAAAAAGAGGGAATAGAAAATCAGAGAGGAAGGAGATGAGGGAGCCTAAGTCAAGAGGTAGGCATAGGGAATGGGGGAGCTGAATAGCAGGAGAGGTGTGGCTCCGGTTTGGGCAGGGGCTGCTAGTGGGGCACCGGTGCATGAGGGAGAGTACGGGAGAGGGAGAGGGGAAGCCAGTATCAGAGCTGGGCAAGGAGAGGGAGGGGTCGTCCGAGATGGAGAGAGAGAGAGAGGGAGAGGGAAGCCAGACGAGCCGCCAAGGAGGGAGGTTGTCGAGATAGAGAGAGAGGAGAGGGAAGCCGATCGAGCCGCCAAGGAGGGGGAGGGTTCGTTCGAGATGGAGAGAGAGAGAGAGTATAATCATAGTTGTAGCTGAGTATTCCCCAAGAAAATCGTACCGTAGCTGAGAATATCTCTCAACGTATGTAGATTGGATTAAATATAAATCCAACGATTTAGATCAAATTGAAAAAATCTAATGGTCAACAAATGCCAGCATATCTTATTCCTAGGTGACCCACTAGCATGCCCAACCTTCTCCCATAATTTTTTTTTTCTCATGCATGGATACCACCTCGAAAGTAAAAAGAATAAAAAAGGAGGGGGGAGGGAGTGGAAGAGGCTAGAGTTGAATGATTGTTTTTCTCATGCGCATGGATCCCACCTCAGAAAAGAAAAGAGAAAAAAAGGGAGAGACTTGAGATGATTGTTTGTTTTTCCTCTTGTGTGGATCCCACTTTGAAAGAGATCTAGCTAGACCGATTGACACCCACTACCTATTTCTCCTCTCTTTCCTCACAAGCTTATAAATTATAGTTGTTGATAGGAGTTGATGTGCTAAGCGTACATCTTGGTTTTAGGTATTGATATTAGATCGGCTATATTGGTCATATTGTGTATGCATCGGCTGAGGCCAATCCTGATAGTTGGCTAATTTGGGATCAGATATTGTATTAGTATTAGACGAAAAAAAAAAAAATCTAATTTTTATGAAACGGAATGATTATATTGATTGATCCAAGCCAATACAGTCGATCTTGAAATGATATTATATCGGTATCAGCCAAGACCAATACTAATATGGATATCGAGAACTCTCTCTCTTTCTTCAAGAAATTTTAAGAAACATACATCCACCTACCAGATTCATTTTTTTTTTTGCTAGATATCAACAGTTTTTACATAAAAAATGGAAAAAGAATGAAAGAAGAATGTACATTATGGATATCCAAGATAAAAGACATAAAAAAAGGAAATCCAAACTAATACCAAAACTAAATTTCCCCTCTACCTTCAGCATTACCATTAGCAAAGAGAAACCCAACCCAAACACTATCTAATCAAAATACTGGATCAGTGAAACGAGATTCATTTCTTCTACTAAGTAGAAAATAAGTGATATAGAGACAATCGAACGAAACTCTTATTTTTTCATAACAAAGATAAAACAACACTTTCACTTCGGCTACGTTTGAATGTTAAGAAAAGAAAAAGATTTTGAAAAAAAAAATTACTATTATTTTGAGAAAGAAATACACAAAATGTTGTTTATGTAATTATGATTTTTCCAAGTCCTGCACCAAAAAAAAACAAAAAAAAAAAAAAACAGAAAACAAAAAACAAAAAAGAAAAAAAAATTCCAAGTCCCGATGGTCAGTCGTGCCGTGTGCGTCCCCCAACTTTAATACTTTATGGAAGTTGCCATAGAATTTCTAAAGCACCAATTTTCTAGAAAACATGTTGTCTTTAATATTATATGTTGGCTTCCTCTTATAGCAGTGAGTAAACAAGAAGAAAAAGAAAGAGAGCTCCAAAACCATCTTTCTCTGCAACTATTGCAACTTCATGGCTTCATCATCATCATCAGGGTTACTACTTCATCTGCCTCCTCCCGCCGGCCTTCTCTTAATAACTATGATGTGTTTATCAATTTTAGAGGTCAAGATACTCGTACAAACTTCGTGAGTCTGCTTTACAAAGATCTAATGAGAGAAGGACTCTATGCCTACAGAGATAGCGAAGAACTCTGGGAAGGAGAAGAGATTTGTCCGTCACTTCTTAGAGCAATCCAAGGATCTGAAATCTCAATTCCTGTCTTCTCTAAAAACTACGTAGATAGCAAATATTGTCTCCTGGAACTTGCTGAGATATGGGATTGCCATTTATCTAATGGTCAAACCATTCTACCTGTATTCATTGACGTTGAGCCACGAGATGTTCGACATCAGACTGGAAGTTTTGAGAGACCATTTCATGAACACCAGAAGAATGAGTCTGCTGAAGTAGACAGTTGGAAGAATGCTTTGAAAGAGGTGGGAAATCTAAAGGGATGGCCTCTCAAGGGGGATGCAACTATTGAGTAAGCAGCTTTACTCTCACAAATATTTATTCCTAACCTAGCTACTCTTTCATATCATATTTTGATCTTACCATGGCTTTTTCTTCTTTAGCCAAGTAAAACAATATGATTCTCACTAACTCAATCGGTTCTCAAATTTTATTTATTTATTTATTTATTATTATTATTATTATTATTTTATCAATGAGGCTTGTTTTGGCCTTGTATGAGTCGAACAAAGATTAAGAAAAAGAAAATACACGATTTTAGCTTAAAAAACAGAACTTGTTCATAAATTTTGTGAAAAGGAAAAGATGATTTGACTGATTCCCAAGATTCCAATCAAGTATCGGGGTTTTGGCAAATTTGATAATTAAAAGTGAGTCTAGACAAAGGTGCCTGTAAACCTAGGTCCAAACTGCATCCCATCCCATCACATCACCTTCCCTACCAAGCCCATCAGCCCTCCATTTAAAGGTAGCAACCTTGGATTAGAGTTTCAGGCCCAAAATTGAGATAAAATCTTGTTTCAAAAACATGACTTCTAAATGTTTTAGAAAAAATGAATTTTATGATGCCAACTTTGAGGATAGTTTAGAATTTTTTGGAAAATACTTAAGGTTCTCTTGGCATATTTTATTTTTCCTTTATGTTTATTATTTATTTATGAATAAATTATTTAATTACTACAAAACATAATAGATTATATAATGAAAAATAAGTTTGGTATGCATAATGTAGTATTGAGTATTTTATTAAAGATGTGTTTTGTATGAAGTACATCTATATTTGGAAAAAAAAATTCTTTGCTGCCCCATGGTACCAGCCAAGGGAATGGAATCCCAGGGGCAGGTTTAAAAACATCCACCTTGTATGAATTTTTCCATCCCTACCCCTAAGATTCCATTCTCCTGGTTGATACCAAGGGTTGCAACCAGGCAGCAACCAAGTTTCGCTCCTATATTTGAAAAGCAAATTCTCTTCATTCAAAGCGAATCCCAAATGAAAAATCTTTCTAATTTAGTCCACCTTAGGAGGGATATCTACATAGACGAAGAACCAAGGCCTAAAACCTAGAACTTTAGATGAAGGTATTTCTATCCTAAACCCATTTTCTTATTTTAAAAATTTTACCAAAATAATTAAAATTTATTGAAACAATAAAATGTTATAAATTGCACCAACTTTTACTAGAAACGAAATTTTAAAAAGGACCAGAACACACCTGGATAATAAAAGGTAAAAGGTAGCTAGAAGCAGTTGGGGTGTAAGTTTGTAGTCGTTGCAAACAATTATTGTTAAAAGAGATTCTCACAATGAAGAAAAATTTTGTCCTTTCTATTCAATGTTAAACTAGAACACTAGGCTCACCATGACAATCCAGATAATCGTACATATTCAAATGAAATTAATTACTACTTACAAAAAGGAAGTTAATTGTCATAAATTACCTTCTTTGAGTAGCTTATTCTCTGATTTATCAAATTAGAAATACAAATTAAAAAAAAAAAGTTTGAACAACTTATGATATGCTACATTATATAAACAAGACAACTCCTATCTATATTCTTTCTAGATTGGGCTGAAACCAATGTTGTTTGGCCCACTAAAGGTTGATGTAGTTTCCTTTCTACTGTAGAGGAACAAGATATCAATTTTGTTTGGCATTATGATTTGGTATGCATTATTTTGATGATTTGTATTGCTACTTGTGAAAAAAAAAAAAACCCACCATTCCCTCGACTCTGTACACAAAGGTTGGTTTTCTTAATTTTTGCCTATACTTAATTCTCAATTGTAGTGCTTTCCATTTATATGTTCGTTTTTTTTCTATGCCAAAAAAAATTGAGTAATCTTTTCTCATTTTTGTACTAGAGGTTTACATATTGTTTCCTATTGTTGTGATTTACCTTTTACATGCCAATTGCAGGGATCAATCAAATTTAGTCGAGTTAATTGTTCAAAGGGTTTTGAAAGAACTTAGCAGCTCCACCTTGGATGAATGTAAACACCTTGTTGGAATAGATTCCCACATAGATGCATTACGATCTTTATTGGAAGTTGGTTCCAATGATGTAAGATTTGTGGCAATAGTTGGCATGGGTGGCCTCGGAAAGACAACTATCACAAAAGCTATCTATGATCACATCTTTAGAAGCTTTAGTGGGAGTAGTTTTCTTACAGATATAAGAGAAAAAGCAGCAAAAGGAAATATGGGTCTAGTTTCCTTACAAAAGAGACTTCTTAAAGATATCTTGAAAAGGAAGCATGATGTGAGTATCGTTTCTCAAGGATCAACATTGATAGAAAAACTACTTTATAAAAAAAATGTTCTTCTTATTCTTGATGATGTGGACGATCATGTACAACTTGATGTATTAGTTGGTGGGATCAATTGGTTTGGTCAAGGAAGTAGGGTCATAATAACAACTAGAGATGTCCAAAGTTTGAATGCACATAAAGTTGATAAAGACATTCAAATATATATGCCTGACGTACTGAATTTTGGCTATTCTCTTCAACTTTTCAGTTTGTATGCCTTTTCAAAGAACAAACCTCCAGAAAATTTTGAGCAACTTTCACATGAAATTGTAGACTTTGCTGATGGGTTACCCCTAACTCTAGAGGTGTTGGGTTCTTTTTTGTTTGGCAAAGAGAAAGAAGAATGGGAAGATACATTAGAAGGACTGAAAGATATCTTTAATAAGGAGGCCTCTGGAATGTTGATAAAAAGTTATGACGAAAAGGTCTTTGCAAGGTTGATGATAAGTTATGATAAACTAAGTGATCATGCAAAAACTATATTTCTTGATATTGCATGCCATTTCAATGGATGGAAATCAGATATAGCAATTTCAATATGGGAAGCTTGTGAATTACATCCTAAATTAGCAATAAAAGAACTCAGTCAAAGGCACCTACTAAAGATAGAGACTGATAATTATGTTGTGGAGAGATTGAGAATGCATGATCAACTTCGATATATGGGAAGGAGAATTGTCGAAAAAGATAGCTATGGGGACCCCAGCAAGAGTAGTAGATTGTGGTCACATGAAGCTATCTTAAAAATATTAAAAAAAGGCAAGGTAAGAGACATTTTTCTTGTCACTTTTTATTCTAAGTAATCATTTAATCCTGGACTATCACTCCATGTGATGGTCAAAAACAGGCAATCAACACATATAAGGGTTCGAGTCTAATCAACCCCATTGTGCAAAAAAATGCATAGGTTGGGACCACTTTTAATCTACCCGTTCTAGGACCATATGGAATAGGGCTAGCATTGTGGTATTGCCCTTTTAAACATTTAATCTTATTTTGTCTTGATAAAGTACTATTATAATCAAATTTTCTTTATTTGGATGCTATTTTCCTGCTGTAGGGAACTCAAATGGTTGAAGGTATCATCATTCCCTTTGATGTGGTCATAGATGATTTAAGCTTTGAAGACTTTGCGAAGATGCCCAATTTAAGATTTATCCAAGATGTCAGACTTTTCGGTAATAACAATATCAATGGGGATTTTTTTCATCTTCCTTCTCAATTAAGATTTTTCGGTTGCCCTTTGAAAATTGTTCCAACCAATTTTTATCATGAGGAACTAATTCATCTTGACTTATGAAGAAGTGACATCAACCTAGATTGGAATGATAAACCTCAAAATAAAAATAAGGTATAGTACAATTGTAATTTTTAAATTTTCACTTGTTTTACTATCAAATTTGAAATGAAGACAAATAATATCATTTCTTTGTTTGACAGAGGTTTCAAAAGTTGAAGGTTCTTATTCTCCAGAGGTGTCGCCATCTTTCAGACTCTCCCGACTTCTTCTCATGGTTTCCATGCTTACAAAGATTGGATCTCACATGGTGCACTTCTCTTCTGGAACTTCGAGATAGTATTTGTCAGTTGGCTTCTCTCAAAAGTCTTATTCTCAATTATTGTGTTTCAATCAACAAGTTTCCTACATCCATAGGTAATATAAAACATTTGGTTGAGCTTTCAGTAAGTGGAACCGAAATTGAAGAACTACCTGATGGTATTGGACAATTAGAGAAGCTTAAGAAGCTAGATGTTTCATTTTGCCATAAGTTGGTGAGGCTACCAACATCAATGGGTAGAATGAAGAGTTTGGTTTACTTTGATCTATCTGATACTATGATTGTAAAATTACCAGATGATTTTTCAAAACTGATCTCAAGCTTAGAGGTGTTAAGAATGGGCATGGCAGAACCAAATTATCAGATAGACTGCCAGAAGAGTCTTCAACCACTCCTAATCAGCATGAGTGATTTTGCTTCTCAACTTCAGGTTCTATGTTTGGCAGGCTACATGAGCCTTGAATCTCTTCCAAAGCTTCCCTCCAGTTTAACTCATCTAGAAGTTAAGAAGTGTATTTCACTGCAGATAATTTCAGATCTATCTCACTTGGAAAGTTTGAAGGAATTATTGCTTTATGATTGTGATTCATTGGTAAGATTACCGGATTTGTTAAACCTGAAAAGAATGATGATATTAGAGATTGGAGATTGTGAAAATCTAGAGAAAATTCAGGGCCTTGAAAGACTAGAATCCTTGCAAGTGTTGAGACTGCTGAGTTGCCCCAAATTAACAGAGTTACCTGATTTTTCAAACCTGAAAAATTTGAGAGAATTAGAGATTAGCGAATTTGAAAATCTAGAGATAATTCACTGCAAAGGACTAGATTCTTTGGAACACTTGAAAGTGAAAAGTTGCCACAAATTAACAGAGTTACCTGATATATCGAAGCTAAAAAGATTGTGGAGAATAGAGATTAATCATTGTGCAAATCTAGAGAAAATTCAGAGCTTGGAAGGAGCAGACTCTTTAAAAGCATTCGATATGTCGTTATGCTTCAAATTAACAGAGACATTGAGGAAGATACATGGGCAGGTACTATTGTCTTTCTCTCTGTAACTTTAAATGGAGCTTTCTATGTTCGTTGATGGGACTTTTTTGTCTCTCTCTTTATTATATATGCAGGGAAGACTTGTTGGTAATGTTGAGGAAGATGGTCAGGGAACTAACTCAATTGTTGTTGATGATCATGACATCTATCAAGGCTCACCAATTCTATGTGTTGTTTTGCATTGAAATCTTGGAAACAAATTAAGTTTGTGGATGGTGAGCTATTATCCATCAATCTTGTGACTGAGGCTGATATCCTTTGGAGAGGACGAAGGATATGGTGTCGCCATTCGATTATAGCTGAGGGCATTGAGTTCACTAATAAGAGAGACATAATCTACATCCACCATTTCAAAGGGTTTGATTGGTTTGGGTTTCCTCTGGAAAGCAAAGATGCTATCGAGAGATTAAGTGTAGAGATAGTCGAAATATTCAGATACTCAGATTCTGACTCCTACTATAACGATGATAGGTTCGCCCAAGTGGAACTCATTAAGGTGTTGTTCGAAGACAAGGATTCAGAGCAGCAAATGCCTAACCAAGAATCCAGTGCTTTGTTGGTAGCAGATTTCTTCAGATGGTCTAATGCTGACCATGATGATGAAGAAGTGGAGGAAGAAGAAAATGCTGATGATGATGAAGAGGAGAAGGGGAAGAGGAAGAAAGGCTGAAGCACAGCAAGAGAGCTCATCTTCACTTGTGCCTGCATAGAAATTAATCTTTATGTTGTTCACTCTGCCCCTGTATTTTCGATAGCAATTAATGTGTCAAATTTCTTTTTCTGGTAGTACTAGGATGGCCTCTATTTCTCATATTTTTGTTATTTTTGTTTTGTGAATAGTGATCAAAGCCAAACAAGGGTAATGGTTTGGATTTGGAGAAGTATTTAGGGACACAAACCTTACAAGAGGTCATAGTCATTGTTTTAGTTTCTCCAGTAACCAAATCAAGATTTGTTTCCTATGAGATAATGAAGAACCACCAGACGGTTGGACTTATTGGTCAACCTTCCATAATAGTTGTAAGTTTTTGGGATATTTCTTTTGTTATATTTGTGATAATCATCTGTCAAATTTTGCACCAAATTTTCTATACTTTTGGTCCTTCTTTGACATGAATAGTTAAATAATTACAGTGAAACCTAAACCAAATAGGCAACATTTATTCTCACTTTGAATCTTATAATAGTGCAACATAGTTCTTGTTTCAGTATTTCCTTGGTTTCTCAATCTTTCTTTCTCTTGAATGGCACAAAGTTGCTTGTAGTTCAACTTTTCTCTGTTCTATTATTTGCATCTGTCATATTTTTATTTCATTACATGTTGTGCCCTACCTTGCAGTTTGATCAGCGACGGAAAACCATGGGTCTTCCTACAAGTGATGAGATCCGAAAGCAAGAGATTCTTAAGACATTCATGGATGAGGTAAAGACAGATACTATGCTTATACTCGAATTTTCAGCCTTGCACAGTGAGATTTTTGTTTCATTTCCTGTTGTTCACACTGAGTTCTTATTGCCTTGGCTCTTTGTTCATGCAGCATCCAAAGATGGACTTCTCAAGGTGAAAGATATCATAGAATTGTTTCACTTGATACATAATTTTTGTGGTCAGAGGAACTTAATTTGGGGGAGGTTTCTTTTCCGAGATTCTCTGTTCAGTTGTTTAAATTAGTAGGATCAGGGCATTTTCATTTTGCTTGCTTTGTTTATATTATGTCATATACTCATATACTTACCTATTCAGAAAGTCTAATATTGAATTTCTAGTTTGGCTTAGAATTGGATTAATAAGCTTAAGAAAAAGAGGCTGACTTTAGGCAAAGGAGCATCAAAGCATTAAAGTAAGGATCCTGTAATCACCTGGAAATGGAAATAAGTTGTTTCTGCTATTTCAGTAACTTCTTCTTCATGTAAGCAGTGAAGTCATTTTGGATGGCAGCAGAAATCCATATGGGGGATTTTCATATGTCCAGTATATCTTGTTTAGGTGATCTCTCTTTATTTCAGTCATTTAGTGTTCAAGTGGCTAAATATGACCACCGTATGAGTTGATAGGGAAGATCTGCTAGACAAGTTAAATTTGTGATTACCTGACCATGAATCATCTTCCCCTTGAATAGAGGAGAGATATAGTTCCCATTGTATTGGACTTCAGCTCCAGCCATGAATTCAAGTTTTACATAGAAATGCACAAGAAAGATGACTCGAAATGCAATTGCCTAAAATTTGACAGGGAGTACATTTGAGCTGCAAAGTAAGCCCCTATATGGAAACTTAATGGGCCATCTATAGATCTTATGGAGTGAGTACCTTTGAGCTGCAGTGTAAGCTCCTATATGGAAACTTATTGGGCCATCTATAGATCTTATGGAGTGAGTACCTTTGACCTGCAGAGTAAGCCCCTATATGGAAACTTATTGGGCCATCTATCGATCTTATGGAGTGAGTACCTTTGAGCTGCAAAGTAAGCAACAATTGAAGAGTATAATCTTTCAGTCATATTTTCAGCCATGTATACAAGCTCTGGTTTCTAAACTAAGCTTCTCAGGGGAAATGCTGTAACCAAGAAACAGGGAAGTGCTATACCTTAAAGAGCTCTGAAGCTTTGGATTTTTTCCCCCTGAGACCTTCACTAATCTGTGCTCTATAGGCGGAATTTTTTTCTGAGACCATCACTAATCAGTGGTTGGTCATTGATATAAACATTAATGCTGGGAAGTAATTAACTCAATTTTTGCAAACTAGTCTCAGTGCCCAGAAGAAGAAAAGCTCTCTGCATTGTAGCAATCGCCATAGAAAAAGCTCACACCATACATGAAGCCCCAATGGGTAAAAGCAAATCATTTATGAGGTCTACATATGGGTAGACAATTAATTGGATTTTCGGTGCGATTAATTTCAGCAAATGAAAGGGGAAATCAGAGAGCCTATTAATCACATACCCTGCATATCGTTAATAAAGAAATGCCATTTTGGTAGTAAGCTGAGTGAAAATTACAAAGATTTGAATTCAAACTATGAAGTCCTTGTAAAATAAAATATGGGGAAAAGAATGGTCCCTGATGGCATGGCTTCTACGCCTATGCAGGGAACAATGAGGAGGCACAAATGAGTATAAAGGTATTGGGATTTTTTGGGGCATAATTTTCGCCGCCTTCTATGTTTGGATGCAAGGGCCATGCGACGAAGGATAGTTCTTTTTCCATAAAAAAATGATCTATCAAATTACGGATTAAAATTTGAAGAAAATATTGAAATACATGTTCTATGAATTCTGTACACGACAAGGGAAATGCAGACAAAATTAAAACCTAGGAAATTCGTCCATTCTTATTTCAGAAATAAAAAATTATAGTAATAAAAATAATTTTTTTATTATCCAGAATTAAAATCTATTTGTTATTATAAAAACTTGCCCCATCCTCATCCCTAATGATAATGATCACCTATAATGAAAATGCTTATTCATATCCATCTTCTTACCGAACCCACTTGGCCATGACTGCTACTACTAAAATTGAATGATCAATCCAATTGCGATCGTGGACCAAAAAACCTGTCCTTAAATAAAAGAGAGAAAGTGACCTCATTAATTTTATAATCCAATAATTCTGATACACGGCAGAGAAAGTATTCCAAAGGAGAGAGAGCTTAATTCCCAAGTCTAACAAGAAGAAAAGAAGAGATAGAGAGAGCTTCCTCATTAACATCTCTGCAACTAATTTGTTCAGGACTCTAAGAGCGAGTAATCTGATGGTGAAACTACAGTTTCCCTCCATCGTATCTATAATAGTTTTGATAGTATCCCTGAAGAGCTTAAATTTCTTATCGATAGAGATGCCTTCAAGTGTTCTTGAATGGGTCTGGACATTTCTGTTACTCTGTTTCATTTTTATCTCTTATACAAGAAGAGAATAAGAGAGCTCAATGAAGTCTGTGATGACTGCGATTTTTTGGCTTCTTCCCACCGGCCTTCTTCTTACGATGTGTTTATCAATTTTAGAGGTGCAGATACTCGTGAAAACTTTGTTGCTCTTCTTTACGATGCTCTAAGAAGTGCTGGAATCTATGCCTTCATAGATAGCGAAGAACTTTGGGAAGGAGAAGAGATTTGCCCATCGCTTTTAAGAGCAATCCGAGGCTCCAAAATCTCAATTCCTGTCTTCTCTGAACACTATGCAAATAGCAAATATTGTCTCTTGGAACTTGCTGAGATATGGGAACGCCATTTATCGGATGGTCAAACCATTCTGCCGGTATTCATTGATGTTGAGCCAAGGGATGTTCGACACCAGAGTGGAAGTTTTGAGGGATCATTTAAGAAACACAAGAAGAAGTGTAAGTCAGGTGAGGTACAGAGATGGAAGGATGCTTTGAAAGAGGTGGGAAATCTGAAGGGATGGCCACTCAAAGGAGATTCAAGCATTCAGTAAGTCTTACTCTAACAAACTTAGCGGATCAAGTTCTCCTACAACAATCATTCTTGTACGGGGTTGATCCACACAGATGTAATCCATCCAACAATCAACTTTGTGATAGATTCTATATGTGTGGATCAGCCCACGGGAATGGTTTTGGACTTCTTTTTCTTTACTAGTACCTAAATTAAAGGAGTTAATGGGTTCAATTTCGATTTATATGGTGCAGTTTGGTTCAGTTCACATTTATTTGGTTGAAATTAAAATCGCATCATTTACTAAACAGTTGCATTTTCGAAACCACAACTGTTTAGTAAACGGTTTTGGCTCCACGGTTTTTAAATTGTATCGATTTCATGGTTTTAGACAGCTTTATCTCGGTATATTCTATACGGTTTTTAAACGTTAGCAATCGGTTTGCTAGTTTATTCGCATGCTCACTAAAATTTGCTTTTATTGAAAAACGCTTCAATATTGTATCAAATTAAATGAGGCAATGAACAAGTAAGGATTTAACTACATAACTACATAATATGAGTAAATTATTTAATAGACTATTGGATAGTCTCCATGGTCCTTAATTATTCCCTAAATTAAACCATTATGCTTCATTAAAACAACCAAATATTTAATCGTTGTATGAGTTAATCGGATTGGTTTTGATGGGTTAAATGGTTAGGTTTTCACAGTATCAATTAATTTTGAAACCAACGGGGTTAAACGTTAAAATCGACCCATCCCATTTAACTAATCGATCTTAAACTTGAAATCAGACTGAACCATTTACTAAATGGTTTTGCGGTTTTAGGGTCAACGGCTTGGTTCGATTTCGATTTCGATTTCAAATTCACATCCTTAACCTAAATACTATTGCATTTTACTATTGAAGAGCCTCCCCATGGCACTATGGCACACGTATCATGCATTTCATCACACAATTTTGAATCACATTTGACGGTTAAAGGCATCCCTGACATGCACCCCAACACATGAATGCACATGAAACTCCCTAACGGTTAGATGACACCCAGCATGGCTGGAGAGGATCTGAATCTGCATAGCATGCAAATCATGTCATTTTGCTGCGTTTTAGGCCTTTGTCAAACCCCTTAATTTGAATCCCATTAATTTCTTGGGCCTGTTATATGTCCATGGGCTGAGGCACCACACATTAGCCATCTTCCTTGGTACATCCGTTGAAATACACTTTAGCAAGTCCACGGCAGAATTTGTTGTTTTATAGAGAGTTTTATTTGTCAATTGATTGTTTTATAATTCTATCTTCCAAGTCATAATATGCTTAGCTAATCAATCAGGATCTTATTAAACATGTTAATAATGCCAATTGTTACTATTAAGAGACTTAGTTTGGATCAAAAGAAGATGGTTTAATGAGCAGAGCAACGTTGGTACTTAACTCTTCCCTTGGTTGTAACTTGTCACGAACCCATCTCAATGTATAGACTAATTTATGAAATGTTAGCAAAATAAAAAGATTCACATATGACACATAGATTTAATGTGGTTCACACACCGATGTGATATACTATGTTTACAAGCGAAGGTGAATATGATTCACTATTTCACTATATGATGGAAGAAAGATTATAATAGAGATCTCTCAAGAACACTCAAACTTGCACGAAGAACACTCGTTCAGAAACCCTAATACGAAAAATTAATCCTCAAACTTCACTTGCTTATACAACAAGACAATAGTACAAATATATACTTCTTCAAGTCGGGTTGGCCTAACCCTTTATCACAGGCCTCGGAAAAAAAATCATTCAAGTCGCCACCAAAATATGTTGAAACAAGTCAATCTTCAAAATAGTTCAAGAATTTGAAACACACATAACGGTTAATCCTAAGTAATGAAACCAAAATAGCATCCTGCCATCCTTAACTAGTGGCAATTTCATCGAGCCAACGTCAAGGGTTTTGACCCAAGTTCAGTATAAGGGAACACCAAACAAAAAATCTTTTTCAAATTTAGTCCACCCAAGGTCCTAGGACGGGCTACATAGGCCAAGAACCAAGGTCTAAGACCTAGTATTTTAGATGAACTTATCTCTAACAAAATTTTAATTTATATTTTTCAAAATTTGACCAAAGTGATTGAAACTGATAAGAAATAGTACAATCATGATTTTTTTTTTACTTCAATGAGTGATGCAAGAGATGGTATACAATTTATATATTACACCAACTTAAAGTAAAACTAAAGTTTGAAAAACAGGGACTACCCTTGGGTTAAAAGTTTAAGATTAGCTACCAGCAACAGGAGCTTGAGTTTTTAGGGGTTAGGAAGCAATTACGGTTAAAAAAAATTTCTTACATAAGAGAGAAATTTTGTCCTCTATTTCCTTATGCAGCTACTTATTCTCTGATTTTATGACAACAGATTACAAATTCTATTTAAAAGTTACAGCATTTTCTTTTACCTTACTGCATTTATTTTATAAAATAAAAAAAATATAAATTTTTTGTTAACATCAAAGTATAAGCCAATATAACCTATTGTTGACCTCTTATCCATGTTCTTTCTCAATTGGAATGAAACCAATGATGTTTGGATCACCAGAGGTTGATCTAGTTTCCATTGTACAAGTAAAGGAATAAGATATCAAGTTTGGTCTTCTTGGTGCTTTGGCATGCATTATGTTGAAGATAGTTATGGCTTTTATATATAAGTGTATGTACTCGTATTTCATGGCTAATATTTTTTTGGACTACTTCACCTTTCTTATTTATTTAAATACCTTAACTTATTCATTATCACTTTTCCTTTATCTTTCTTATTTTTTCTATTTTTTGGGTATCCTTTGTTCTTTTTATGGTTAAATATTAGTTTTATTATTCATTTAAAATTCTCTCTCTCTCTCTCTCTCTCTAATATTTAGGAACTAATATTAGTTTCTTTATTCAGTTTAACAAAAAATTAAGCCTCTTATAAGATATCTACCATCTTTAACCGATTGCATCAGCTAAGAGAATCTTCTCTATCTATTTTGGAAGGAGATTTATATGGGAATCATACAAAATCCTCCAAACTCTACATGGTAGCAGAATCTAGCTAAGCCTATTGGCCTCATATGGGATAATCTCCTATTGGGATGATAACCTATATTAGGTAAATCAATTCTGAAAAGTTACGACAGCTTGTCACTTGACATGTTTACTAACTTATTATGTTGAAGAAGATCCACATTCCTTGTTGATCTAATCATAGATACCATATTGAATTCTCTAATTTGTAAAGTGCCCAATATCCTCAAAGTTAAGGGGCAATGACTTTGATTTCTAATTACAAAGCAAATGACTACTTTACCCTCCATATTGAGCCTTTAAGCACATGCTCATTAAAGTCCAACGCAAAAATAACTGAAAATAATTTTTGGCCAAAACACATAAATGACTCTTGATCTCTTTTTGGTTTTTATGTTTCACCAATTTTTTTTTAAGTAGAAACAAGCTCCATAAATGATACCAAATGCAACCAAAACTATTTTTGTGAACAAAAATCAAAAAGAAAAATGATACCCAAGAGGGCCTAAGAGAATCTTCTCTATCTATTTTGGAAGGTGGAAATCATACAAAATCCTCCAAACTCTACATGGTAGCAGAATCCAGCTAAGCCTATTGGCCTTATATGGGATAATCTCTTATTGGGATGATAACCTATATTAGGTAAATCAATTCTGAAAAATTACGACAGCATGTCACTTGACATGTTTAATAACTTACCATGTTGAAGAAGATCCACATTCCTTGTTGATCTAATCATAGATATCATATTGAATTCTCTAATTTGTAAAGTGCCCAATATCCTCAAAGTTGAAGATCTTTCCTACTTTCTAAATGGGAAGGCTATTGATCTTGAGACCAACATTGAAGCACCATTAGCGGGACCCTATATGAAAGAATATTTAATATTCTATACTTGAACGTTTCACATTGCCACGTTTTGGATTTTTTTTTTTAACTTAAAAATCTTATTAGTTTCAATTTTTTTTGTGAAGAAATCTTATTAATTTCCTTTCCAATAAAAAATTCCCCCCTCTCTCTCTCCTCTCTCTCTCCTTTCTTTTTTCTCTATTTAAAATATCTTTTATGAATTATTTTCTCAATTCTCCACGTCTCCTGCTCTCTCCCTTCCTATCCCTCTCGCTTTCTGTAACAGCAACCACAAGCATGGGTGTTCATCTTTTTATGGTTTTTTGTACGCTGTCGTCCTGTTCTTATTTTTTCAATGATCCTAGGGTTTTACAACCTGAAACACTATGGCAACACACACATGCAGTTTATGTTCTTTTTCTAAAATATAAAATATAATTCCTTGTTAGAGAAGGAAGGTAGGAACTTCCCAGCTACTCGAATCGATCAATACACACATGCGAAGTTTCTCTTCTGTTACATAACTAATTAACTTTTTTAATGGTTTGGCTTCATTGTTGTGCGTCTGAAGTGAAACTCATGGGTTTTCCTTTGTGAGCTGAACTTGGGTTTCTTCTTTAGCTAACAACCGTTTCTGTTTTGCTTGCTTTACTTAATTTCTTCTTACTGGGTTGATTGGAGAGCTTAATTTTTTTTTTTTTCTTCACTTCTTTAGTTCTTAAAAAAGTGGGTTCTGCTTGATTGGTGGTTGTGGTAGAAGAACTGGAGAAAGAACCATCAGAACTAGATCTTGGTGATTTTTGCTATTGCCTGTAGACTAACCTTGTCACTGAAGCAAAAAATACTTCCCTGATCTAAATATAAAATAAATAATCGTATTTCTGTTTTAATTAAACTGTACTTTGAGGCTTTGCATCTTTAATGTTTAGGTTTTTCTATGGGGACTGCTACTGGGTGCAGTAAATAAATGGCATGGCTCATCTAAAGAAAACTCAATTTGGCAAAGTTGATTTAGAATATGTTTTGGAGAATTTGATTTGGAGAGGTTATATTTCTTTGCCTATTATTGGTGCCATATGATTTTGTGGTGACATTTGCTAGAGAATGAAAAACATTCTTCTTCTATACTTGTTCATTTAAATATATTTCCAGTACTTCTAAACCTATTACTCTATTTTACACTCTCTTTTTTGAATTCCAATTTCTTTAATATTGGTCAATGCTAAGCAAATACTTAATCTAGTTTTGGATCCTCTTTGTGTTTATGTTGTGTTTGTTTGCCTGTATATGTTATCTTTTTCTTCTTCTTCTTCTTTTTTTAATTTTGGCCACACTCTTACATTTTACTTGAGATTTGCACTTAGTTAATTATTATCATGATTTTTTTTTTCATATGGAATTACTACCCTATTAAGTTGGGGTAAGGCTGAGTTTGTTGTTGTTGTAATTGCAGGGAGCAACTAACTGTGGTCAAGTTAATTGTTCAAAATACTTTGAGAGAATTAGATATCACCCCTTGGATGTATGTAGATATCCAGTTGGAATAGATTCTCATGTAGAAAACCTAATTTGTTTACTAAATATTGATTCCAATGATGTACGATTTGTGGCAATATGTGGCATGGGTGGCCTCGAAAGACAATTATTGCAAAGGCTGTTTACAATGAAATCTACAGAAGCTTTAATGGGAATAGCAGCTTTCTTCCAAATGTAAAAGAAGTAAATAACAATTTAGTTTCCTTACAAAAGAGACTTCTTCAAGATATCTTCAAAAGAGGCCATGACATAACCAGTGTTTCGAGTGGATCAAATTTGATAAAAAAATGCTTGACAAAGCAAAAGTTCTTCTTATTCTTGATGATGTGGATGATCATGAACAACTTGATGTGTTGGCTGGTGGGCTCAACTGGTTTGGTGAAGGAAGCAGGATCATTATAACAACTAGAGATCTTCATATCTTGAATGTGCATGAAAATAAAGTTTATGGAGTTATTCATAAATATGAACCTGAAGTACTGAATTTTGAGAACTCTCTTCAACTTTTAGTTGGCATGCTTTTTCAGAGAATGAACCTCCTGAAAGCTATAAGAAGCTTTCACATAAAGTTGTACATCTTGCTGAAGGGTTACCCTTAACTCTTGAGGTGTTGGGTTCTTGTTTAATTGACAAAGACAAAGAAGAATGGAAAGACACATTAAGAAGATTGAAAGGTATACTTGAAGACAAGGTCTGTGAAAAGTCAATAAAAAGCTATGAAGACAAGGTCATAGCAAAGTTGATGATAAGTTACAACAAACTAGGTGATCCTGAGAAAACCATATTTCTCGATGTGGCATGTCATTTCATTGGATGGGAGGTAGAAGAAGCAATTTCCATATGGGATGCCTGCAATTTGCATCCAAGGTTAGCAATAAAAGAACTCCGTCAAAAGCACCTCCTAAAGATTGAAGATTTTGGGATACTAAGTATGCACGATCAACTTCGATATATGGGAAGGAGAATTATCTCGATAGATGGCTCTCGGGACCCCACTAATCATATTAGGTTGTAGTCTCATGATGAGATCTTGAAAGTACTAAAAAAAGATAAGGTAAGATCCTTATGCTTGCATCTTTTCTTGTTCTACTTTTATTATAAGTAATCATATAATCTTGATAAGAGCTGTCGCTCGATGTGATGGTGGGATTCCAAGGCTACCAGCACAACTAGGATTGAATCTCAAAAACCATATAGTGTGGCAGCCAAGATTTGGAACACCTCTATTTAACTCCTCTTGGACCTTGTGAAAGTAGGACTACACTGGGTGTAGCCCTTTCAAACATATAATCCAAGCTTTTTGAAACATAATAATAAATTGATAGTGCATTGAGTATGGTTCTGCATCTTTATTACTGTTTTCTTTCCTTGTGATACCTTTTTTTTCTCTCTCTGGATGTAGAGAAATCAAATGGTTGAAGGTATCCTCCTTGATAGAAACTTTCATTTTGAAGCCAAAGATGTTTTAAGCTGTGAAGAATTTGAGAAGATGCCAAATTTAAGATTTCTCCAAGTCTACGGAAATAGCCTCAATGGCGATTTTTCTCAACTTCCTTCTAGATTAAGATGGTTCCGTTGGACGCAA
>CM040965.1:49224614-49249139 GCA_022985045.1 Macadamia tetraphylla
TAGCAAATAAGGGAAAATAAGAGAAGAGATGGGGTATTCTGGGACCTGTAAATAGTACCCAAGAATATTAATGTGAACAGAACTTTAAAAGAAAAGATGAGGAGAAGAGAAGGGATGAAAGAGAGGAGTTCTCACAACTCTCAATTTTCACTAACAAGTACCTTCTTCATTAACTATTGACCTGAGGGTGTTACATGTAGATAAAAACCAAAATGACAAAATAAACCATCCTACTAAGTAGTATCTAGTTTCCTAAAATAACTAAACTAACTTAGAAAATACTATTAGGACTCCTAACTTGCTAAACTACTAAAACTCCCAAAACAGAAACTACAATTAAGAGAACCATTTAGACTTATGATAGCCTTTTGGCACAGAAGACTTTATTTTATTACACTCCAAGATCTCTTTGAACTCAAATATAAGCATGAAGCTACCCAAGCAATCAAGAAACTCTACGCTCATAGGACTTCATTGTATTCGCAATATTTGTTATGCTATTTAACTACAATCCTTGTTCTTAAAATAGAAGGATTAATTGACTAGTAAAAGAATGACTAATCCAATCCCTAATGCATAAGTAAGACGGACCAAATTAAGTAATAGATAAGAAGAGACTATTTAAGAATCTTTTTTAGGAGTATATTTTGGACCGTAGGATCTGAACAAACAAATCCTAGTGTGCATTTATCTATACTATTAATATAACAGCAGAACGATATACGTATAAGGTATTTTTTTCCGGTAAGGTATAGCATATCTTGGAAGAAAAGAAAAGCAAGAACCCCCGATTTTTACCTTCTAATAGCTTCTCATGTTTGTACTGAATTTGTTCAACCGGTTTCCGATCACAGCTGCGTTAGTGGTAGTGGTTGGAATGATAGACTAGTGGTGTTTGGCTATGCATGGTGATGGTGGCTTGGAAAATCTCTTAACTTCTTCTCCGATATCGAGATATTCTCATGAAGAGCACTTCGCTCTCTCTCTTTCTTCCTATGTGCATGTGTGAATGGAAACTAGATATAAGAAGGAAGTATTGATATGGAAGCCAGAGGTGCTAAAATGGTCGGGATATTTAGTATTATATCTTTTTGTGATACCATGCACCCGTGCCTAAGCTCTGGACAAAACCCTTTTCTGTTAGAAGAGAAAAAATATTTTGATGGTTCTGATCATATGATCAAAAGGACTGATCAATATGTTAACTCATAGGTCAATATATAAGGTTTACCATTTACAAACCCCGATTTTTTGTCCATACCTGCATCTATTTTTACCACGTACATACTAATATTGTGAGACTTATTTAGATTCTCCTGATCATGTGGACTACAATTGGTAGAATTTGATATTGACTACATGTGATGTTACTTCTTTAATTGGGAGGCATTCATTTACTCGTTTTATATGGCTTTTAATTATGACATGCTTGTATATTTGCAGTGTTTTAGGGGACAAACAAATGACACCTGATGATGAAATATCAGATACTATTGTCGATGGACTTATAGTAGAGAATATTATACCATATAGGGAGTTAGGTGAGTTTTCCCTTAAAACACATTTGATATGACAAAGGATATAAAATAATATTGTATTTAATTGTGTATTTTGTTTTGTAGAGGATGTGTATGCTAGGGAAGGTCCCACGGATTTGGAGGAAGTCATTCGATTAGATGTAGAAGCTATGAAAATGAATTAAATAGCAGTGGTGTGGTAGTCGATGATAAAAATGGGGGGACCAATGAAGCTATAGAAGATGGTGTTTTTGCGTATGAACCAAGTGAGCATGTTGATGGGGGTGAAAGTTTTCTTGTTGATGATTCAACAAAGCACTTTGACAACCCCGTAGAGTACACAGAGGAACAATGCATTGGGAAGTATTTTACCAATGAAAATGATGCATATGAATTTTACAACAATTATGCTCGGAAGATGGGATTTAGCGCTCAAAATCTAAAGTGGAAAGGTCAAGAAAAGGAAAGAAGGAATGAATGAAGAGAGGGATGTCTTGTCTCGCATGTATGTTTGTAGTAGGGAAGGTTTTAAGGACGCAATGATAAAAGGCAAGAAGGAAAAGAAGTCAACCGTCGAAATGATAGTAGAATTGGTTGTCCCGCTCGCTCACGGTAAAATCAATTGAAGGGGCTTGATTGTTGACCAATTCATTTCAATTCATAACCATAACCTCGTGGCACCCGATGAAACTTATCGGCTTCGATCACATCAATGGCTCTCGACTTGGTTGTACAGATTATACCACTTTAGATGATTGTGGTATAGGACCGCAACTATTTATGAGGTTGTGAAAACTATGTCGTGGAGCCTCCAAGGTGGGATTGCCAGAGTTGGCATAAATCTTCGAAAACCACATCCCGTGTGGAGCATCTTCTGGGCATTACAATAGGTACATATCACTTCGAAGTCCGAAAGTTTGAAAGAGACTTGTAAGCTCTATTTTTTTCCCCATGTTTAGGAAGATCTGGCTCCCTTTACGGATTTTGTTTTACATGTTTCTGTTCTGATCTGGCATATGGCTATGATCTACTCCACACCTATGGTCTGATTATGCTGGTTCTTTGCCGAATCATAAGAAACTGATTGGAATATTGGATTTGATCAGTTCCCCCCTTTATATTGTTTTCAAACCCCATGGTACCCCTGTGTGTGTGTGAGAGAGAAAATTAATAAGAAAAATGCCTTCCCATCCATGTTTGGAGGAATACTCTTACATTCGAGAAAAAAAAAAGGAGGGTGTTCTTTGGACCCCTCATATAGGTATCTTGTGGGGTGTTCTTTGGACCGTGGATCTAAATTTCATTGTGTCAAGCCTTGATTTGGAATAAGTAATATGTATAATAATACACGACGTATTGTAAGATATAGTGTATATAATTCTAAGAAAACCTTTTGTGGTTAGAAGAGTTTTTGGAAAATTGGAGAAACGAAGGAGGGAAGAGATTTTGCCACTGCAACGTCCCAACCCACCGATCTTGCCGGAGAACGATCAAGCATCGGACTTGTTTTTGCTGCGACAGGTAATTCGTACTTCCAATTTCTTTTTTTTTTGTTGGTTATGAGTATTCAGCTCTTGAAAAGTCGGAGAGGGAGAGAGAGAGAGACGGTGTTAGGGTCTGATGAGATGAGAACAGAGGAGAGAGAGAGAGAGAGAGAGAGAGAGAGACCATAAGGACCTTTTTAGTGAGTTGGTAAGTGTACTCTGAGAATGATTCCAAATTCTAAATTCTAAAAGAGTGCGAGAGAGAGAGAGAGAGAGAGGGAGATCCCGATGAGGGAGAGAGGTACGTCATCCACGCTTTCTTCCCAATCTCCCACTAAATAATAGCTTCAAGGTGGTTGTGAGGTTTTCCCTTGAAATCTCTTTTCACCCAATTCCATTGCTCTTCAAAAGGCAAGATTCTCGACCCTAAGGTGAACATCTCAAGTAATCCTTCTTAGATTTTGACTGGAAAAAGGGGTAGGCAAAGAATTGGTTGTGAATGTCCACAGCATTGGGGAGACTGAGTGATAACTCACCTGACTATGAAACTATTTTGGGGAATGAAACCTTTGAACCGGACAACATTGTGCCATGGGGGCCAAGGTGCCTAGGATCTCGCCAAATTCCACGCTGAGGAAGCTGCAAAAATCCAGGATCCGATCTCTGACTAGACAAGGATCCCCATGCCTAAATCAGCCTGGGATAAGAAGTTGTGGTCTTGGTCTCCAAATCCCATCAAGAATAATATCAGAAAATTTTGCTTTTCACCTTCCCGTGACGTACCTTATTTTGTCCCCATTAGCATTGATGAGGATTCTGTGTGAATGCCAATTGTCCAGCCCAAGGAGAGTAGAGCTTCCAGATCAATCCTCACCTTGATCATCAATCACAAGAGAGACATGTACTTAAATATTTTCCTCAATCCTTATATTTCAATTTTCAACAGCTACAACAAGGAGAAATAAATATGCGACTTATTGAAGGTTGTTGTCTAGTGGTATTCTACAATTTTCTTCTCAGATAGGCTTCGATGCAAAGATTGAAAATTTTAGCTAGAAGGTGACCTTTGTGATTGCACTTTTGCTAGTTATGTTGTAACAAGACCTTTTCCTA
This sequence comes from Macadamia tetraphylla, assembly GCA_022985045.1. Taxonomy (NCBI): domain Eukaryota; kingdom Viridiplantae; phylum Streptophyta; class Magnoliopsida; order Proteales; family Proteaceae; genus Macadamia; species Macadamia tetraphylla. Next base: position 49,228,729 of record CM040965.1, read on the forward strand.
TGTTAGAACAAAGGTAATACTCAATGAAATCGTTAAATTTTGTAGATAAAGTCAATTTGCCAAATTGACCATGACATTCAATTAATCAATTATGAGTTTAAAGGTTCTATTCATAGACTTTCTTACTTTAAATTTAAAGAACATGAGCAAGTACTTGATTATCCACATTGGGTGGAGTTCCATAAATGCTTCTTTATGTGATTGAGATATGCCACTAAAAGGGTTAACAAAATTGGGAGTCTTTTCTGTGATACAACATTAAGGAGCCATTAGGTTGTCCGGTAAATTGCCAGAGATAGAAATCTATTCTTAGTTTCTTCTATGCTTGTGCTTTTTTCAGCTTATTTGCTTAACTGTTGTATGAATTTTTGGCTTTATTGGTTCTCAGTGATGGGTTTAGGGTTTTGATTCATGAGTTGCCAGTTCATACACTTTAATTTTACTTGCAATCTTCAAGTTAGGACTACAGTACTAGTTGTATTGTATTTGCAATTGTGATAATAGAGCTCTAAATAATGTCCCTAATGTGTAGAGAATAGGTGTGGACATCAAAACCAACATATGCTAAACTATATAAAGAAAAAAAATTAATAAAAGAAATGGAGATAGAAAGAACCCCTAAAAAGGAAAAAAGACAAATATAGTTATACATTTAATATGAGGAAATATAAAGAAACAACTCATGTACAGTCAATGACAAGACATATTTTCTTATGATGCAGCAAATAAGTTAATTCCAGATTAGGAATCAAAGATCAGATCGCTTGCTCCAAAGGCCTATATCTGAACTATTTTTCTGATTTCAGCAGCCTGCCATTAGCAAATAAGGGAAAATAAGAGAAGAGATGGGGGTATTCTGGGACTGTAAATAGTACCCAAGAATATTAATGTGAACAGTAACTTTAAAAGAAAAGATGAGGAGAAGAGAAGGGATGAAAGAGAGGAGTTCTCACAACTCTCAATTTTCACTAACAAGTACCTTCTTCATTAACTATTGACTGGAGGGTGTTACATGTAGATAAAAACCAAAATGACAAAAATAAACCATCCTACTAAGTAGTATCTAGTTTCCTAAAATAACTAAACTAACTTAGAAAATACTATTAGGACTCCTAACTTGCTAAACTACTAAAACTCCCAAAAGAAACTACAATTAAGAGAACCATTTAGACTTATGATAGCCTTTTGGCACGTAAGACTTTATTTTATTACACTCCAAGATCTCTTTGAACTCAAATATAAGCATGAAGCTACCCAAGCAATCAAGAAACTCTACGCTCATAGGACTTCATTGTATTCGCAATATTTGTTATGCTATTTAACTACAATCCTTGTTCTTAAAATAGAAGGATTAATTGACTAGTAAAAGAATGACTAATCCAATCCCTAATGCATAAGTAAGACGGACCAAATTAAGTAATAGATAAGAAGAGACTATTTAAGAATCTTTTTTAGGAGTATATTTTGGACCGTAGGATCTGAACAAACAAATCCTAGTGTGCATTTATCTATACTATTAATATAACAGCAGAACGATATACGTATAAGGTATTTTTTTCCGGTAAGGTATAGCATATCTTGGAAGAAAAGAAAAGCAAGAACCCCCAATTTTTACCTTCTAATAGCTTCTCATGTTTGTACTGAATTTGTTCAACCGGTTTCCGATCACAGCTGCGTTAGTGGTAGTGGTTGGAATGATAGACTAGTGGTGTTTGGCTATGCATGGTGATGGTGGCTTGGAAAATCTCTTAACTTCTTCTCTGATATCGGAGATATTCTCATGAAGAGCACTCTCGCTCTCTCTCTCTCTTTCTTCCTATGTGCATGTGTGAATGGAAACTAGATATAAGAAGGAAGTATTGATATGGAAGCCAAAGGTGCTAAAATGGTCGGGATATTTAGTATTATATCTTTTTGTGATACCATGCACCCGTGCCTAAGCTCTGGACAAAACCCTTTTCTGTTAGAAGAGAAAAAATATTTTGATGGTTCTGATCATATGATCAAAAGGACTGATCAATATGTTAACTCATAGGTCAATATATAAGGTTTACCATTTACAAACCCCGATTTTTTGTCCATACCTGCATCTATTTTTACCACGTACATACTAATATTGTGAGACTTATTTAGATTCTCCTGATCATGTGGACTACAATTGGTAGAATTTGATATTGACTACATGTGATGTTACTTTAATTGGGAGGCATTCATTTACTCGCTTTATATGGCTTTTAATTATGACATGCTTGTATATTTGCAGTGTTTTAGGGACAAACAAATGACACTGATGATGAAATATCGATACTATTGTCGATGGACTTATAGTAGAGAATATTATACCATATAGGGAGTTAGGTGAGTTTTCCCTTAAAACACATTTGATATGACAAAGGATATAAAATAATATTGTATTTAATTGTGTATTTTGTTTTGTAGAGGATGTGTATGCTAGGGAAGGTCCCACGGATTTGGAGGAAGTCATTCGATTAGATGTAGAAGCTATTGAAAATGAATTAAATAGCAGTGGTGTGGTAGTCGATGATAAAAATGGGGGGACCAATGAAGCTATAGAAGATGGTGTTTTTGCGTATGAACCAAGTGAGCATGTTGATGGGGGTGAAAGTTTTCTTGTTGATGATTCAACAAAGCACTTTGACAACCCCGTAGAGTACACAGAGGAACAATGCATTGGGAAGTATTTTACCAATGAAAATGATGCATATGAATTTTACAACAATTATGCTCGGAAGATGGGATTTAGCGTTCGAAAATCTAAAGTGGAAAGGTCAAGAAAAAGGAAAGAAGGAATGAATGAAGAGAGGGATGTCTTGTCTCGCATGTATGTTTGTAGTAGGGAAGGTTTTAAGGACTGCAATGATAAAAGGCAAGAAGGAAAAGAAGTCAACCGTCGAGCTGATAGTAGAATTGGTTGTCCTGCTCGTCTACGGGTAAAATCAATTGAAGGGGGCTTGATTGTTGACCAATTCATTTCAATTCATAACCATAACCTCGTGGCACCCGATGAAACTTATCGGCTTCGATCACATCAATGGCTCTCAGACTTGGTTGTACAGATTGCGACCACTTTAGATGATTGTGGTATAGGACCGGCAACTATTTATGAGGTTGTGAAAACTATGTCAGGTGGAGCCTCCAAGGTGGGATTGCCAGAGTTGGCATTTAAGAACTTTATGAAGAGGAAAAATCAGAAATTTCTTGGGGTGGACTTACAAAGATTGTTGGAATACTTGCACCACACGAAACTATGTGATCCTGAATTCTTTTGCAAAATAGCCAAAACAGAGGATTGTACAGTGCGAGGTATCTTTTGGGTTGATGGACAGGCAAGAGCTGCATATCGTGTATTTGGTGATGTCCTGGTATTTGATACAACATATAAGAAGAATCGATATCACTTCCCATTTGGTCCTTTGTCGGAGTAAATCATCATGGTCAGACTACTTTGTTTGGATGTGGGTTGATAGCAGATGAGACAATTGAGTCGTTTATTTGGTTATTCTCTACGTGGTTGAAAGCAATGGATAATCGACCACCTGTGGCAATTATTACAGACCAATGTCCATCACTTTTGAGGGCCATCCCACATGTGTTTCCAAATGCAAAGCATAGGTACTGTTCATGGCATGTGCAAAAACATTTTATGGAACACCTGAGCAATTTGTATGGGACAAGTCCATCATTTAAAAAGGATTTTGGGAGATGTATATATGGTAGTCGATGAAGATGAATTTGAGACAAGCTGGCAAGAGTTATTAATAGCTTATAATCTCGTTGAACATGAGTGGTTGAAGAAAATGTACGAGCAGCGGGTTCATTGGGTACCGTTATATCTTAAAGGTACTTTCTTTGCTGGCATGTCATCCACACAACGCAGCGAGGGGATGAATTATTACTTTCGTGGTTACTTTAAGCAATCAATCCCATTGCACAAGTTTGCACGACAATATGAAAAGGCTGTACAAAGACGTAGGGAGAGGGAAGCTAGTAGTGATTTCTCCAGTCTCAACAAAAAACCTCCACTGTTAGTTGGTAATCCTTTGGAGATACATGCATCTAAAGTTTATACGAGGAAGATTTTTGAAATCTTTAAGAAGCAATGGTCTGCAGCACTGATATTGACAGCCACAGAAGAAATACATGGTCAAAAGAAAAAGTATTTGGTCGGTCCCTTTGACATTCCTGACGAGCATAAGTGTGAAGTTTGGGATGACATTGATGCAGGTGTTGTAACTTGTAGCTGTAAATTGTTTGAGTTTATGGGTTTATTATGCAAACACATCTTGAGAGTCTTCCATAAGACAGACCGCAAGGAGATTCCTTCGCAGTACATCTTAAAAAGATGGACCATGGATGCAAGGATTGATTTGACGAATAAGATAGACAGATTAAGTGATGAAGGTTCAGACAAGAATAAATGCATGGGATTTTCAAGATGCCTTGAGGAATTTGATAGCCACAGTTAGTGGTTCACAAAGATGTGAATCGCACGATCGTTGAGGATTGTGAATCAAAGAATCTTACGAGAATTGGGTGCATCAAACTTACAAACTCCTGTTGTTGATCCACAACCCTCTTCTAATGTTACACATGACCCCCATTGCAATATCCATATTCCTTTGGATGTGATCACAAGGGGTCGGCCTAATTTAGGTCGTGCAAAACATCCAATGGAGATGACAACTGGAAGGAAGAATAGATGTAGCAATTGTGGCCAGTTAGGGCATAACAAGGCAACTTGTAAGGTATGTTTTCAAGAGGTCCATGCATTGCATATATTAATTTTAAAAAATGTTTAGTGCAATATTGATAATGTGGGACCATGTCTTATATTTTTCAGGTAGTAGTGGCGCCGGAAAATGATTTGGACACCACCTACAATGAAGAACGGTTTTAGTTAGTGATTTTTGGATCAACAGTATTTGATCTCATGTGTGGGTGTCTCTATTTGAGTTTTATGTGTGGCTGTTTATGTTTTTTTTTTTATAAGGATAGGTGATGTTAACAATTTCCATCCATTTGAACTTTCACGTTTCTGTAGTATTTGAAATGAGTTTATGTATGTCTTTAGAAATTTACTAGGACTGAAAATCCAAAGATTTACTTCCACATTTTAGTTTGCCATAGGAAATTATGCAATTTCATTGTGATGGTTGAATGATATATGGGCATTCTGCTTTGCATGACTCTGTAGTGCTGCCCTTGGTGAAACTTATTTTATTAATGGTTGAATATGTTATTCTCTCTTTGGTTTAAATTTAAGTAATGGTATCTATTAATGAATGTAATGATATATTTGAAGATAGGATCCATACATAAGGACACTAAAATGTTATTTTTGTTCAAAGTAATAGACCTAATAGATTTAGTTTGAAAATAAGGGAAGACCAAAGGAAAACCTAAATGCTCAAATTATAAGTATTTGGTTTCATGTTCTTCGTTTCAGAAAAAGTTGACTGATGATTACTTTTACGAGAGCGCAGAGAAGATTTCCTTCGAGGGTATGGCTCTTCCTTCTACTCCATTATACGTTCATCGTGTGTTACTCTTGTGTTTGAATTTGATTTTCTGAGTTGGTTGGGAAAGTTCGGGCCCGTTTGATTTTGTTTCCGAAAAGCTTTTTCCGTTTCGACTCGTAAATGTAAAAACATCATATTTTCTGCTTGATTTTTGGTTCTGTTTCACCTATCTATAAAATAAAATTGAAATTTATATATATTTTGTTCCTAGAAACAGAATGAAGAAATACCTATCGTTGTTTTTCGTTTTAAAACAAAAGTGAGGAGAAAATCGTGAAATAGTCCCGAGTCCCGATGCCCTACCCTCTCTATTAGCTTGTAGCCCTCCACAAGCTACAACTCTCTCGCGAAGCTCGACGACCGTCTCTGCTCTCTCGCGAAGCTCGACGTTCTCTACTCCATTATTTCTGAGTGTTGTGACTTGTGAGGTTATAAAGAGAGTAATTGAGTGTTGTTACAAGGTCCATTACCCACTAGAGGTGTTGCTGCTATATTGAATCTGAGGAGAGCATGTGATGGCCTCCTGCAGATATTTTTTGGGCAGCAGTTTGAAGCCCCCATCTACCAACCCTGAGATCATATTACCCCATCCCTAGTTTGACCTTATTTCAAGAAGCAGCTATATCTCTACAACCTGATTCTCAAAGATCATGAAGAAATATGACAAGGTTAGTTCCTTACATAATACACAAAAGTTCCATGTTTGCTTATGTTAAGTTTTCAATGCAATAGGTTTCTGATATTGCACTTCCCCTGTTTGTTTAATTTTTTAGATCACTTCAAGAAGGGCAGCAAGGGCTTACCTAAACATGGTTGACAACTCTTACCTTGGAAGCTCTGATGAGGTGAGTGTATAGTTTCCATAAGTTCGAACTGGTTGGTGGAGGGACTCCCAGATGTACAAGGGGGTGGGGGGGCTGTGAGCTAATTAGTCGGTTAGATATGGAGAGCATATGATATTTGTAATATGAAAAGGTGGCATCTCCTTTTGCGAAGATATATTAGCAAATTCGGAGCATGCTTATGGTTCAATTTGATTGATTTTATTAATTGGATTCTATATTTTTTCTTAATTAAAAAGGTAAATTTATATACTTCTTGTACTTGAATGAATTTGTAATATATCACAAGTGCAAGCATTGAAAGCAGAGTATTTGCTCATTGTGTGTTACCTTGTCTGATACATCATTGGATCTTACTATCACTAATCTAGTTTGGTTTGTGTGCTCACAGGTCACTAAGCTCATGGAGAGAGTGGAAGCTACCTTCAATCAGCACTTCTCAAACTCAAACCGACATAAGGGCATAAACATCTTGAGACCACAAGCAAAGAGAGAGGCATAGAATAACATTTTCCGTGGGTAAATTTTGCTACCAAGTTGGATTCAACTTTGAGATGAATTTGATTTGATTCTCTTACAAAATAGCGACACAAGTATCCCTTTGGATTTGTTTGGATCCTCGAATCAAAAACTAATTGACTCACGATATGGTAATTTCTCAGGCTTCTTTGCTGGTGCCACCACAGCTTTAATTGTGGCCCTTATTTTGATTATACGTGCAAGACGTATCCTGAACATGCCAGGGAGTACTCATGACTGTCCTTTTAACCTTGGGAGGAGTCTGGGGGTTGAGTTAACATCTGTGTCGTTAGGCTTGAAGTGCCTTATAGCAATGACATGTATCGAACTAAATCTGAATCAAATGATATTAGGCTCAACAAAACTTACTGTCCTTCTTCTTGTTGTTGTTATTGTGTACTATTTGTGCCTTTGCCTCCAACCCCACACCCCCACACGGGTGGAAAAAAGTAAGGGATCCGGCAGGCTTGTAATTGGGTTAAGGTCAAACATATCTGAAATTTTTCCTTGTTTGAGAAAATTCTCAGAAGTGGCTCAAAAATGATAGCATTTGATATTGTGTGTGTGTGTGTGTGTGTTTTTTTTTTTTTTTTTGGGCGGGGGTGATGAGGTGATACCACTTTACATAATTTGGTGTCTTTGCTTTATTTTGTTTTCCTTCCATGATTGGGACATGGGTAGTTGGAGTAATCTTAGAGTATAAGTCTGCTTTAGTAGTTTGAAGTTTTCTATTACAAGATGAGAAATTAGAACTAGGAAGATTTGTTTCTGCGACTGAAATTACTCTTCTTGTTGGCACATGCAGAGTCTCTCGAATGCAACATGCAGCCGAAAACATCTCATGGATTGTGTTTAGAAACAGTATCAGGATATTCTGGGTTATTTTCAGTAATGTCAACAATCTTGGCTGGGGTCCTAGGAGTTGGACTGCAACAAATATCTCATGCAGATGCCAAACGGTTGGGGATTATACCTTTGAAGCGCTTCTCGCAATGCTAATGTTTTTCTGTCTTTAATATTTTCCTTTCTTGGGGTTCATCTTGTTTTCTGCCATCTGTCTCTCTCTGTTCATATAGTTTTGTTCTTCTGGTTGTTCAATTTAATAGCTCAAACAGTGGTCTTCTCCTACTTTTGTGGAATTTATGAAAATGCGCAGCTTTTTACGTGTTCACTTATGAAATTTTTTGATAGAACATTCAATTGTTCTTAACGGGCTTAGCTCGCAGCTGATCCCGAGGTTCCTTGCCATCGTAATCTCCATCAAGCTACACCGATTTGGAAAAAATTGTTAAGAAAAAACGACTTCGATTGGAAGAGTTGCTCAAAAGTAGAGGAATGTTTTATGGCTCCTATCCTAGATTTACTGTCGCCATGAAGGGTCAAAAGGTGAAAGTGCCATTTCTTTTCAATCCGGCAATGAGTATGCCTTCTATGTGGGATATCATTCTATTCTGCTGCTACTAATTTTCTCTAGAGTGGGACAGCATTTTTTCCTCAAGCACTTATCTTCCTTCACCAATGTTTATATGTGTTGTTCTTCCTCTATCAGCTTGCTGGAAGAGGAATGATTTAGACACCAATTGGTTCCATGGATAAAAGGAATCTATATATATATATATATATATGTCTTTCTGTTATTATAAACAGCAATTGTAAGTTCAGTTTCAGGAAAAGGAGTCAATCTTGGAATTTATTCAACACCTCCATATGATTATTGGAACTGTTTTTATCTGCTAAATAGATATGTTCTTTAGGAAGCCATTAGTGCCACAAGCAGTGGTTATATGCCAGAACTTTTTGCATGCTCACACAAGAAAAAGCTTACTATTTTGTGTGGCTTGGCAAGGCATCTTTGATATGGAGTGCGTTATTATTAGAAATATATACTTTGAAGGTGCCTTCATTTTGATGTTTGTGCTTTTTCTTGGGCTGGATATTATAACACTTTTTCTTGATATCGTTGAAGTTCAATAAGTTCCATTTTTGCCATAGTAATTAATTGGTATATTTGCTACAATGCTTACAATTTTAGTGCTGTGTCATAGGTCACAATCAAATTCCAAATACCTCCAACATGTGAAGCGCCACACTTAATTGTGGACCTTCTTTCACATCTAGGATTGAAGGATGAACGTGGTGGTGGATCAGATATGGGGGGTTTGATTGGGAGGAGTCTTCTTATTCATCTTTTTCTAGTCCTGCTCTCGACTTTATCTACGAGGTAATTTGATGGATTGCTCTTTCTAATTGCATGCACTTTATGCTCAAGAAGCTCGCACGGATTGTGGCGATGGGATTGGCGATCCTTCTAGGAATAAGGTTCCAATGAGATTGGTATCGATGTGCTGAAGTGGATTTCTTGCCTCGATTATTTTTTTACTTCGAGGATAGTTGGGGATTTTATTTGTCAATTTAGGTCATGAAGTTTGATAGTTTTCCTTTCGATTATTATTGTATATATGCATATATCTTCTCACTCGCGCTGTAGATAACCTTCTATGATCTGTGGATGTACATTGTCTACAAAAGAGCTTTATTGTCTGATTTATAAATTCAAAACTAAGTATTTGTTAGGAAGATGTTTCTTCATTAAATTGATTGTTCTGCAGATGCTGAACCGTGAGTTTTTGTGATTTTACTATCTTCATCTTGCAATTAGTTACATACGTTGTAATGTGGATTTATTTATTAAATAAATTTAAGCTGATGAAATTGCTAGTTCCAACAAATGGAATTACAGGATCTTTCACAACAGAGAAAATTGAATGGAACAAGTGTTAATAAATTGGGCAATTGATAAATTGGTCTCTGAGGTATAGTTTGTCTAGAAGAGTAGGCTCTGTATGGGGGTAATAAAGTTTTGGAAGGGGTTAGGAAGGATATTATGGTTGGAATTGAGTAGGAAGCCATACTGCTTATGGGGATGGACAATAGTTATGGTAGCATTTTAGATGAGTAAGGAATGGAATTGGTGAAAGGTCTCACGAATGGTGCTACGGCTGTGTATTTGAATGAGATTGTTGCTAAGAATGTAAGGGACTTGAAAATATTTGATTGAGTAGAATGCTATTGCTGAATGCTGATAGGTTATTAGTGGAGAGATCAGGAGGGAAAAATAATATAGAGGCAGGTTTATGGAAAATAAAGGCTTGACCAACAATAATGGGTGGAAGAAAATCTATCAAATGTGCTTTTTTAAGGATTGTCTCGATAGCAATGGTGTGTCCAGATCGTCAACCACCTGTGTTAGGACAAACGTAATAGCTAACCCTAAGGACCCATTCTTGGCGAAAAATGTGAAGTGTTCCAAATTTGATTTGTAAACAGTCTGATCGTTTAGTTGATTTATCTGAAAACTCTAGTAGTTAAGGCTTAGTTGAGCTGAATTATTACAAAGGAGGCTTATGAATCAAAACAAAAGGTGATATATTTTTTGGATAGGATTTTCAGCCATGCAAATCATAATTTAAATTTGTTGAATAGATGTTAATTGGGACTTTTCAAACATCAAAGCTTTTATGTTCTTCCACTGGTTTCATTTTCTTCCACGCAGAGGAATGCTTAGTGATGGAAATGAATTCAGGTGGTTGCCTTGTTTAAATTTAAATCAATTCCCACTTGATCGAAACTAATATAGAACGAAACAGTCCACACTACAAACTGCTAGGGTGCGATGGGCTAGGTTTAGACTGGGCAGAGGCATGAAATGGGAGTAAATTTGTAAAATTAATTTTAAGAAACTGGTTTTGTTATGGGACACCCACTTAGGTGATATATGAATCACACTTGACATCAACTATCCGCCATGTGGCCCCGGGTGGGCCCCACATTTTGTGGACAGCTTACCGCCAAGTTTCATCCAACTGAGTTGGCCAAGTTTCAAAAGGAACATGCTAATTTTACATTGCACAGCTAGGTTATTGAATTCCTCCACCGCAAGTGTCGATAGAGAAGAGGGCATAGATAAGAGGAATTGGAAAGGGAAAGGGAAAGGTGTTTTATGCCTTCTTGTCTCTAGTTATGATATAGAAACCGTAGTTTTGTTTGTTGTGCTTTCCTCCTTCGCTCTGTGGTTGGTGGGATGGTATATGTTCTGTGGAACTGATACATATAAAGAGTCTTACATAAAAAGACATCGAAGAGACATCGTTTCACTCCTTCGGCATCAAAGGTGAAAACAACAAAACAAAGCATTACATAAAAAGACCTAAAAAAAAAAAAAAGGCATTACATGACCATATTCAAGCAAGGTAGAAGAAGAGAACTAGATAAAACAACTAAAAACAGATTTTGGTGTGCCAAAATCTGTAGAGACCAAAAAAAGAGAGGATTGTTGTGACATGCTCACTCCTCATGTTCATCACCACTCACTTCACCTCCTCCACTTCCACCACAACCATCATTGTACAAAATAGGATGGAATATAAGTGCACCATCCACTTCTTCATCATCAATATCTGAAAGGTTGATGTAAATGGGAGATTTAGGGGGTGATTTTGGGTCTACCACATATATTGGCTTAAGTGAAGAACTCCCCCTTTCAATGCGGTCCGGAGTTGGAGCTTCGGTGGGAGTGACCGGATCAACCACTTGTTCAATAGTCTCATTCATCTTCCTTAGTCGATCCAACCTCTTATTGAACTTCTCAATCTTGGACTGCATCTTCTCCTTGCCCATTCTTGAATGAAGAGGCCTCATCTTTGACTTCTCTTCATGGTGAGGAGAGGCTTTTGGGTGAGATGATTTTTTTTTCTTTAGAGGTGATTCTTCCTCACACTTAGAAGAGGACTTCTTCTTAGGAACCTTCTCAATCATAGAAGTGGAAGACATTTCTCTAGTGCTATTTTCAATTGGAATTCTTAAGGGGCTTTGAATCAACAAGACTAAGTAATACATATATATAAGAAATGAGTGATAACTTAGAAGAGGACTTCTTCTTAGGAACCTCCTCACTCAAGTCATAAATGGTAGTATACATGAGAGTGACTAGTCCTTGGCAATATGGGCTCTAAAACACATTCATTGATTGTTGGTTGACATGTTGTCATTGGGTTGGTCATTCAATATTCTAAGGGAGTGTTAGTATGTACAACTAATAAGCAAGGCCTCACTCAAGTCATAAATGCTAGTGTACATGAGAGTGGGTGTCCTTGGCAATATGGGCTCTCCACCCATTCATTGGTTGTTGGTTGACATGTTGCAATTGGGTTGGTCATTCAAGATTCTAAGGGATTTTAACAAAAACAAAATAGGATACTAAGGGAGTGTTACTATGTACAACTAATAAGCAAATCTTCACTCAAGTCATAAATGGTAGTATACATGAAAGTGACTAGTCATTGGCAATATGGGCTCTAAAACACATTCATTGATTGTTGGTTGACATGTTGTCATTGGGTTGGTCATTCTTTATTTATGCAAGGAGTGTTAGTATGTACAACTAATAAGCAAGGCCTCATTCAAGTCATAAATGCTAGTGTACATGAGAGTGGGTGTCCTTGGCAATATGGGCTCTCCACCCATTCATTGATTGTTGGTTGACATGTTGCCATTGAGTTGGTCATTCAAGATTCTAAGGGGGTTTTACCTAAAAAAAAAAGGATTCTAAGGGAGTGTTAGTATGTACAACTAATAAAAAAATCCTCACCTAAGTCATAGATGCTAGTATACATGAGAGTGACTAGTCCTTGGAAATATGGGCTCTCCACCCACTCTATAGTTGGTGACAAGTTTTTGCATCATGTACAACTACTTGAGTATTGCAAAGGCTAGTTTATTAACTTCCCATGGTAGGATAGGTAACAAAAGAGGGAAAAAGGGAGAGAAATGGAGTGGTGTGTGTGTGAGAGAGAGAGAGAGAGAGTAGTTTATTGTACAACCCAATGGTTGGTATGAGATTGTCACAGGTCATGGTCAAGAGAGGAATCGGTCTCCTCTCTATGTACAGTATCACAGATTATATAGGATTGAAATAATTGGCTGGTGGTGATAGCTACTTTTACTATTTGATAATCCTTATACACCTCTTCAAGTCACTAGGTTGTTTGACTTTCTCTGGGTTTGGTAAGTCAAATTTGCCCTCCATTTTAGAGGGGGTGGGGGAATTGGGCTGGGCTACCCCTAGCCCGATCTCATCCAGCCCCATTTTGGTACAAATTGGTCGTGTTTCACTTTTCTGGGACCTTAGGCTACTGGATTAGGACCAAGGTAATAAAATCATGGTAGTAGGTATCGTATCGCACTGCTTATACCGATACTAATAGCAATACAGATCAGCTAGACCAGGTCGTATCGAGATCAAAATACCACTTTGTATAAGAAAAATCCATTTTTTTGGCCGATTCAACCGTTTGTATCCATAGTCCATACCCATATCAGTATGTCTCCAGCAATTTGTGATACTGACCATGAGACTGCTTTTAGCCTGGCCTCACTTAATCTCATATGCATAAATACGTAAAATATGGTATATTTATGTACATGTAAATGAGCTCGGTAGCTCAAACATATGGTGCTTGTTCACATCTGTGGAAAACAAGAGCATTTATGTCAACAAATAGGAGAGGATCTCCAGTGGAGATCCGAGAGAATAGGGAAACATGTGCTTGACACAGCTATAACGACTTAAAAAGGAATTGCGCCCTTTTTTTTAAGGAAATTAAAACTACATTTGGTTGTAAGGGAAATTAAGGGGGAAGGGATACAAAATTTTCGAATCTTCAAAAAAATCTGATAAGATAAAAGCACTCGTGAAAATTTGGAAACATTATTTTCCATTCAACAACTCAGAATTTGCTCAAAGTTATGGGATCCCTCCCTCACTTTTCTCCTTTCTCGTCTGTCTTTTGAGCCCTTTCTCAGTCCATGCTTTTGAAAACCATAATGAATGCCAAATTCCACCCTAATTTCCAAAAACTCTCTTAGTGTGACTATGTAGCCCAAGAGTGTCTCCCTACTTTTGTCGTTTAAAAATGTAAGAAAAGAATTTGGAGAAGGTGTAATGAAGACCCGACTCAAGCTAGCACGCAAGCAAAATTATAAAAGGAAAGAAGAAGAAAGATTCCAGCTGCCTCCCATAAAATCAATTGCAACTGTCAACTCCCTTACATTCTTTTTTGGCAGGATTCACATTTTTTTTTCCAGTTTGGCAGGCTTATAGTTACATTCATTTTCAAAATGTTTTCGTTTTTTCATTTTAATTTTGAATTTCAAATGTCTATTAAAAAATGAGCACACAATCTTCTAACTTTTCCAAGACATTGAGAGAATTTTGGTGTCATCTTTCACAAAGCAAGGAAACCAACTACCCAATATAAACCTAGATAGAGTAATACGATCATGTAGACAAATAGCGATTAGCTAGTGTGCATTTAAGAAGTAAACATTATCAACCTAAGAGTTGCATACACTCAGAGTTTCCATTTCATATCAAAATAAGCTAATAAACTGAATATAAATTAACATTTTGAAAAAAAAAAAAATTGATCAGGTGTCTGCTGAATCATCTCCAAGGATCTTTCCATATTCTGTTGTGTTGAACCAATGTTCACAATCCAATCCCAATGGCCTAGCCAAGCTTCCTAGCCCCCCTGCATCAGCATTATCAGATGGAAAAGTGTAAATAAAGAGATCAACTGTAATTCTTCCCAAAAAATGACCAACAAAATGGCATTTACTATCTATTAAAATATACAAAGAAAGGTAAGGGTTGTGCTCTCAAGTGGAATTAATTCACTACTGAATGTCAATGCCATCTAAAATTTTTGCCAAGATTAGGGCACAAAACTAAGACATCAGTTTGATAAAATTCTAAAGGTAAGTCAACGGACCAAATGGGCTCATTCTTCAATAAACATTCAGACACAGAGTAGACTGAGGATTTTCTTTGACAGCATGAAGAGCACAAGATAGATATCCTTATATTGGTAGATTGGAAAGCAATGGTTTTTCTTACCCCATCTCCAATGGTGAACAAACTGACAATTTGAGAATTCCTCAAGCATCTTTTTACTAGAAGGTCATAGATATCAATAATGGTGAGTGACAGGCTCCACAATCTTTGAAAGACAGCTGCCACAACAAGGGAATTGCCAAAAACAACTTCCAAAAAACTCCTTGAGTTAATGAGATAGCAAATACAACTCATCCATTCCAATTACAGGACTAGCTAGAAGATAAATTTATCAAGCACCATAGAACAACAAAGAAGCTAAAAACAATATAAATGAATTGAAGGATTTGGTCCAAAAATATAGTAGACATCCACTGAAGTTAAATTTTATCTTGTTTTGAATGATTATTAACACATTTGTTGCATAAAAAGGATACTAATGGATTATGGCATCCACTAAAGTTAAATTTGATCTTGTTTTGAATGATTATGAACACTTTGTTGCATGAAAAGGATACTAATTGGAACATTTGAAGATGAGATCTGAAACAAATTCCCAGGGAAAATAAAACATGTAACGACATATGGTTTTATATCATTTGATCGAATCAGGGAATAATGATGCATTGACTTTGAGATCACCAAAGTGTTATGAGGCATAAATTGGAAATTCCACCAGAAAATAGTGCAAAAGTGATATCTGCTCTCTGGTTGATCATTAAAAATGACAGAGTTCCATTTCCTGTTTTGCTGTAGTTTGGAGTGGAGTAATTATATTGGTACTGCACAAGAACAAAAATAATTCAAGGTTACATTTACATAAGAACCATAAGTTCTTCCAATACTTCAAAGCCAAAACCACCCATTAGATGATAGTAGCAACATTTCAACCAATAGGTAGTTTTGCATTGGAACCATACTGAAAGAACAAGACTAAACCAAGGCTAGGGAAGCAGAAACATTAATGGGATCAGAACACGGTAGAGGTACAAATTTCCCATACGGTGAAGGACGTGTGGAACCACTGAAAATTTCAGTACCAGGAACTTTCTATTAATTCAGGAACATTAAAATATTAAATATGAGAAACAGAAAATGAATTCTCCAGCATAATAGTCATTTAAAAGAGCCCATCAAGTATCAACATTTCTAATTAAGGAAAGCTAGATTCAATACTGAAGATGTATCATGTATTTCTTACTTTACAGCACTTGCTGGGGAAAAAACTGCAATCCAATCATTATTTGATGCATTTTGAGAGCTAAATGTTATAGTCTCCCATTGACTAGTTTCACCCTGAAACAATGAAAAAATCCTACATTAGTCTCTCTAATATGATATAGAAGCTTTTTCATATATGGTGAAAATTGTAAAACATAGTGAACCTCTGGGTTCAAGATCCTTTCACAATTTAAGTACTCTGGGTTGAGCACCTCCTATTTTCAAGAACCCGTACCTCCCATGGTATGACAACCTGTAACAATCTAGCCATTGTAACACAAGAATAGTACTAGAAGTATCCAGCACTGTTGTAGTTCTCTGGATCTTCTTCCCTTTCTGCCTACGAATGAACCCAAACAAGAAACCCATTTCACACACACACACACAAAATAAATAAAAATAAAAATAAAAATAAAAATGAGATGAGATCTGGAAATGAGGGGTTAGGGTTGACGAGATGGGAATGAAAGAGAGAGAGAGAAAGCGAAGCTGGTTGACGAGAGTCGAGGAGGCGGGGTATGGATTCGGATAACAGGGGTTTGTGGTCGGGAAGAAAACTGTCGAGTTCAGAAGTAGGTGTTAGATTTTGACAAGATGGGAAGGGAGAGGGAGAGAGAAAGATAACGGAGGATGACCTCGCGGGAGATACCATACGCTCACTCGATATCTCCCGCGACTCCCTTCTCTCCCATTCACAATGTTCTCTCTCTCCCTACCTTCGTCTCTTTGCCTCACTCCTCCTCTGCTCACACTCACTCTACCTTTCTCCCCAAACCTTTTCTGCCTCCTAGGCCCTCTCTCTTGACACGTGGCGAAACAAAAAAATCCAACGGCTATAGCTAAACCCTAAACTATTCACTCTTTCTTCCATCTGCAATCTCCGTCTATGTTCGTTCATAGCCGCTCCGGCGGCTTCGTCTCTGAATATTGCTACCTGTCAAATGTGTTAAATTCATGTCTATCAATTAAAGTCCCAAAACAGAAACCCTAAAAATGAAAGAGAGAATCCACACCATTACAAAAGAAGAAGCAGAAGAATCAACATACCATGCCAGCAGAACCCGACCTTACAGAGGAAATAGAGAGCGGATCGAGAGAGGATTAGTAGAAAGCAGAATATGCATTTTACTTCACTTCGAAGATTCAGATAAGAAAAGGAAGATCGATTGAAAAGAGAGAGAGGTTCGGAGAAACCAAAATACACCTTTTGCTTCACCTTTGGATACCTGTCAAGTAAAAGAAGAAAGAGAGAGAGGATCCAGAGATCTAGGGTTTTCAAATTCAAAATATAATTGAAAAAAATTGATTTCCGGACGATGGGGAGGAGAAAAGAAAGAAACACGAACAAGTTTGAAAGACTGCAAAATCAAAGCTTGTGATGTGCAAAATTGATTTTTTTGGTTCCTTACCTGAGTGCCTATTTGAGATTTACCACATCACATAAGCTATCTAAATGAAGCCTTGTGTGATTCAGACCATGAGATTAGAAAATTAAAGCATGTGATGTGCTAAATCTCAAATAATTCGGGACCCATTTGTATTAGTGGGTAGGTGTTGATTTTCAATTGGGGTTTATTATGCCTAATTTAAGATTTTAATGACCCAATTTTTTCATATCAATTTAAATCCAAACTAGTAATATAATTGAAAATCATCGAAGGATTTTAATGACCCAATGTTTTCATATCTATTTAAGGGTATCGTTATCCAATTGGGGAATTTCAGGTCAATTAGATAATCTGATCATGAATTTAATTATTTTATCACCAAAAGCAAATTTTAGTAAACATGTGAATAAACTAGTAAATCGATTGCTAACCGTTTAGAAAGCGTATGGAATAAATCAAAATCGAAACCGTTTAAAACCGTGAAATCGAACACCCTTAAGTTCAGGGTATCGATATCCAATTAATAAATTTGTCAAATCCAAAGAAATGATCATCTGATCAATAAGATATCCAATTATGGATTTATCAGTAACAACATCCTTATTGGTCTCGGATGATATCGATATGATCCTTATCAATATTGTGAAAGGATTATTGCGTATTGTTCTTTACCGATACGATGCAGTCGATGCTATAGTTTAAACAATGTATCCAACTAATAATAAGAAAGAACTAAGTAGAAAATGATCTAATGCATTATTAAAGATTTGACAAGGTCTGGATAATGATGAAAATATCTAAAATAACTATGAGACATGGTGCAACCTGCCCAGAAGACAACAACCCGGTTTTGATGTAGGCTTTGTGATATTATCGAATGGCAATCGTGGAAATTGAAACCATTTAATAATGATTGTGGTTTCAAAAGTGCAACCGCTTAGTAAATGGTGCGTTATGGTTTCACCAAAATATATGTCAATGAACCGAACCGATAACACCCTTAAGTTCAGGGTATTGATATCCAATTAATAAATTTGTTAAATCCAAAGAAATGATCATCCGATTAATAAGAGATCTGAATAACCCAGGAAATAAGCTTCTATAAATACATTATCTTAAGGTTCTTGAAAATTCGACTCGATTCTGAATTTTGATAGAAAAAAAAAAGTAACACGACTGAAAGACATGGGGTACGTTTTTAATATGCAAGAATTTGAATGACTGCTTCCATATCAGTAACTTTGGTTCCAAAGTTATCCAATTAGTGAATTTCCGATCAATTAGATATCCAATCATGGATCTAGTGATCGGAATCATTCTATCGTAGTGTCGTGTCGAGCTTCATCGGGTTTTGGGCTTGTAATCATCAATAATTTTGAAAATATATTACACTTAATTGCAATCAATAATTGATAAAAATATCAATATATATACCTTATTCTATCCAAATAAAAATCAAAATACCTATATAAATGGTCGGGCTAAACATGTCGGTCCAAGTCGGGCTTGTAAACGAGCAGGGCCGGTCGAGAGCACATCGGGTTGTTACCCTGCACCATGTACTACCTATTTATAAACAGGCCGGGCTTAGGCCTGAGTGCCTGACACGTTTATTAATCAGGCTAGTCCAACTCTGGTCATAAACATGTCGGGCTCGGTCAGGCCTACATGTGCGGGCTTGGGATTGATACCCCTAATTGAAACAATGTATCTAGCTAGTAATAAAGTAGAAAATACTTGAATAAAGGGCAAGAATATTAATAAAAAGGTAAATCTCATTGAAATAAGATACTAATTCATAAACTTCCATCGTCAAGTGTTACATAGAAGATTCAGTGGGGAATACAATATCCAATTATGATTCCAACAAATAAGAAAAACAAGGCAAAAAACAGGGAGGTCCCTCCACACAATACGTTTAGAGGGTTTATTTCCATCTGAAGGAATCTCATCCACGAACTCCATGTGTGAAACTATCAGCCTTTTTTCCCCAACTTGCTGATCCATTCTTTCAGTGTGTCAACTCTGTCTGCAATTTCAAAGGTAAAACATTAATGCATAGCTTAAGGATTTAAAATATTTTGTTATAGGTAATAGTATAGCAAATTAGCGTTTGAATATTTGCAATACATAATAGAAACAGAGACAGACAGAAACAGAAAAGAGATAGACTACATTGTTTGGATCTGGGAGACTCCTTTGAAGCATTATTTTATTCATTGCATTGCATGAAACCAAATCATGCCTCCCCACATGATCATCCATGATCTATAAGAGGCAAACATAGAAACAAGAAACAATGAGATTAACTTAAGAGTCAAACATCCATGATCTATTCATCCATTGAATGCATCAAATCTGTTAATCAACTTCCATTCTCACAAGTTATAATCTAATGAAATGAAAATTATCAAAAATTCCAAATGCAACCCCGCATCATACATGTCATAAGGAAATTGACCGCCCCTTTCATTCACAAATTTCAAAGGGACATGCCTCGGAAAATTTTGATTTGTTTGCATTTCATTTGTTGAGAACAGGTCAATAGTTTTCCATCCTTGACAGAGAAGGTTGAGAATGCCTTAAACTAACACAAACTACTAACTAAGCTAACCTATATCACAATAGGGACACTCTATAGTGAATTCGTGATCACTAACAAAGAGCATCACGCCAACTGTCGCGGGAAAAACATAAATACCCAGAGTAAATGTACATAACTTAACAGATGAACCCACACTCAATAAAGAACATTTGTTTTTCGATGAAGAAACAATACCTATGCTGCTTGGAGTCTGGAGCATCTCTATGTAGTAGAGTTTGTCCCACATACAACATATGGCTCACTGGAGAATGAATAAAATTGGAGATTTGAAGAAAAGTTAAATAGACCAATGTTAGCCAATAATTATACTCGAGGAGTAACCAATTGATAATCTGCCATTCTCCTTTGGAGGTCTTTGACTGTTGAAATGTGCTCCATAGGAATGACAAGATAATGCCTAACAGT